>OY735198.1:75107352-75295240 GCA_963457665.1 Thysanoteuthis rhombus
TATGAGAAGTTTGCTCGTGTGTACTGCGCTGGAACAGACATATCTAAGAATACTTATCATTGATTCGCCAGATGTTTCTGATCATACATTATGGTGAAAATTTTGGGAAATTATGCGTCAGGAATGGACATTGTGTGGAAAGATTTTTTTTTTTTTTTTCCAGACCAATGTTTCTTTGAAAGTTAAGCTGAATTTGACAATATTTTGATTGTTAAAATCTTATTTTATGGCACTCACTTACATAAAAGTTTCATAATACACTTTATCAACAAGATGAAAGAAGCAACAGTAAAATGAAAAAACTGTCTCTATGAGTTTTCAATTTATTATTTTAAAAAAAATCCTTTACCAAAATAAACACCAGCCTCATTTGAATATAATAAAGCTGAAATTTCTGAAGTTAAACATCATCATTATTCCACTTGTGATTCTGACTAATACCTTAATCCCTGTTTTTATCGTATCTCTAAGATACTTTTTCAGATTCCCTCAAGTACACTGTTTATCTAATTAGAGTTTGTTTTTATTTCACTTTCAAACCCATTCAAAACTACTTTATCAAAGTGCCTAGTGTCTAAATTAAAATGTCCCTGTAGACTTCTAAAAGAGATCTACATGACATATACATCCCAGCAGTCAAAGAAACCTCAGGATATATATGTCCCTAGAGTTTTTTAAGGGTTGATGATGGCCTAGACATCAAAGATTCGTGCAGACTGAAGCAATCCAGTACTCAGTCTGAAAAAGAATTCTGCTACCTTTATCGAATAAAGGAGCACATATGCTAATTCTTCCAGTACATATACCAAACACTGAGAATATAATTTCTCACCTGAGGAAGGCCATAGCATGTTTTTTCTCTTCCTGTACTGAATATGTTTCAACATTTTATACTTGAGCCCCACCAGGAAGATGTAAAAGTTCTCTTTGATCACGGAAGCACTATTAGACCATCTGTTCATTACATGATGATGGAAGAAAGAGTGCAAATACGAAATTCCGTTTTGAAATATCCTTGTAACCTGAATAAAAGATTGTTTAGGCACCTGCGTATACAGAGAACCAACATACACTGTTCTATCTGAGTTTTGAGTCAAACCATGCCTTCTTTGTCGGAAAAAAAACTTCAGTACATTGCCTTCAACATAAAGTAAAGATCATCAGTCCTGATTTCTGGAAACTAAAAGATCCTATTGGATATAACTGGGCTATGGAAAACTATCTTGAAAATCTTGAACAGATTTGCATTGTTTTGTATGCATCTTATTTGGATATAGCACAAAAGTCTGAAAATTTGCATTTTGTTTATAAATAGTTATGTCTATTTACATTTTGTCTGAAAGTAGATTTACTATTTACTTTTTGTCTGAAAATAAACATATCTACTTGATTTTTGTCTGAAAATAAACATGTCTATTTTTGTCTGAAAGTAGATGTTTCTGTTTACATCTCTAAAAATAGACATGTCTATTTGCATCTAGTCAGAAATAGCCATGTCTACTGACAATTCATTTTTAGTCAAAAAATAGACCTGTCTACATCTTTTTGTCATGTCTCTAATGTTAGATGATCATTTCTTCTTTTGTCCCTCTGCCTGATTGATACCTGATCTATGACTAAAATCTCAAGCACAAAAGCCGTTTTGCAATCTTTTGCAAGCTGAAGGAATCTCAACTAAATTAGGTTGCCATGTATCTGGTAATGATCTCATCATATCTTTTGGAATACACCCCCTGGCAGATCAGATCATATCCTTCTATTAACAATTTATCGACATCTCTTCTGGTTCAGGTCATTGGATAGATAACAAAATCCAATATCCTGGAGTGAGAAATATTAAAAGATCATTGCTGTTAGCTTACATGGATCGGCCAACCTGATAGTGGGTGATAGGCCAGTTAAGATTCATTGAGCTTTAGTTTTATGCTTGGATGTACATACAATTTGAATAAACTGACTTCATGAAGAGAATTTGATTTTTCTTCTCATTGCTTTATCTTTTGGATTGTGTACCAACAATGTAGACATTCTATGAGAGACAATATGCAATCTACTTTTAACAAGTTTCTGTTTGGTTATTATCAGGTAATTTTTAATAATTGCTCAAGATTTGTCCTTCTGACTATTGATCCAACATTTATTAAAAGAGATATATGCAAATCTATGTGTGTGTGGGCATGGCCTGACCCAGGAGCTGTGGGGCCCAATTAGAAACATTTTGTGCGGGGACCCTGGTTAACAATCAAAGGCTTTAAAATCTTCAGAGATACAAATAAACTTTATAATAGATTTTATGGCCCTATGGTAGAATGAGAGGTAATCATAATGTACACTTGAAAATTTCCGAAAAATTCATTTTTAAGATGTTCTGAGATTGATTAACATTATTAAATTCAAGTACAGTAAAGAAAGAAGAAAAAAATGCAAAATTCAAACAGTAAAAACGAATACGATTGAATCTTTGAGAATTCAGAAGAAAATTAATATTTTGCTGTTCTCTCTACAACTGGCAATGTGGAGTTAAGTGTATTTGTAATGGGTTGGTGTGTGTATTTGACAAGACTAGAATATACCCTAGTGTGGAGGCCCCATTAGGCACGGAGCCTAATTGGAAGCAAATGGTCCAATTTGCTTAAAGCCAGCCTTAGACATTTCCTGTGTGCACACATGAGGTGGGTCTGTGCTGTTTACTCTCTGTCTTCGATTGATGGGTTTGTTGAAGTTGCGATTAAGAAAAAAGCAACTAAAGAAATTATGATGCAGGTAAATAATTGTCAAGAATTGATATTAATGGTCTACAATACGTCATCCAATGAAAAACTGAAATGATAGAATAATTACTTTCAGTTTTATGATTAAAAAAATGTCCTGATAAAGTTATAAGTGGTAGCAATAATACACATAGCCATTTTGGGTAAATATTGTCATTGAGAAAAAAAGGAAGGTGGGGGGGGGGTGAAACACAACTATGCCCACACTATGACTGTGTGACTTTTACTGCAGCTACGAGCAGTTTCATTGACAAAAAGCACCAAAACTTGTTTAAGAATTGATTTTATCGTAGAAATCTGTGTGCCATTCATGAGAAGAATGATTGACAAAAATCATGGTATAAAAAGTGTTTGTTTCCAATGTCTTGATCTAGAGATTTAATGCAAAAGTCCACCGGTGACCTTGAATGACCTCTGATGTTAACCTTGCATAGCTTATGTCACAAGTTGATTTTTTGTAAGTCTACACGCCAAACATTAGGTTGATAGGACTTGTAGTTTTAGCATGGAAGAGGCACATCTCTCATAGCCTCTGTCACAAATTGATCTTTTTTGAGTCTACATCCCAAATATCAAGTCGATAGGCCTAGTAGTTCTGGTATGAAAGAGACAGAGATAAGAAAAACAATCAGAAGGCTCAAATATTAGTATGGATAATCAATTTGTAGAGAAGCTTTGGGTTGATAAAGGAGATGATTATTTTGAAAAATAAATATTTGTTATCTGAAATAAATGCATTTTCCATCATTAGGCTATAGATATATTGATGAACCTACATAAATATGCAGGTACCCAAAGGTAACCAGAATTATCGACTCATCCCCAGTCACAAGCTTGGAAAGAAACTGATAGTTATTTCAAACTTGTTCCCTCAAATCATGGTACACATTCAAACAATTGTTTTTTTATCCTCTGTAATCAAGCCTCAAGGTCTTTGCAAGGGCAGCAAAATTCTTGGGGCTTTGTATGATCTTGTCCTAATGCCACAGGTTGCAAAGGGGACCCACTAACTGTTCAAGCTTCAGGGCCCCCATAATGTAGATCTGCCATTGGGCAGAAGTGCTGATTCCTGCATAAATAATTCTATCAGTTTTTACAGGTTCTGTCTTAGTAAACAGCCACACACACACACACACCCTTTTCTGATGTATCATAGCTGTATGTTACTATGGTTGCTGTAATTTGAAGATGTTGATCTCTTCTATTTTAGAACTGACCGGCATCAAATCTAAAAAAATTTTTTTTTTTATAAAGATACTTGATTTATTTATTTCTGTCTCTGCATTACTTCTTGACTTAATTCTCAGAATAGATGCCAGCTTGAAAAAAAAAAAAGGTCCTGATCAAATATCAACCCAAGCACTGAACTGCAAGGTATTGCTTAATATTCCAAGTAGAGCATTTAAATCTGTATTCATTCAAGTATCATTTTATTTAAAAAAAGAAATGAAACATAACATTCCCAGTGTCATGAAATACAACAGAAAAACGATAGAATGTTTCTTTGGATTTTGGAGATTAGTCTCATGCTAAAGATTTGTTTATAAATTCTGTTTATTTTTGCACCTGTCATTTCCTGTGTAGTATATTCAGCCTTCATTTGTAACATTCAGTTCAGAGATTTCTTATTCTATTTTTTAGAGAGTGTTAGAAAGTTTGGTAATTACCTTTTGGCTACTACCAATGCTAATGTAATTCTCCTACTGCCTTAGTATCAACCAAGTGTATATAAAAATATTCAAGTTGTGCTTTATATGTGGAACATAAGATAGTATAGAATCACTGATAATATATGTGAGTTAACTATGGATTATTATAACTTTGTGACAAGTTCAGTATTGAGAATGAGTGATGAACAAACTCAACAACTTTATGTACTGAGTAAAACAACTCATTGGAAGACTAGCAAATTTTAATATCAAGCAGACTCCACATATTTTAGAAACATCTGGATGTACAAAGTTTGGCTACATGGAAATAACTTGCACCACTCAAAGGTATGACAATTCTCAAAATATGACAGCTGATCATGTGGATAAGACAGGACTCAACCAGAGCTAACTACAATTTATTTTCATACATTTTGTAGACGAGAAGAACCTAACATAACTGAAAGTAAAGAAAATTTCATAACCTGAAATACTACAAAATTTCATTTCAAAATTACTTGCCAATGTCTTTTGCTCAGTTTGTTCCTGAGTATGTACTCTGTCTGCATAATCTACTTATACAGGGTGGTGCCAAAGTTGTGATTAGGGTTGAAAACATTCATATCTACTTAGTATGAATGATTTTTTTTCTTTTAAATGTAACAAATAAAATATATGGAAAATATAGGGAATTTCATTAAGCTGCACATGTAGAGGATTTTCCGTATTTCAGACTTGACATCATCTCCACTTTTATAGGTGATCACCAATAGAGCCCAATTCTTGAAAACAAACAATGATGATGTCCACACATTCAAGTATCAAGGATATGCTTTTCTCGTTAAAAGCATTCCAAGTGAAATCCTATCAATTCAGCTCGCTGTTTTGTTGCACATTTTCCATGACAAATTCCTAAAGGGGGCTTTTATATATCTGAGAAGACAAAAAACAAAAAATATCAAAATTGAAAAAGTTATGATTGTTTTAAATTCTATCTGAATAGCAAGCCATCTATTCACGTCTGCTTATAACTAAAAGGCTGCTTGTGTTTCAACTAAAGGATTATGGGAGGGCTTCTGTTTAGTATTGCTTGAAAATCATTTACAAAAATTCTGTTGAAAGTTCCCCATTAAATAAGCAAAAGACTAAATTTGATTATCATTATTTCTTTTTAGTATCTCTGTAATTTTATTTGGCAGACTCCACCTCCATTTGTTTTACTGCCATAGTCACTACCTCTCTACCTCAGTCTGTTACCATCTCTGTAGGTCACCTCTCTCTAAGTTTACTCCCGCCTCTTTACCTCAGTTTCTTCCAACCTTTCTACGTCAGTTTCTTCCGACTACTCTACGTCAGTCTCTTCCAACCTTTCTACGTCAGTCTCTTCCAACCTTTCTACAACAGTCTGTTCCCACCTCTCTACGTCAGTTTATTCCCAACCCTCTCTCAGTCTGTTCCCACCTCTCTCTCAGTCTGTTCCTACCTCTCAACCTCTGTCAGATCTCACCTTTCAACCTAGGTCTATTCCCACCACTCTACCTCAGTCTATTCCCACCGCTCTACCTCAGTCTATTCCCACCGCTCTATCTCAGTCTATTCCCACCGCTCTATCTCAGTCTATTCCCACCACTCTATCTCAGTCTATTCCCACCACTCTATCTCAGTCTATTCCCACCACTCTACCTCAGTCTATTCCCACCACTCTACCTCAGTCTATTCCCACAACTCTATCTCAGTCTATTCCCCCCACTCTCTCAGTCTATTCCCCCCACTCTCTCAGTCTATTCCCCCCACTCTTAGTCTATTCCCCCCACTCTACCTCAGTCTATTCCCAGCACTCTACCTCAGTCTATTCCCATCACTCTACCTCAGTCTATTCCCAGCACTCTACCTCAGTCTATTCCCACCGCTCTATCTCAGTCTATTCCCATCACTCTACCTCAGTCTATTCCCACCGCTCTACCTCAGTCTATTCCCACCACTCTACCTCAGTCTATTCCCACCACTCTACCTCAGTCTATTCCCCCCACTCTCTCAGTCTATTCCCCCCACTCTCTCAGTCTATTCCCCCCACTCTAAGTCTATTCCCACCACTCTACCTCAGTCTATTCCCACCACTCTATCTCAGTCTATTCCCACCACTCTACCTCAGTCTATTCCCACCGCTCTATCTCAGTCTATTCCCACCACTCTATCTCAGTCTATTCCCACCACTCTACCTCAGTCTATTCCCACCGCTCTACCTCAGTCTATTCCCACCGCTCTATCTCAGTCTATTCCCAGCACTCTATCTCAGTCTATTCCCACCACTCTACCTCAGACTATTCCCACCACTCTATCTCGGACTATTCCCACCACTCTATCTCGGACTATTCCCACCACTCTATCTCGGACTATTCCCACCACTCTATCTCGGACTATTCCCACCACTCTATCTCGGACTATTCCCACCACTCTATCTCGGACTATTCCCACCACTCTATCTCGGACTATTCCCACCACTCTATCTCGGACTATTCCCACCACTCTATCTCGGACTATTCCCACCACTCTATCTCGGACTATTCCCACCACTCTATCTCGGACTATTCCCACCACTCTATCTCGGACTATTCCCACCACTCTATCTCGGACTATTCCCACCACTCTATCTCGGACTATTCCCACCACTCTATCTCGGACTATTCCCACCACTCTATCTCGGACTATTCCCACCACTCTATCTCGGACTATTCCCATCACTCTACCTCAGTCTATTCCTGCTTTTCTACTCTATTTGTGGCTTTTTATCACAGTATGTTGATTCTTTTCTATCTCAATCTTTTCATGCCTCCTTACCTCGGTCTGTTTGTTCCTTTTTACCTCAGCTTGTTCTCTTTTCTCTACCTCAGTCAGCTCCTTGTAACTATCCACGTATCTCAGTTGTCCAGTCTGTGCTTTTGTATAATTGTACTCAACTATTTCTCCCTACCATTTTTGTCTTCTATGTATGTATGTATGTATGTGTATACATACAACTGATCTACTTCTCAACGCTGGAGAAGCAGGACGGATGGATGTCAGCTGGTGGAACAATAACCCAAAAGGTTGAAGAGCCACTCAAATTCAAAGAATGTTCCTAGTTTATTGATTAAACAGAACTCTCTGGCAAGTTCAACATGAAAAAAATTCATTTTACCTGAAACTTGTAAATCATTGATTATCCAGCTATGGTCACTCGGCTTTGAAAAAAAAGATTAAATACTTTTATTATCTGTTCTGTGTAACCAGTGAAGCTCGTCTCTACATGAATGGTGACATATAAGAACTTCAAGGAGGAAATGAAGAGTTGTACAATGGGTAATATGACGGCTTGAAGACCCTTCATTCCAACTAAAGATGATGGGAAAAGAAGGAAGAAATAGCCAGTTGAAGATATCAGACAAGAATATTGTGTAATGACTTTGATCAAATCGCAAGGCCTTTTGATCTCAGAAGATACAAGTACTGTATTTGATATCATATTAGCCTCTCCCCTTATTTCCGCAGGGAATGTCAAGAAGGAAATTTGCCTGAATTCCACTCATTTAACACGCAGTTTTTTCTTCAAATCCTCAAGTTCTGGTCAATGTAGGGCTGGACAACAAAAGTTACATTAGGTGGTGTATGGTACTTTGTGTCTTGTGTTTGCTGTATGACACAGATGCACAAAAACGTAAAAAATATTATAGTGTCTATAAAATAGCAATGGACAGTTGGCCTTTTAGCACAATGTAGGGATGGTGGTCCCGATTGGGAAAATAATACAAAAAATAGCATTTGGATTAAACACTGTTATCAGTAGATAAGAGTGTCTAATCCAAATTTTGTTTTTCTTTCATTAATTCTCTCATTTCTTTTTATCTGTATGCCATTTGTAACATTGAAGTGAGGATATGAAAATTCAGTTATGGTACTTGCTGAACTGTGGACAACAATATATATCAGATTATAGATTCTACAAGTAGACTGCTTACGAGAATTATATTATTCAGATAATAAGATTTCACCGAAGAACTTATAATTCAGGAATAAAACATGAACCAGTTTTGCAGACCATTCTTACTGCATTGAGTTTGTTCCCTCACTGGGTGCCCCACATATCTGGCTTTGTGCCAGCCTATGCTAAACTTGATATATACCTACTGGATGTTCCGAAAACATGAACAATGAAAATTTTGAATAACTTTTGATTGCATTGAGATTCTGGAATGAAATTTTCATTGTAGAAACTACGGTTGTGTTGAAACTGTTACATAAAATCTAAGTTCTTATGCTTTAGTTGTGTAACTACATGAATGATTTCAAAAAAAGCTTGGTTCTTGCTGGGAAGAAACCAGAGCCGGTCCAGAATTCAATAGTCAGTTTTTAGTACTTTTCTAAAAATACATTATTCAAACATCTTTTGGAGGTGCTGGATGTGGCATTTGATTTCATTTTGATCAATGCAATATGTGTAATTCAAATCAACTCGCGCGGGTTGGTGCCTTCTCAGTGATCATCTTTAGTTCTTTCCCAGTGAATCATTTGTATAGGCACACAACTGATGCGTGAGAACTCCAATTTTGTTGGAAAGTTTCAGCACACATGTTTTTTAGAGTAAAAATTTTAGTTCAAAATCTCAGTGCAATGAAAAGTTATGCTTTGTTTGGATTGTTACAAGCAAAAAGTAATTTTTGGCAGTTCCAATACATTTTATCCATTTTCTAGTTTTATAGATATTTGGTGAAAAACGGCATTATTCGCATTTTTCATAATAATCTCAATGAAATTAGATTTTCTTTCTGTCATGCTGTTTTCCTCTACTCCACTCTCTTTAACGCCTACATTTTGTCTAACTGTACCTATGGAAAGAGCAACATATAGTTGTTTGTGGCTAAATACGGGTTATGACAAATTTGATTTTTTTTTCAAAAGATCTTAGTCCTAACCTATTGTCATTAAATTGTATAAATATAAATAATTTGTCCACTCCAATAGAATCATTGATGGTTTATAGTGATGATAGAGTCAAACTAGGTGGTATGTGACTTGTAAACCTTCAAATTTTCTCTTTAGAAAGTTGTTGTGTTGTAATAACACAAAGTGAGCCGTAAACACTTAGTAATTGGAAAATCAGTTATTTGTTCCTAAACCTATTATAAAGTTATAAAAAAACATATTGACCATCATTGGAAATCACTAATATGTTATGGCCAGCCTATTAAACTCAACTCAGTTGAGTCAACTCTCTTTTAAGCATGTGAGTTTATCTGCCTTCTCAACCACTGATCTAATCGAAAAAATGAGATCTTTTCATCACAGGCATGACTCAATCTTCTCTGCACTTCATATTTCAGTTGAGACAAATTATTCTGAAGTGAGTAAACCTTCCCTCTTACTCGACCACCAATTGAGTTTTTTAAATTTTTTTTAAAAGAATCTTTCAGGATGGTTATGGCCAGGTAATATATATATATATATATATGTGTGTGTGTGTGGTACTTATGCATGATGAGATACTTCAAAACCAAAACTTTGTGTATGTACTCTTAATGCCAGCATTTTTGTTGTATTCAGGGATAGAATGTTGATACTTTAATCACAAACTGATCAGTTGAGAAGCAGAGAATTTTGATCTTGTGAAAATGATGAAGAGATTGAATTCACTGCTATAAAATGAGAATATTTGTATCTTGTTATATATGTCTAGACTTCGTCATTTATTTCAATTATTATTTCTTTGATAACAATATATCAGCTACTCAACACTCTTGCTTTCATTTGGTGAGTGTTGATTTGCATATTGAATATTATATGCTTTATATTTACTGGAATGGACAAAATAATGGATTGCCTCATTTGATGGTTGCAGGATATAACACAACTGATGACACTTAGAGGAGACACAGCTAAAACAAATGGGTTAAAAGTAAGAAGCAATAGAATAAAATGGTCTAAATGTACCATTAAACCATATTGATACTTCATCTCAAGACAATACACAAATGTTGACTGTTACCCAAATATGATAGAACCATGTTGGCTACTTCCCAATTATTGAATTTGCTCATCTGTTAGATGAATTTTTTTTTGATTCCGAATAATAAATGTTTTTTTTTTAGTTGGATAGAAAATTCAATGCTTGGATTTTATATCATCATCATCATCAGTCTTTTAATGTCCGTCGTTGGACATAGACCTTCCCCAGGATTCGCCACAATTCTCTATCATGGGCATCACAGAGCCAGTATTTTCTAAATTTGTCCAGTTCATCTCTCCATCTTGTATTTTGTCAGCCTGGGTTTTGCATGTGATTTCTGGGGATCCAGGTTGTGAGTTGTGATGTCCATTGGTTGTCTCTTATTCTTGCAACATGGCCTGCCCATTGACATCTAAGTTTTCTAATAGATTCTATAATGTCTCCGACTACCGACTTTTTTTCCTCATGTACTGTGCTGTCTTGTGATCTCTCCATGTGAGGTTGAGTATGATTCTCTCATGTGCGCGTTGCATGCTTCTCAGTTTGCAGGTTTGTCTCTTGGTTAGGTTCCCTATTTCAGCTCCATAGGTGACTATTGGGAGGATGCCTCGGTTGTATACTGTTCTTTTTAGGATTATTGGGATAGACTTGTTTTTGAAGGTTGGGCTTGTTCTACCAAAGACTTGCCATCCTCAGGTGATTTTTTGCTTGATCTCTTCCTCTTTTGTGGTTTTCATGGAGGTTTGTTGTCCTTTCCCCAGTTTTGCATCTTCAATTTTGACAGTTATGTCCTTATTCTCAATGTGATTGTTGAACATGATTTTTGTGTTACTGAAGTCCATGTGTAGGCCAACTCTCTTGCTTTCTTGATTTATTTCATCTAGCATTAGTTGGAGATCATGTAGGTTCTCGGCAAAGGATGATGCCATCTGCAAAACTTAAGTTGCTCAGATATTTGCCGTCTGTTTTGATTCCTCTATTTTCCCAGTCCAAGTTTCGGTAGATCACCTTGAGGCAGGCTGTAAAGAGTTTGGGTGAGCTGGTATCACCTTGTCTTACTCCTTTTCAGAGTCGGAAAGGTTCAGAGTCCTTATGTAGCCTGAGAAAGTAGTTGTTGTGATTGTAAATATGTTGTAGTATTTCAATGTATATAGGATCTACACCTTGTGGGATGATGGCGTTAATGACCTTGGGGATTTCTAAAGAGTCAAATGCAAACAAAAAGATTAGTACTGTATATATCAAATAATAATAATGGATTGTATATTGGTCAATTCACATTAATTTTTTCTGTTGTTTTATATTGTATCATGTACTATACTCTCCTTCTCTGTCTTCAATGATCAGTCAGGAAAGGATAATTCTAAGATCTTGCAGGGAGAGTCACTAGCTATGATGTGTATGGGAGGAGGTGTAGATGCTTCCTCAGACCAAGGTTCAACATTCCAAATACAACTGAGCCAAAAAATGCCAGAGGGTATGGCCAAAAGAAGCTGGAGAGCATAGCCAAAAAAGGCTGGAGGTTACAGACAAAAAGGCTGGAGGTCACAGACAAAAAGGGCTTGAGGTTAGAGCTATTGAAACTGATAAAAAACAAACAGTAAATTAATCTGAATGAGCCAATATACAATGACATCAATACCTTGCCTTAAAAAAAAAAATCTGACAAAATTACTCCATGAGCTACTCAGAATAGTATTCTCAGAGTTGTTACTGAAGTAGAATACAGTCTAAATAACTCATGGAATAATGATAATGAATTTGGTGAACTTTGTTATGACTGATTGATATTGTAGTCATGGTTTCGTGGAGTAGAAATAAATTAGATCTATACCTATGTTAAAATATACTAGTCAATGAAATGATCATGTCTAAATAGAGGTATCAAAATTGAACAATAATCAGGTTGAACCACTTCAAATGGGCAAGCTTGTTACCTAGCCATTGGTGGACTAAAACAGATTGATCCTCAAAACCCATTTTTTTTTTTGACAAAAATTTGAAAATTTGCTACTTTTGCTCCTTCAAATCATTCAGGGTAGATTATTGAACCCCATCATACTCTCAAAAACTTTTCTCAGTAAATCCACCTTTTCAAACCTAAATAATGTTTTATGTTGACACTTTAAACATTAACACTATCTTCTTCCCCTCTTGGTTTCTTGGTTGATATCCTGAAGGGCTAAAATATAAGTGAATATCTGAAGTAGTAGGACTGCAGTATAAATAAAGTTCAGTGACTTAGCCCTGCTGACAGAGCCACCCTGGTGGCAGATTTATGAACTAATTGAAGCAGATTCAATATGTGCTCAACCATGATCATTGCCAGAGCGTAAAATTTCTAATCAAAAGGTTCAACCCCTTGTGATTTTTGCTTTTGATTACAAATCATGAAAATTTAGTTGAATCTCTATCTCACGATACAAGGCCATGTATGAAGCCTGATAGAAAACACACAAAAAAATCACCTTGTAAAAAAAGTATGTGTCTTATACATTGGCTGGTATGGAATTTTTTGTAAATAGTTACTGAATTCAGCTGTGTGGTACAAAGCCAAATTAGAGGAAATTAGCAGTAGGGAAATTCTTCCGCTGCATGGAGAGGGTTTGCCTGACTCACAATTCAATATTCAAAACCCTAGTTTCCAGCGAGGCTTCAACATTAACCATTGGCGCTGGTAGGAAATAAGCAAGTATCTCAACCATGGAACAGATCTACAATGTATTATTTATTTTTCCATTGTATTTGTAACTTGTTTACTCTACAGTTTGATGCTGGTATAACTTCACTATGTTATCCAGACAATTGTCATGTAAACTTAACTTCATACATAATTTGCAATGTATTCTTTGTATGCTTGATAGCCTGCAAAATGGTTGACCACTTGGTAGCAGTTGATAAGAAGGCTGTGAATTGGAGAGTGATTCATACATGATTCATAGATAATTATCAAAGCTGTGAAAGCTCTAAATGTCCTGGAGTGGCTGACAAGATATCTTGTGAGAATTTTCCTGTACCTGGGTTTTCTTGCTATGGTTGTGACCCAGATTGTGATTCATAACAATTCAGAGATGGGATGAAGTCAGTGGAAACAATGAATATCCTGGAGTAGCCCTCATTGCAACTTCTCCCCTAATGTAGCCTTCACTGCATCCTTCCTGCAAAAATAGCTTTCACTCTTTATTTACCTTCATATAGGCTCCTCTGCAACATTTCCACTCAAATAATCTTCACTGCCGTATTTGCCTTTGAACAGAATTCTCTGCATTATTTCACCTAGAGTAAATCCACGGAATCATTGCCTTTCAAAACACTGTTCTTGTCAAAAAGCCTTTACTGCATTAATTCCTATCTTATAGCCTTAACCACATTATTTTCCCTCAAATAGTCTGCATTATTCTTTACTCGAAATGATAAGACTATCATTCCTCTCCAAATATCTTTCACTGAATCATTTCTACTCAACTGTCTTTGCATCATTTCCTTAAAAATAGTGTTCACTGCATTACTTTCCCTCAAATACCCTTGCCTGCATTATCTTCCCTCGAATACCCCTGACTGCATTATCTTCTCTCGAATACCCCTGACCGCATTATCTTCCCTCGAATACCCCTGACTGTATTATCTTCCCTCGAATACCCTTGACTGCATTATCTTCCCTCAAATACCCTTGACTGCATTATCTTCCCTCAAATACCGTTGACTGCATTATCTTCCCTCAAATACCCTTGACTGCATTATCTTCCCTCAAATACCCTTGACTGCATTATCTTCCCTCAAATACCGTTGACTGCATTATCTTCCCTCGAATACCCCTGACTGCATTATCTTCCTTCATATACCGTTGACTGCATTATCTTCCTTCATATACCGTTGACTGCATTATCTTCCCTCAAATACCCTTGACTGCATTATCTTCCCTCGAATACCGTTGACTGCATTATCTTCCCTTGAATACCGTTGACTGCATTATCTTCCCTCGAATACCGTTGACTGCATTATCTTCCCTCGAATACCGTTGACTGCATTATCTTCCCTCGAATACCATTGACTGCATTATCTTCCCTCGAATACCCCTGACTGCATTATCTTCCCTCGAATACCCCTGACTGCATTATCTTCCCTCGAATACCGTTGACTGCATTATCTTCCCTCGAATACCGTTGAATGCATCATCTTCCCTCAAATACCTTTGACTGCATTATCTTTCTTTGAATACCCTTGACTGCTCCATTTCTCCCGAATTAACCTATATTTCATCATTCCCACTCATCTTTCATGTATCATTTCCCAGCAAATAGTTTTCACTATATCAGTCCACCTCAACCTCCACTTCAATTGTATCTTTTCTCCCAATAAAGCCTTTACTGTATGATTTCTATTCAGCCATCACTGCATCATTTTGCCTCAAATAGTCCTTGGATATTCCCTTTGTAGTTAAGCATTTATTGGTGTTTAATCTATTTTCTACTTTTTCTCTAGTTCTATAGATTTCTCACTTCATCCGTCAATTCAGTTTTAAATTTGTAGTTCTGTTTTCATCCCCTATTTGTTTGGGGTTTTCTATACTTTAAGAGATGGCCTTGCCTCTCTATAAAAGGTTCAGTTAGTCCCTATAGTTTCCCAGCTGTTTCAAGTCAGAATCAATTGAAACTTGATCGGAAGGTGTTTCTTGATAGGATGCTTCATACCTACAAAAATCTTCTACTCAGTGTCATTTGATCTGGCAATAGTGATGTTAAAACTTTGTTTTAAAATCAATTTTCTCGGCCTTTTCAAGTTAGATTTACTTGATTGGAAAGTATTATCTCCTTCTCAGGGTCACATGATCTGGCAATAATGATGTTTCAACTTTATAGTGGATACCTCATTGTACTTTCAGTTCTTGTAATTTTACATTGAACTTTTGTTTTGCAGTTCTATTTTCAGTTGGTTATTTTATTTTTGTCTTGGCTATCAAGTCATCACATTCCAACTTCTTTGCTTGTTGTTTTGTGTTTCTCTCATTGATGCCATTTATTTTCTATATCTCCATTTATTTCAATGTTACTTTTTTGTTTTCTAGTTTCACTTTCACTTTCACACATAAGATAAGGATGAGGGGGGATGTTACTGTCACTTTGAGTGATGGTTGATTAGAATGTCACCTTACAATAAGTCTGTAATCAGGCTGTGTTGACAACCAGCTTAAGGTCCACCCATCTTATCCCTAACTTAGAATACTGCCAGAATTATACCATCAGCCTGATAGACTGGTTTGCAAAGATCTTAACTTTGACAATCTGATTTATTCAAAGCTTTTAAATCTGCTTAAATATTCATCCACTGATCAACTTGAGTATGATTCAAACAAACTTATTCCTTGTGACTATTCATGCCCTTGGTTTCTCATGGTTAATGGCCTGTTATTTTTCAAACTTTGGGAAGTCTCTTGATACAGCTAATTTGCATCAGATATTTGAAATATGAAAGCAAATTATTATCAGAAGAGTCGTACATGCAATAGTGTTCTGAATATTCAATGCCTTTCACTACTTTCTGTAGGCATTATTTGCAAAGATTTATATATGTGTTTATGTTTGTGTAAGTGTTTATATACTTGTATATCAGTGAATGTACATACATATTGGTGTACAAGGGTGACAATCACAGAATGAACATAGGGATGGTGTTGCTGACTTTTACAGGTTAATTTAAGGTCAGAACAATTTTGGCAGGTATATTCAAATCTTACAAAGATCGCTTTGTTTATTTGTGTTTATTGAATCATCATAACCCAAAACATTGTCTGCCCAAACAACCAGCCAAGTGGACTATAGATTCTTCTCTCTTTGCTTGTCTGTATGTGTGTCTTTGGTGTTCCTGGTTACATTTTTTTTGGCTACAACCTTGAAAATTGGCATGAGTATACCACTACGTCTGATGTAGATAAGCTTTTTGTTTTTTTAAAAATGCCTAGTTTTTTCTCTATTGTCATTTTGGTCTAACAGTATCCAAATCTTGTCCTGGTATTGTTTGATAATTTTTGATTAAAGACCTACATTTATTTTTAAGATAATTTTAGATGGAAGATCTGTGGGGGGTTTTTTCGGATCATTTTAGATAATTAGCTCTGGTATACATGTTGGCTGCTGTGATTTTATTTATGCAAGGTACTCTAATTTTAATTTTTTTAAAATTTTGGTTTGATTTCATGGCATTTAGAAATTTCATTTTTTTCATTATTGATAGCAGACAAATTCCTTTTAGTATTAGTTCTAATTGATTGCCGTGCTCTTTAATTCTGACTTTGTCAACAATAACAGAAAAAAAGATTAAGAATCTTTGGCTTGGCAAATTGCTGATACTATATAAGGCTCCCTCTTGCCAACAGATTAGTGAAGGGGGCGGACTGGAAAAAGAGCTTTTGGTGATAAATCAAGATAGTATTATTACTACTAATGCTATTAGTGTAGATAAATGAATCAACAAATATGGCTCTGAGTGATTGGGAAACAATAAAAAAGGTAAGTAATTAGAATTGATCCTCTGCCAGCAGGGCCGGATTAAGACCTTTAGAGACCTGAAGCACTGAAGAGATTATAGTGTCCTCATATATAATTGAAAATAAAAGCAAAACTAAACCATAAAATGAAATTTTATCTTTCAAAATGAAACAAAACACGCAGTAAGATCTATCTACAGTAAACACAAGGGCACCCATACTATATTGCATAAAAAAGTGTGACATTAGATTGAGAATACAATCATCAGCCTTTTAGTGTCAATCTTTGAACAGAGACTATCCCCAGAATTTGCCACATCTCTCTACTATGGGTGTTGCAGAGCCAATGCTTTCTGAACTTGTCTATTTCATCACGCCATCTTATATTGTGCCAGACATCATTTTGCATATGATCTCTGGGGATCCATGTTGTGAGTTGTTATATGAATCAGTTGTCTGCCATTCTTGCAACATGACCAGCCCATTACCATTTTAGTTTTCTAATGGATTATATGATATCCCTAACTCCTGTTTTTTTCCTGATATACTGCGCTGTTTTGTGATTTCTTGTTGAGCATGATTCTCTCATGTGTATGTTGCAGGTTTCTCATTTGAGGGTAGGTTCCATGTTAAGTGACTATCAGGAAGATAGGCTAACTCCAGTAACTTGACAGCCATCAGTAATAATATTGGATTTAATACTATATGAGAACTGGATACCAATAAACATAGATCAACATATTACATGGTAACCAAAACTCACCCAAGCAAACGCAGTACAAACTCTTCCATTTTCATATATTAAAGAAGTTGGCGTGAGGGAAAAAAGTAAATATGAAAATACACCATTTGCAGCAGGGTCCAGGGCAGATCCAGCACTGGAGGAAAAAAGTCAGTAGTACTACCCTCTCCCACTTTGCTTGATGCCCTAAGCACATGCTTATTTTGCTTTATGATTAATCCAGGGCTCTTTGCCAGCTGTATGAGCTCTTGTAGTGGCTGAGCAGCTGGTGTGGATAACCAGGCTTCCTGGGGGAAAAAGGTTGTGAGTTTGAGTCCCATCAAGAGCTTATCCTTTATTTCTGAGCCATGCTATTAACTAAAAGCTTTAGACAGACAGTCTGAGTAGTTGTGATAGAAAACAGCTGGAATTGATATGAAAAAGATACTAGTTAAAATTAATAAATTGCCTATAAACATTGAATTTCATGTTCTGTAGTTAACATGGTTCTCCTTTGCATTTCTGTTAAAATTAATTTATCATTAGTGTTAGAAGTTAATTTTCAATTCTGTATCTAAGGGGTTGATACAAAAAAAGTTACAAAAAGTTGGAAATTGTGGTTTGTCTACTTGGAAGTTCATCTATACCTGTTTGAAAAATGTATTTGGTTCCATGAAAATCTCCTGCAGGTTCAAACTTGAAATAATGAGACTCTGTTCTTTGTGATGTCATTTAATAGCAACAATCAAAACTGAAGTATCATTGTTAATCACGAAAATAATCAAAACAGATTTTTTTTTAAAATGCCATTACGTCATCTAACTATAATTTGATTTAATTACATTCTATAGAAACATTTTTCTCTTTATGTTTCTCTCATCCTCTCTCTGAATTCTAAACTGGAATCACTTTAAAATGATGAGACGTACATCGCATCAAAAAAATATCACTTTTTTCACATCTCTTTCCCTCCAGGAAGCCTTGCTATCCACAAATGGTCACAAAATGTGCATTCATTTCTGCAAAGATTTTTATTGTAAAATGAACCCCCCACACACACACACACAGATACATATTGAGAATTGCTCACCCAAACAACTTCAAAACTTGATATTACAATGTCCTATGCATGGACCAACATATCTGGTGAATATCAACTTCTTGCAATAGCCAGTTGTCAAGTGATACACACAGAAATATTTCAAATTACAGTTAGATTTGCTGTTTATGTAACCTATGATAAGATTTATAAAACTAATCAAAATTTCCATTCACTCCCATGACACAGCAAATACTGAATACATATATAGGAAGTAAATGGATGCCAAAATTTCCATAGTGCATTTAATATGTGAACAGAAATAGTGAATATGATATTAATTCAAAAGATTTATCAATCAGTTTGTTCTGTTAGAAAACTGACGTAAAATGTTTAATCCAGAGGCATTTCTAGAAAATTATAGGGAACACATTTTAGCTGCCCTCACAGAAGTAGTTATAATAGCCCACTCTTGGTGGATGTTGGAAAGTGAAGATTGTTTACAAGGCTATGAATAAATTTAAATCATCATAGTAAGATTAGTGCTTAAAAATGAAATGATCTAATCAGCAAATTTTGCAATATTTTGTCTAAAATTTATCCAAGCAAGTTTTGGCATTCATTCAGGAAGAAAAAGATACACAATGGTCAGGAATCAATGCAAGAATAGAGGTATAATATGTATGGTATTGAATTGTTTTGCCCTCTATTCTTAACCTGTTTGCTGCCACAGATGAGATAACTTATCTTACCGAGTCGTCAGCACAGTGCCGTCAATGAGATAACTGATGTGTTATGATTTCTAGAAAGTTTAAAGTATTCAAAGAGGTTTTCAGACAATGGAAATTCTTATTGTTTGTGTTGTTAACATGATGTTTCAGCGTTAATGAAAGAAACAACCAGGAGGAGTTAAATCATCCGAAAAATTCTTTGAATGTTAACAACCCTTCTCATGAGTTTAAAGTATGTTTACAAAATAAATGTGATAGAGTAGATATGAATACACTGTAAGGTGGTCTTATGTGTATATCCGGATCTTAAGATATTTAATAATTCAAACTTTTTAAACCTTTATTGCTTTTATTTGTACAAAAAAAGCGAAGTATAATTGTTACAACAGTAACAAATATACTTGGCAGTGAGCAGATTAAACTGCAAAAAAAGGAATTTCCGCAGGTTTTGCCAGTTTTAATAATTTTCAGTCATAAAAAATTTGTCTCTGTCTAAAATTTCATAAGTATTTGTAATGCCATATTGCATTAGAGTTTGTAATGCCATATTACATTAGAGTTTGTAATGCCATATTACATTAGAGTTTGTAATGCCATATTACATTAGAGTTTGTAATGCTATATTACATTAGAGTTTGTAATGCCATATTACATTAGAGTTTGTAATGCCATATTACATTAGAGTTTGTAATGCCATTCTATATTTCCTGTGTGAGACACAGACAGATTTATAAGGGATGATCAAGAGTCTATCTAAAACATAATCATTAGCTGGATCATAATCTGATATTTTCACCATATAATTTTCAATCAATGTGATTTATATTTACCACTGGATTAAATGCATCAACAGGGAAGGAGATTATACTGGAAAATAAATATTTGTTGTGTAAAATGAATGCTTTTTATTACCAGGACTTATTGATGTACCTATGTATTGAGTTGACAAACAGACGTATTTAGCCTGATATCAATCACCTGACATCTGTTGGAGAACGTACAACTAAAATCATAACAAAAGTAAAGTTTTTAAGATGAGGGCATAAGGAAAAATCCTGTATTTTGAATAATCTAATAAATATCTTCATAACTATTGCTGTGCCAATCCTTGATGACTGGAGAGGGAACTAATGGAAAATAAATAATTATTTTCATTTAAATAGTTGGTAAGGGAAAGAAAAAGATAAAATAAATTATTTGGATTAGATTTGATGTAATGTTTTGAAAATTTTTGTTCTTGTCATAAGAACACTTTTCAGGAAAAAAACATTTGAGGAGAAATCTGAAAAACACTCCCGAAAACGAAAGTAAATTATGTCATCTCTTGGTAGTATATTTAAGTAGGGGAAAAATACACACACTTGTATGTGTACCTTATCATTTTCTTTTTCAAAGTCCTCTTCTTTTGTTATGGCTCTATTCACACCGTTCCATCTACACCCAGCATTCATACCCAATCTCCTAAGCTCCCCTACTTTTATCGATTGATATTTTATTCATTTATTTATTGACACATTAATTCCAATAGTAACTTATGGCTTTCTCCTCCCTTTACAAAACTGCTGCTCTGGGGAACTTTTACGGAACATTTTATCTTTGTGAAAATACGTTTTTTTATAAACAATTTTTTTAGGTTTTGTTGTGTTAATCTCTCGTTTTCTTAGCCTAGAAATGAAGAACACCAGTTTTTATGGTAAAATCTGTTTAATCCCCTTATTTTACCCTGAAATAGTACCCTGGGGACACAGGCAAGAACATTTCTACTTTTTATATCTCTTGGTGCGTATAACATTTAACAGAGATAAACCATCGTGAATCGTAATTGAAAATATAAAAAAAATGGGCATAGATGTAAAAGACAGAATATAAAAAAAAAAAAATCATGTGAAGAATCACTCTAAGATGGCAAGCTTTTGGTAGAGCAAGCTCAACTTTTAATGACAAGAAAATACCATTAGTTTTAAAAAGAAGGATCTACAACTGATGCATCCTCCATATAGTCACCTATGGAGCTGGAACATGGAACCTAACCAAAAGATTGACCCAAAAGATGAAAACTATACAACATGCACATGAGAGAATCATGCTCAACATAACATAAAGTGATCACAAAATAGCGCTATATAATAGAGAAAAGACGGGGATATCACAGAATAGACTGGTCACATTGCAAGAATTGCAGACAACAGATTGACATCATGACTCACAACATGCAAAACTGTGGCACAGTGAAATATAAGATAATGTGATGAATCAGACAAGTTCAAAAACTATTGGTTCCGTCTGTGACGCCCATGAAGGAGTGGTCTGGCAAATCACGGGGAAGGTCTATGTTCGTCGATAGACACTCAAAGGTTAGCAATGATGATAATGATGATAATGATGATGTGGACAAGAAACACTTGAAATTCACATGACAAACAGCAACCATGTTCAGCAGGTCCACAGCAAATTGTTCCCATAACTGTAATTTTTTGCCTGCAACTGCTTGTAAGTAAAATAGTATTTGATGAATCACATCTAAAGAAGAAAAATAAAAAACATGTCTAGCTTATACTCTACCCCAAAGGGGACCAACAGGGAAAGGTGATCCTTGGGTAGGTTTTTCAACTAAAAAATAGTATCAGGAAACAGTTGGTAAGAAAGGATAAAATCTTTATGTCCAAGAATAGAATTATGCAGTGAAAAAAAAGGTTCTTCTTTTTCTGATGAACATAATGCTCGACTGATAGACTGAATTGTTCAGTTTACCCAAATTTATTATTTTATACTTATGACATTGATGTACAAGAAAATGATATTTTGACCTTATAACATTGATAGACAGAAAGCATTATCTTGAATTTATGTTATTGATAGACAAACAAACATTATTTTGAACTTATGGCATCGATAGACAAGCAAAGATTATTTTGACCTTATGACAATGATGAACAAACAAACAATATTTTGAACTTATGACATTGATACATAAGATTACATTATTTTTTACTAATGGCTGTCTTCCACTAACTTGTTGGTATTCAAAATTTTCATCTTCAAGTCAGAACCTTTGGAACTAACACAATCTGTATATTTAGTTAAAGATCTCTGACTGAATGCTGGGTTGACATTTTGGGCAGTTTTGTTTGCTATTTGTCTGAGTTTTCAGTTGTAGAAAAAATAAAATGAAAATTTCTCTTGTCCAGTTGGTGAAACTTACTCATGAAAGAGTTCAGAATAAAAATAATCATTTCATCCTTGGAACAACAAATGTCAGATCCTACCTGTCTTTATGTTACTCATTATTCAGCTTCTGAATATTTCAGTGTTTATTTCTCAGCAATTTGATACATATTTCCTATATATACAGATGTGCTATGATTTTTTTAAAAAGTTAGGAAATTCATACATGTGATAGAGACTTTCGCAGCTACTCTTTGTGAGCCAGTGTGCAAAGAACAAGAAAGGGATTATTTCAAAGGAGTTATTGGAGAATAGGTGTTAGGGTAATTAATTTCTTTCATGGTCAAATTCACTGAACTTTCGAGTAATGGTAAAAGTAAACTTTTATATAAACTTCACCATTCTGACTCAAACTAAATAACTATACACTCAAATACATTTTATAAAAGTGTATTATTTGTTGAATCAGTGACTTTGATTAAGCTGCATAGTTTCTTTTTATCTCTATATTGCCTTGTTTAAACACTTACAGTGGCTATAAAGAATGTGTTTAATCATGGGAATTTGCATTAATTCATTTCTAAATATAGCAGTACCTTTATTAATCAGTAACTCAATTAAGCTGCAGACTTATTTCTGAGTATCAATTTCCTTGTTTAAGTACAAACAGTGGCTATAAAGAATGTGTTTAATTATGGGAATTAGCATTAATTCATTTCTAAATATAGCAGCACCTTCATTGATCAATAATTCAATTAAGAACCAGACTTATTTCTGAGTATCATTCTCCTTGTTTAAACACATACAGAGGCTATAATGAATTTGTTAAATTAGGAGAACTAAACTAAATACCCACCTTAGCTGGTGGAATAGATTGCTGGAAAGAGAAGACATTATCAAAAAAAAAGATAGTTGGATAGAAATTAGATTGAATCTAATTTAATTTGTTTCTAAACAGTGATTTGATATCACACTTACTTTATGTTGCTAAAAAAAGGAGGGTACTCACAATAAAAGGGTGTCATAATGCAGAAAAAGGAGAACTAACGTTGGAAATGGGGGGACTATTATGGAAAAATGGGAATAATATTGGAAAAGGGGGTCTTTGGGGATGTAAAGTTTTTCAAAATGTAGGGCTAATGATAAACAAGGTGAGACTAATGTTACAAAAAGTGGGATTGCTCAAGTTGAAAAAAAGAAAGGGGTTAATTTTTTAAAAAGTGCGGTTTATTTCCAATGAAGGGGAGCTTATGTTTTCTTGAAAAGTGAGGGCTGATGTTAAAAAGGGGGCATGGTTAATGTTGGTAAATCAGGGAATAATATTATTGTGGGTGTTATGCTAAAAAGGGTGGGGCTAAGTTCTGGATATATATATATATATACATATATAACCACACTGGTAGGCGGGCATGCTCCAGAAGTGGCTATTTAACAATACATCACTCCACAATAAATCAACTAATCGGTAAGCCATTCTATGATATTTCCATGATGCAAAAGCATCTGAAGAATTACAAAACATGTTGACTGATCTTAGTGATTTAAATAAGGAAAGGGAAAAAAAATGGTTGAAAGATTAACAGAACAAAGGCAGAGTAATGTTTAATGAGAAAATCCCAAAGAAGATCATAAGAACAGAGGCTGAGGAGTATATTTACATAGGTCAGCTAATAAAGTTAAAGAAAGACCATGAAAGTGAAATAAAAATTGCATAATGATTGTCTGGAAAGCATTTGGCATAAATAGAGACCTTACCAATGTGCTTAAAGTGTAAAGTGAACATTGAATATTTGAATACATTGAATCTCCTCCCCCCTCCTCTCTCTCTCTCTTTCTTGCTCACAATTTTATTCCCAATCCATGCTTACAGACACTGACAGAGTAATAGATTTAGATCACTATGCAAGCATTAAAAAGTCCATTTTATAATGCAAATCGAACCCCCCCCTTAAAAACATATTTTTGGGGATGGTTTTCAAAAGCTGATTTGCTAAAAACCTGCCCCAGTGTCCGAGTATTACACACACAAAATTTGATTGGTTTATGTCGTATGGTTTTTATGGGAGGGTGTCACGTACAGACATTTGGTGAATTATAAGTAGATAAACATCAATAAATTTCTAGATATAGCAGTACATCTAAGTTCTTGAAGATTCAAGTGCTAGCATTTATTGAGACAGCTTGTTTAGCATCAACCCTCCTCTTTCTCTCTCTGTCATTGTAACACGCTACTGACAAGCCTATGAACAAGATTATGAAAAAGAGACAAAAAGAATGGGTTTATCCCTTCACTAAAAGCATTACCAAGAGAACGAGATCAACATTAGACGCAACTAAAACTTTGCTGACGTCAGCATTTTGGGCTCCATTGTGTTCAGCAGAAAAAAATATATATACTTAAACAAACTTTTAAAGAGCAAGTGAAATTGCACAGATAAATTGATACAGGAACCCATGTAGTATTTTTTTTTTTTTTAGTAACAAATACAAAATATTCTTCTGATTGTATATCTCTCTATTGTTCAGCCATGAATTATCTGGATTCCAAAGAGCTTTTGTGGTTGATTTTCAGACTACAAACAGCATTTTTTGTGGTTCCATTTGCTGCCATAATTACCTATTCTCTGTTCTTTCGAAACATACAATGAGACAGTTGAAGAATTGGTGAATTTAGAAATGGAATTACAGTTCCCATGAGATAACAGCATTGACCACTTAATGCACTGTTTCTCAGCTCTGCAGTCATAATTGAATTAAGTCATGAATCTATTTTTTTCCATTGTTATCTGATTGTCTCAAACAAAAAACTTCCCTATATATATATATATATGTACTATGACATGAGAGGTAATAAAGGAATGAAAAGATCTGAGTGGCATGCGTAAATATAACTTTTTACAGTTTTAGAGAATCCTTAGCTATCAGAGAAGATCCTTATTGTTTGTTGGTGGAACGGAATTATAAGAACACATTCTTTACCTTTAAAATGAATTTGGAGTATTATTCATACTGAAATTTTTTTCATTACATTTCTTCAGTTTTCAAGTCGGTCCAGTTGGATCATGCATACAAGCTGAATCAATAGAGCTAGAGAACTTAGAATTTGAACATATACTCCTTATTATATCTACAAAAATGTTTTTTGTTTTATTTTATAAATTCTCCCCAATAAGTTTTTAGTGAAGGATTCAATTTGCAATGTAAGTTTTTACTAAATTAGTCCCTAGTTTCTGCCTGCTCACTCTTGAAGATTCAGTTTTTTTGATGATCACTGCCCAACAAAAGGCAAGAGAAGTTACTTATTCATTGATCACCCCTTTTCCTATGTTTAATTGATCGCCCACAATACAGCATGTTACTAAAAGATGTTGGTCATGTGACATTTTCTAGTAAATGACTAACCAGACTCGTTTTATAACTAGTTTTGCTCCATTTTAGTTATTTTCAATTTCACACTTTTTGGTCTATCACTTGAAGCTATATAGATCAGGAATGTTGTGATGAAAAGCAAAAAACAGAAAGATGTTAGTAATAAATAAATGATAATATTAAAGATACTCCCATTAAAGCAACAATAATAAGATTGAGTAAAACTAGTAATCAAATAATGATAGTCACAATATTTCATCTAAATTACAACTATAATAAGATAGAGTAAAACTCTAAAATTGAACTAAAAAATTCTATTGAAGAATGAATATGGTCAGGATAAATTCTAATATGACAGCACTGGCACATACTACTGAGAAACAAAGCATTAATAATTCTATTAAAAAATTTATTGATAATATCTAGATTCTCTGGAATAAATAATTAATAAACACATCAAAATAAAGTCCCAAATATGTTGAAAAAAAAAAAAAAGAAATAGCCTTTTATTCCAAAAATAGAAAAAATATGTTTTTCGAACTGGTTTGGTTGGGTAGGGAGGGTAATTTTCAAGTAAGTAGACATGAAGTATGGCCAGGAGTGCTGGAATTATTATGTCATTTGAACTTTTTCATTTATTTATTCATTAAAAAATATTCCCATTTTTCTAAATGGATATTATTTTTCTTCTGTTTCAATCTGTTTCTTAAATACAAACTTGCAATAACAAGTAGCTTTTGAACCTACAGCCGTAGAACGTTATAGGTTTGATAGTTCTTTCAGTGTGTGAAAAGAGAAGTAATGGTAGTTGGTTATGTGTAGCAACTGGATGGTGTAGTTGTTGAAGACAAAGGAATTTATCGCCACGTGTTTAGAGTTTACCGCCACATGCTGTGATGTCATGATAAATTTTGAAGACGAAAGATAGTCGATTATTGCCAGGACAGGGATAAGAGGGAATCTAGACGCGCCAAGTTTGTAACGCAGATTGTTTGTAATCGTAATAAAGACATATGAATGTTCAGACAAACAAATAAGATGTACATTTAATGAATTGACAAATGAGACATTTATATCAATATATGTAAAGCTGAAATGAAAATGCATGTAAACATTAGTTAGATTGATCATGATATCTGTTTAGATAAGATTACTACCTTGCTCCTTTATAGGGAAGAAAACAGTTGGTTATCAGGTTATTCCTGTACATTGAAATGTAGTATAGGAGAAGATGGTTAGTTTGGTAAACGTGACACAAGGAGTCGAATGTTTTTTGGTTTATCTATTGGATGGAGCCTGATTAGAATTGCCTGTGGTAATGAATGATATGTTTGACCAGGCTAGATTATCAAAAAGCTGTTGGTTCAGTTTTAGGCATGAGGAGTTGAAAGGGGTGAAGTGATAAGTGAATTGATTACTGTGTTTGTGCTGTGTCGCCATAAAGCTTGTATGGATTCTCACACCCTGGAAGATGAAAAAGACGATAATTCAGAGTCACAGTCAATGAATGGACCTTCTCCGACCAGGAGGTTAGATGGAGAAAGAAGTATGGAAGAGAAAGAAAGGAAGTAACTGACTAAGAAAGTCAGGACTAATGAGCGAGTGAATACACACGTTCAGATCATTAATAGACAGTAGATAAAGCAAGTGACATTTTGCTGATAGGGCTAGATTTAAGGTTTTTTAGCTGCAGGTGATACTTATCTATTTTTGTTTTTTAATTTTTACAAAAATAAAGAAGTTGTCACCTTATAATTTCAAACCATCTCATGGTTTATAAGTGCTAGACTGATAGCCATGGAGAAGGATCCTTTGCTTTACTTTTTTATCTTTGAAGAAAAAATTTGGTATTGAGCATCACCATCTCAACATTCATGAGAAATCCTGATACCTGTTTGTTACAACCTCTCCACTGAGATAAATCTTTAAATGTTGCTCCTCCTATTAATGAAATATTGCACAATAATTTTAATTTCATTACTTAATTATATCATCTGATAAAAATAATTATAATATCTTAGTTTCACCAAACAAACCCAACATAAAAATGTGCTAATTGAACCCATTTTATGAGAATTCAACAGATCATATTCTTCTCTTTCAATGTTCTGCAGTATGAAAAAACTGAATTGGTTAAAGATCTAATTAGCATTTTCATATCTTCAGAAGCGTATTTCCCATTTTGCTGATTGTACAAAGAGAAACCTAATTAGCCACCATAGAGGCAAACTAACTTCCTAGCAAAATATTAGAATAATTATCAGCTTAGATTATCTGAGAGAAAATTGGTGATAAATATTATTAATTAGTCAATGTATGGTCCTCTTGAGTAAGGGAAATAACACTGTATTATCAAGTAAGAATCTGGGGATGTGATATCTCGGTTGGCTTTGCTCATTCTCAGTTGTATTGTATTTTCATTTTTGTTTTTCCGCTTACTGATTAAGGAAATTCTACTTTCTCTCCTAACAGCCAGAAAAAACATGAAGAAAGTTTATTTTGAATAAGATGGTTTCCTAGCTCGGGATAAAGGTATTGCTGTTTTTAGAGAAATCATAATGAGTAGGGACCATAGAAATTCCATGATGCCAATTCAAGAAAAGAATTCCAAGTTGTTCTTCTACCTCAAAAATAATAAGAAAGAAATCTAATTTTTGTAATAGTTTTAATTTATCCAAATTTTTTAGGTGAAGCATTGTCATGATTGATTTTTTTTTCCAGATTTTCTTAAATGTTATTTTTGTTGCTTTTATCATAATGTTCAAGTCATTTTCTCTTTACATTCTACAACCGTTGGGGAAAACTGAGAAAATTAATAATGACATTCAAGAAATGTCTACGGCTAACAGGTACAAACAAACAATCTGTCTTGTTGGTAAAATCAAGAAAGAACATAGTCATTCAACTAAATTTGAATAGCGTCTGCGAATTAGCTTTCATTGGCTTATCAGTTAGGGGCTGTGCTGGTTAGACAAGCTCTCAGTAAGGGATGAGAGTTCAAGTATTTTTATTTATTTGCAGGATATGTTTTAAAAGAGCATTTTAGGACTACTGCTATTCAGCCTATGTCCCAAACTCCTAATAATACCCTATATAAAATAACAAACTGCATGAATCATGACAAAAAAATAATCAAATGTGGCTATGTATTAAAATCATAACTTATAGGGAGGTTGTTTTGGATCAATACTGCAGGGGAACCATGTTAATATAACTGTTTTGTTTTTAAATCCCTGAAATGGTCACATCGTAAACAATTGATGATCCCAACAAAAAAATTTCACACATAGTTCCATAATAGCTAATTCAGTGTAAAATATAAAAAAACACAAAAAAATTCACATAAATTACATCAACAGACATTGGGAAATAATTGACCGTAATAACATAAATTTTTTGAAAAAAGGTCATTTTATGTATTTGAATAAATGTTTAAAGATGAGAAGATTTCTAGACATATATATATATATATATGTATATATATATATATATATATATAGGTTCTGATGATAAAAAGCATAATATGCCAAATTTGGAAAAAAAAGAGTAAACACCCCTTCTCACTCCTTCGGGTTTGAAGAATGGGATTAACATTTTCCCTTTTTCCTCATTTCAAGACACTTGGATATATACATACTATTGAAAAAAAATCTCTACTCATTTTACAACTGTTCTACTGATGTTATTGAACTAAGACTTACATAATAAATATATATATATACATATATATATATATGTATATATATACACATGCTTGTTACAAACATTTCAAACAGATTTGGTATAATCAATGAATTTTTTTTCTTCACTGATAAAACACGTTTGAAAGTTAATAATGATGGAGTACTATGACTTGCAAACCAGAATTAATCTAGTGACGCTCTATATCCAATCATCTTCAATTATTCAAATGCAGTAGTCTTTCTGGAGACTCTCCTGGTAGGGATGTCCCCTTTCAGAACACCATCTTATTTGTTCAGCTATTTGAGGAACCTGAAAGTGTTTAGGTAACTCTGCATATGCAACAACATCAATCACCAGAAGTCTAACCTAGTCAGTCTGTCATCTGTCAGTGCAAACTGGTTTTCCCCATTGGAGTTTACAGCGTCTATCCATTGACCATTTTGAGGTACAAAAACAACAACTAGTCAACCAAAGTAATGACTGTTTACAGATAAAACTTGCTTTACAATTTGAGTTTAAAATTTAAATCATCTAAGACTCACTTTACTAATTTAATCGATTAATTTGGCTAACCTAACAGATAAATTTGCTGACAAATAATGTAAAATTCAAAGCATCAAAAACATGCTTCAAGTTGAATTAATCTATACTTATATAACTTATAGCCTATATTCTATAAAAACAGATCGATCAATGTTGTCTAAGATGTGAAATAAAATTATTTTTTGAGAAATTTTTTTTTTTCTCGTTAAAATAATCAATTGATGAAGACAACAATGTCTGTCGATGAAAGAAGACCAAAATGAAATTGGAAAATAATATAAAATATCCGTATATCACATAAATGAATTGCCATAGCCTGTGCATGTACCACAACTAATTATCTCAAGAAAAAGATCTTTCATCGAAAATTATCCGGAAAATACAAGCAGAAGACTGAAGCAGTGTTGTTCCCAAATTGAACATAGACACCAAACTAAGCAATTTTTTCAAAAAAATAAAAAATAAAAAAAACTTTTTAGATGGTGCCTTTTGGTATCATCATCATCAGTCTTTTATCATCCATTGTTGGACTTAGACCTTCCCCAGGATTCTCTATACCTCTCTATCATGGCCGTTGTGAAGCCATCAGATTCTGAATTTGTCAAGTTCATCTCTCCATCTTGTATTTTGCCGACCTCAGCTACACATGCTATCTCTTGGGATCCATGGTGTGAGTCAATGTCCATCAGTTATCCACCATTCTTGCAACAGGACCAGCTCATTGCCATTTGAGTTTTTTTAACGGATTTTATGATATCACAGACTCTTGTTTCCTCCCAGATATATTGTACCATGTTGTGATCCCTCCATGTGAGGTTGAGCATGAATCTATCATGTGCATATTGCATGTTTCTCAGCCTGGTTAGAATCCATGTTTTAGCTCCATAGCTGACTATCAGGAGGATGCATAGGTTGTATACCCTTCTTTTTAGGTCTAATGGGATTTGCCATCCTAGAGCAATTCTTTGCTTGATTTCTTTTTTTAAAGATTACATAAAGATTCCTTGTCCTAGATAGATATGGTGGTCTACTCTCTCCAGTTCTGCGTTTTTGATTTCGATTGTGTTCTTATTTCCGACGGGATCGTTGCATATGATCTTTGTTTTCCTGAAGTTCATGTGTAGGCCAAGTTTCTTGCTTTCTTTGTTCGATTCATCTAGCATTTATTGGGGGTCACGTCATCACCATCAGTCTTTCAATGTCCATAATTGGACATAGACCTTCCCCAGGATCCGCCACATTTCTCTATCATGGGCATCGCAGAGCCAGTATTTTCTGAATTTGTTTAGTTCATCTCTCCATCTTGTTTTTTTGTCAGGTATCGCCTTCTATCAACCTTGTCTAACCCCTTTCTGGAGCTGAAAGGGCTCCAACTCTTTGCATAGCCTGATGAAGGAGCAGCTCTGACTGTATATATGTTGCAGTACTCTGACATATACAGGGTCTACACCTTGTGAAGTGATGGCCTTTATGATCATGGGAATTTCCAAAGAGTCAAAAGCCTTCTTAAAGTCTATAAATGCTACAGCAAGTGGCATTTTGTATTCTGCTTTTTCTTTCAGTTGATTTGAGATGGTTCATGTTCAAGTGTCTTCTAAAGCCAGCTTGCTCTGGTTTGGTTTTCTTCTAGTTGTTACATCTCCGTTTACCTCGAGTATGCTAGTTATTTGTTCTTGCCTAATACTGAGAGCTTTGTTTATAGCCCCAACCTTTTTTGAAAGTTGTTCTGATGATTGCTGTTGTGTATCTTCTTTTGTCTTCTCTTTGTTTCTTTTTGTGGAAATTTTCTAAGTTGTAGACCCAAAAATGTTCCCAGAGACATACACATAGATAAATGGACATGGTCACAATAAGACAGAAGAATCTGTCACCCATTTGGCTGCTTGGTCAGGCAAGACATATGGGAAGCTACGCTGATTTGATTTACTTTCAACATGTTTCAGTGAATTTATTTATTTATTTACAATCATATCATTGTTTTTTTTTCTGTTCCAAACATAGACATTTTGTAATAATGAATGATTCATAAGTAGAACCCCCGCCCAAAAAATATCCATCTGACAAAAAGCTTTTCGGTGAAACGTTTGTTGCTAAAAGGCCATGTCAGTTAAACATGAATTCAGCAAAAAGGTTTGCGCCAAAACATCTGTCAGTGAAATGTCAGTCAGTAAAAAGTTAGTGAGCCGATTGAGAATGTAATTGCTCAACAAATTATACTTTATTAAAGAGCAATTTTATGTATTATGAAAGGGACAGGAATTGAATGGTTGGAGCTCTTCAAATAAAAGAGAGAAGAGAAATAATGATGCTTATCCACAATGTCCAAGGTTTTAAAATCAATAGTAATCACATATACTAGTATTATCAGTTTTTTTTAGATTACTTTCAACACATTTTAGATGGTCAGTTTTCCATCCTTAATCATACAACCATAATATCTGGTTTTTGTGAGCAATTATTTAAAAAGATATTTTGGTAACAAATTTGTGAGTCTTTATTGTTCATAGTAAGTCAATTTTCTGGCATTTGCCTACAGTAAAAATTATCAACGGCTTTGAAATGAGATATTCCAGCAAACTTTATGCATTACAAATGGAAAAATATTGAAAATGCTTTTTAAGAATTTTACTTTGGAGATCATTGTCATTATTTTAACCACTTTTTAGTGACTGATAAAATATCTCAGGAGAAGTTGGTTCTTGGTTTTCTTTGTTGCATTATTAACTCATGAGTGTTATCTTTCCTTATATTATTAATATTCATAACTTGACAGAATTATCTTTTCTTATATTATTATATTCATAATTCAATGGAAGTATCTTTCTATATTACAGTCTCGAGCTGGGACAGCCTCAATCTGTTACAGCATTGTCACAGTTTGTTTTTCAATATCTTATATATTTCATTATTAAGTTAAGTAAATCTTTCTCTCTCCAACACTTCTGAGTCGTTACTTAATTATTTCTTATACTGATCTGAATTTGTAACTTTCACCAAGGACCCATCATTACATTTTTGACTCAGCCATTGAATTATTTTGTGTTTCAAGACAATTCTTAGTAATGTAGGCTGTGACAGCAATGATTGCCCTGGAGCAGTTGATGAGATATCTCAGGAAATTTCTTTATCCTGGGTTTTTTTATTCTAACAGTCAATCAGATAGTTATTCGAGACATTTCTAAGGTGTTGTTGAAGACAGTGAAAGCAATGACTGACTTGGAGTGGCTGGCAAAATATCTTGTGAGAATTTTTTTTACGCCTAGTCTTTTAACTCTAGCAGTGAATTGGATAGGAATTCAAGACAGTTTGTAGATGGTGACAAAGGCAGTGAAAGCATTGATTGTCCTAGGGCAGCTGACAAGATACTTGTAGGAATTTTCTTTGTCCTATAGTACTCTTACTCAGGCAGTGAATTGAATGGAGATGCAAGACAATTTGTAGATAGTGATGAAAGGAGTGAAAGCAATAATTGTCCTGGAGGAGCCAATGAAATATTTCATCAATATGACCTCATACAAAATTATACCAAACCCAAGTGTTTAAACTGATGTTGTTGAATGCAATATTTTCCTGATGATAGAAAGATAAGAGGCAAGCTGAAATGTTATACAGTTATCCCATGTCATTTGTAGGTTTCCGAATTGCAGTTTCAGTAATCCACGGTTCAGTCTTGGATAATTGAAAGGGAATATTTTAGAGTTTTGCAATATTCCATGAAAACCAACATCATAGAAAATCATCATCATCATCATCATCATCAGTCTTTTATTGTCCATCATTAGACATAGACCTTCCCCAGGATTTGCCACATTTCTCAATCATGGGCCTTGCAGAGCCAATACTTTCTGAATTTGTCTAGTTCATGTCTCAATCTTGTATTCTGCCGGCCTCAGTTGGGCATGTGATCTCTGGGGATCCATATTGTGAGTCATGATGTTCATCAGTTGTCTGCGTTTCTTACAACATGACCATCCCATTGCCATTGGAGTTTTTTTCATAATGGATTCTATGATGTTCCTGACTCCTGTTTTCTGTCTGATATAAACTGCTATCTTGTGATCTCTCCATGTGGGATGGCACATGATTCTCTCATGCACGTATTACATGCTTCTCAGTTCGCGAGTTTGTCTCTTGGTTAGGTTCCACGTTTCAGCTCCATAAGTGACTACTGGGAGGATGCATTGATTGTATACTCTTCTTTTAAGGATCAGAAGGATCATCTTGTTTTTGAAGGTTGCGCTTGCTCTGCCAAAGGTTTGCCATTTTAGAGTAATTCTTTGCTTGATTTCTCCTTTAAGGGTCTCCTGGAGATTCATTGTCTTAGGTAGATATAGTGGTCTACTTTCTCCAGATCTGCGTTTTCGGTTTTGACAGTCATGTTCTTATTTCCAATATGGTTATTGCACATGACCTTCATTTCACTGAAATTAATGTGTAGGCCAACTTTCTTGCTTTCTTCGTTTAGTTCATCTAGCATTAGTTGAAGGTCATGTGGATTATCTGCAAAAAGGATGACATCATCTGCAAATCTGAGGTTGTTCAGATATTTGCCGTCTATTTTGATTCCTCTATTCTCCCAGTCCAGATTTCGGAAGATCATCTCAAGGCAGGCTGTGAAGAGTTTGGGTGAGATGGTATCACTTTGTCTTACTCCTTTTTGGAGCTGGAAGGGTTCAGAGTCTTGATGTAGCCTGATAAAGGAGCTGCTTTGACTGTATATATGTTGCAGTACTCTGACACATACAGGGTCTACACATTGTTGAGTGATGGCCTTTATGACCAAGGGAATTTCCAAAGAGTCAAAAGCCTTCTTAAAGTCTATAAATGCTACAGTGAGTGGCATTTTGTATTCTGCTGCTTTTTCTTTCAGATTTATTGAATAGAGATGGTCCTTGGTTGAGTGGCTTCATCTAAATCCAGCTTGTTCCCGTGGTTGTTTTTTGTCTTGTGCTTTAGTGATCCGGCTGGTGATAATTTTTGTGAAAAGTTCATAAATGCAGTTGAGTAGGCTTAAAGGTCTGTAGTTGTTGAGTTCTTTTGGGTTTCCTTTCTCATGTAAAAGCATTATGATTGCCATACTCCAGTCTCTTGGGACTTCACTCTGTTTTACACACTAGTTGAGTAGAATATGTTACGCAATATTAATAGAATGTATAAAGTTCAGGAAATCGTAAATGCATATATATGTGATATAGCAACTACCACTGACTTTCAACAAAAAATGATGGGTATCAATAAGAGCATATGCAGATAGTCATCTATTATTTTTATCATAATAATCTTTGTGTTATTTAAAAGGGAGAAGAATGTTGAAAATTACCAATTAAAAATTATTCATATACACAATACAAAGCTAGAGATAATCATGGCTGAAAACTTGTTTACACGTGCAGACCATTTAGTTTATTTAGACATAAATTTTCTTTCCAGTTCTCTGTACTATAGTTTTATTAGATTCATGGTTTTTGTTAATTAACTGTTTATTCATTTTACTATATACTTCATTTTAATCATCTATTTATTTGCCCATTTTCAATTTAGGAAAGGCAAAGTATTTGTTTATCCAAAGTTTTGTGGTAAAAGATTTATGTTTTTGCTGATCGAAAAGATTGGGAGGGGTCAGCAAAAATTATTCATGGATTTACCAGATGCACACTCACTTGGCACCTTTAACCATCATAAATGGTAAGAGATAAATATATATTGAAGACTTGAAAAAGTAAGATAGCACTATGATTAAACCATATATGTATTGCAAGCAACAAGTCCTTTAATGTCTGCTAAGTATTAGTTTTCAAGAATTGAACAAGTTATACAATCCTCTATGTCACCTTCAAAATATAAAGTAAGATTCAATTAATATCTGCTAATGTTCAACAATATATTTTCTCTTTTGCATATTGTGTGAAGAGAAACTTGATTAGTCACCATAGAGGCAATCAAACTAATTATCTAATGAAATACGAGAATGATTATCAAGGTAGATTATCTGGAAGAAGGGTGACAATTTATAATTGTTTGATAACAAACAGTAATATCAAATGTATGGTTCTCACAAGTATCAGAAATAATTCTGCATTATCAAATCAAAATCTGTGATTTTATGCTTGAATAAATCTGATTAATTTATATAGTATTTTCCTGATATTTTCATGCCAATTGAAACTTGTTTATCTTCAAGAAGTTGATTTCACAAAAGCAATATTCATATGCAAACTTGCACTAGAGCATCTTTCACTATGCTATGGTTAGTAAGTACATTTGATCCTATTTGCCAAACTAAGTTAAACTTAGTATATATATATATGTATATGTATGTATATAGTTCATTTCGGGAGATAGGATAACACTTACAGCAACCCAAAAGACAAACCCCCAAACGGGGTTGTCTTATTAGCCAAATACAAAAAACATGACTAAACATTGAACTAAGACCATGGAATTCAGACAGAAATTAGAGTCTCATCTGAAGGTTGCCTTATCAGATGAAATATACAGTTTTTATATATGTATAGTCTAAAAAGCTTTACAGTTATGAACACTAAATACATAAAAAAAACTTTTAAAAATTCTTTTGTTTTTATTTAGGGGGTGGGGTGTCATTCCAATTACTAAATTCCCCAATGTCTGTTAATGTAATTTTCTTCTACGTTTTTTTCCTCTATTTTACACAAACTTTTTTATTATGCTACAATGTGTAAATTTTCTCTCGTTTGTATCATCAGTTGTTTACCATGTAACCGTTTGAGGGATTTTAAAAACAAAACAGTTGTATTTACACCCAGCAGCACCAATCAAACACCAACTCTTTTTCAACTATGATTTTGATATGTAGCTTCTGTCATTCATGTAGTTTGTTATTTTATGTCAGGTATTATCATAATGTATTGTATGTGGATATCATTTCATACCACAGACATTTAATTTCTTTGGAAAGGGTGACTTACGTAGGTTACCTAAAAAAAAGTATTTAACAATGAGCAATCAATAAGTATAGCAACAAACATGACTCATTGTTTGTGTCACTTCTATTGAGTGTGAATTTTATTTTTTGGAATCCTCTGTTTTTTATCATATGACTGTTTTGGGATTTAGAAACAAAATAGTTATATTAACATAGCACCCTAGCAGTGTTGATGAAACATCACCTCCCATATGCTATAATCTTAATATATAGGTTATATATATATGTATAGACATATATACACATTTTTATTCAAATATGCACGTAAATTTTTGCAGTTACTTTTTTATTCTAACAATTATAGATGAAATATTCTTACAGTGTTACACAACAGTGCATGTTGTATTTGTGCTCAGAGTATGTTTTAGTATGGGATAGATTTTCCGTTATTTTACTTTAGACAACTGAGCCGTTTGATCAAGCAGTCTGACAGTTGTTTACAGTGTGCTAAATTAACATTGTTCTATCCATCTCAGACAGCTTTCTCCTGCTGGTCAGTGTTTCTGAATTTTCTCCCAACCAGTTTGGTCTTAATATGCACCAATATGTTCTCTATGGTGTTTATATCTTCTATATGATGGTAAGTTCTTGGATAATTTTTTTTTTCCCAGGAAAATATGTATATACATACTCATACACATGCACACATATATATATATATATATATATATATATATATATATATATATATATATATATATATATATATAAAAAGACAAAATCAAGTATCACTCTAGGAAGGTAAATCTTTGGCAGAGCAAGCTCAACCTTCAATTACAAGAAAATCACATTAGTCCTAAAAAGTAGGGTATACAACCAATGCATCATCCTGATCGTCACTTATAAAGCTGAAACGGAATCTAACCAAGGGACTGACCCTCAGACTGAGAAATATGCACCGTACACATGAAAGAATCATGCTCAAACACACATGGAGAGATCACAAGACAGCACCATAAATCAGGGAGAAAACAAAAGTCAGAGACATCATAGAATCCACTAGAAAACTCAAATGGCAATGGACTGGTCATGTTGCAAGAATGGCATGCAACTGGTGGACATCACAACTCACAAAATGGGTCCCCAGAGATCACATGCTCAATCCAGGCTGGCAGAATATAAGATGGAGACATGAACTAGACAAATTTAGAAAGTATCGGCTCTGCAATGCCCACAATAGAGGGGTGTGGCAAATCCTGGGGAAGGTCTATGTCCTATGTCATATGATGATGATGAAATGAAATAAGAGAGGTGTTCTCTCGCAATATTGTTTTTCTTTCTAAATATTGCCTAACTAGCAAAAGCACTGAGAGAAATACAAAATAAATATTTTGAAAGTCTATAAGAGTCATACATACTAGGGAACATTCATTGTTTTTATAGTATTTGATATTTGATAACATACTTAAATATATGAGGTGCAAAGTTTGAAGAATTTGACCATGAAAGAAATTACTTAGACCTAATTTCCACCGTTCACTTCAAACTAGTTTCTATGGCATGTATACATTGATCTTACAAAGAGTGGCAGCAAAAATCCATTCTACATTTGGTTCATTAGCATTGTTAAAATTCTATGAATCAGCCTTTTAGCACCATCGTTTGACATAGACCTTCCCTAAGTTTTGCCAGACCTCTCTATTATTGGCATCATGGAGCCAGTGATTTCTGAATTTATCTAGCTTGTCATGCCATCTTTGTTTCTATCTGCCACAATTCCACGTATGATCTCTGAGAGACCCACATTGTAAGTTGTGGTTTCCAGTTATTGTCTGCCATGTCCAACCCATTTCCATTTGAGTTTTCTAATTGTTTTTGTGATACCATGGACTTTTGTCTTTCCTCTGATATACTGTGCTTTCTTATGATCTCTTAATGTGATGTTGAGCATGATTCTCTTATGAGTACATTGCAGGGTTCTCAGTTTGAAGGTCAATCATCTGGTTAGATTCCATGTTGTATACCCTTCTTTTTAGGACTAGTGGGATTCTTGTGTTCTTGAGAGTCTAGCTTGCTCTACCAAAAGATTGCCAACCTAGTGATTCCTTGCTCTATTTTGTACATTCAAATAGATATATAGATCTACTCAAATATCGAAATGTTTCATTTTTCCAGGTTAAACATTGCAGCAACCTTGCCGATTTCCTTTCAGATAATCTAACTTGATAATCATTCCATGACTCCATTAAGTAATTAGTTTAATTGCTTGTATAGCAGTTAATTAAGTTTCCATTTACACAATGGGCAAAGCGCGGGAAATATGCTGCTGAATAAATAAGACTGCTAATTAAATCCTTAACATTTTTTGCATTGAATGGTACATAAGAAGAAGTGTCACCCATTGATTTTCTCTGTGGCAATATTGTTGAACAGAATATAGAATGGATTATGTGGTTTTAGGATATGAAGATTGAAATGATCCAAGTGATTCAAAATGGATATTCATTCTACTCTCACTTAAATGCTGCCTTCAGCAATCATTAAACTCAATGTCAAGTCACTTATCTTTTATGAAATTTATATCATAATTTTCTTCCAAATAGATAAAACTACTCTACAATTTGCATTTGATTTACCTGGAATTATTTCTCTGAATGATATAGATTATCATGAATGTAGGCCCCACACTAGTATTATTAAGTAGTAAATTGAAGACGAAATTTGTTAAGTGTCCTAGTTAGAGTATTGAGTGTGCTATTTTTGCTGTATTACTGTAAAATACATAAGAATATAAGAATTAACATATAGAAATTTGATCATTATTTTCTTATTACAATCCTAAAACAAGAGACTGAAGAAAAAATGGTTTTGCCAGACTTGCTAGCATTTAAGCTAAACAAAAATAATCAATTGCCAAATATCATCCTGCACCTATTGAACTGGTATTATGGATGAGAGACTGGTGTAAGAAGTGCACTAAAAGATCAACCTGGGAGTTATGGAGGGTCCCAACCAAAACTTGTAAAGTATAAGCCAGCAAACAAAATCCTTTATTTTGCTATAAGTGTTGCAATGACAATATATTCAATTCTTTAATAGATTTACTAGTTAACTTTTATTAGAAACTAGAAGATAACATCAACAAAGTGACACTTTATCTTTGACAGGATATCATTAGATTTCTTTTTCAAATATATAATCTAGCTTAATACTATCCAAAAAATGATTCAACAGGATAATTGAAATTTGCTCTCCAATTTTCTGATGACATGAATCTCTCTCTTGCTACAAAGCACAAGATAAATATTTTCTTGTCTCTGCAGTCATCTTTTGATAGGTTAGAAGAATTTTTACTGAATATAAATGCTAAGCCAATGACTAAGCCAAGAACTGGTAATTTTTACCAGAGGTTTTATATTTTAGTGTATATATCTTCATCAGCTGTTATAAGTCTACTGCTGGACAAAGGTTGACCTCATCTTCCATGACAAGCAAGATTGTGCTAATATCTCCCTCGTCTTACCAGCAGACTTTTCTGTTTCATCCCTACATCTTATCTAGTCTTTTCCTACTACATTTACTGTCCCGCAGACACCAATCAGTTAGTCTTTTACTCCATCTGTTGTCCCTTCTTCTTACTATGGGCCCTGTCTATCTCAATTTTTGTTATTTGATTACGTGTATGAAATTCTTGACCCTAGTCCTCTCCTGGATCTATGTTGCAAAAAAGATTATAAGAATAGACAGAGAAGCTGTAGAAGTTAAGGAATACATTGGTACTGGGCACGTTATAAAGCTAGATATGTTGCATAATGATTGGCTAGAAAGCATTTGGTATAAAGAGAGACTTTCTGAAAAACTTATTGTCTGTGTGTGTTTCTTTTTATATGCTGTTTTTGAAGATTCTCAGCACTGAACAATTCAGGAAATCACTTCCGGATTTGAGATCTTAACACTAGCCCCGAAATATCATCTTCAGGGAGCCACTTTCTAAATTTATCTAGTTAGTCATATTATCAGAGCTGAAGAAAATCAACCATTACATCTATTTAGGATAATGAATCTCCATAAAATCCTCAAAAGAAGAAATCAAGCAAAGAATCACTTAAGGTTGGCAAACCTTTGGTAGAGCAAGTGTCAATCAATTTATTTAAACTAGATGCACTCAAATGACTTATGCCTTATTGACAAAGATTTTTAAAAAACATCCATTTATGTGCTAAAATAAAAGCAAGTAGTGAACAGATGTAGATCGGTAGACAGATGCTGTTAAATACTTGTAGATTAAAATAGATATGGACTGACTTATATTGATATATAGGCAAACCTAGGCATCTGCAGGGAGGTGCAAATGGGGCATTTGCTCCCCTGACCCTGGATCAGGTCTTCTCAGGGTGAGGGGGTTTCAAAGTTGGAACCTCATAGTCAATAAAGCATAATGGTGCTCTATAATTATTTTATGTAACCCCAACTTAATGCACTCATATGAAAAAAAATGGTATTATTCCTCATTGGCAATAGGGTAGTCGCTAAGATAAATTGTCTTCTCAGGAGAGGTGGATGTGGAAACTCATGTAGACAAATACTATTAGAATTACACAGATCGAGCCGCACATTAGATATTAAATTAAAATAAAATGGTAGATATAAAGAGACTTTGATAGAATTAGATGAAAATGGTCGGATAGACAAATAAATCAGTATTTTAGATAGATATGAAATATTGATCAACCAAGATTGATTTGAACCATTACTGGAAGTTGAACTCCAGACCTCAGGCCAAAGTTCTCTGTACTTGGAGTGGCCAATCAAAGAAATGTTATTGATTGGTTTACCAAATTAAATTAAGTGTCAGAAGTGCAAAGAGCAATCTGTTTTAATACTTTTACAGAGTATTTTAAAACTACTGTATATACTAGTATTTAAGATAATTTTTTTTTTTTAAATGAATAAATGAATTATGTATGTATTACAATGCATCAAATGGACTGGTATCATAACTAGAGGGCCATCAACTGAAGCTTGATATATACAGTTATGGAGCTTGGATAAATTGTTATGCACAGTAGTCCTTCCAATACCTTTACAAACCATTTGTCTTTGTTTGGCATATACTATAATATCTTTTTTTTCTCCTTGTTTTCCTGCTATCATTTTGAAGATTTTTCTGATCAAACTCTTCTCACACATTCATGCACATGGATCATTTTGGTTATCTACTTCAATAGCCCACATATCTTCACAATCGTGGCCACATGTTTACAAAATAAAATATTTTCCAGCACCAAAAAGATTACATTCATGTTCTTGCCTTCACCAAGTGGAACATCTTTGTTTGATAAGACTTTTGTCTTCCACAGAAAAAAATACAAAAAAATGGTTCCTACTCAGGTTCAACTCACTATAAACAAGAGGGCTTATAAATTTCTTCATTTTTAGGTGGATCTGATCTATAAAGGGAAGAATGAAATGAATGAAAATTCAAAGACATTGAGAATTCAAACATCGAAACAAGACTGTTTACACTCATATTCTTTGGAAGATAATCAACAATGAACATTTTTGATAGGCAACTTCTATCATCATCAGCAGCAGCAGCCTTTTAGTGTCCATCATTGGAAATAAACCTTCCCCTAAATTCACCAGACCCCTCTATCATGGACATTGCAGAGCCAGTACTTTCTGAATTTATCTAGTTTGTCACGCCTATAACCCCAACCAATATTGTTTCCAACTTCAATTCCAACTCGACGATTCTTTTCATGAGCACGATCAGAATGATGACTAAGCCTGCTGGTTTGGGAAATATCTTGTGGAGCAGAACACCTGCTGTTTTGTACATTCGGATTATTCCTGATAGGGTGTACAATATGTTGGATCCTCCTTGCATATTGCAACAATTCAAAACTGGATACATCGAAATAGAGATAATATGGGATAAAAGATTCTGACCTTTAACAATGTCAAGTTTTTGATGACTAAAGTTTGATTAGATCAGAAGTGGTGAGATATAAATCATTCAACTGATTATAATAACTATTATAAAAACTAAAAGCAAAACGCATTGAAATTTATTTATGTAGTTATGAAAATTCTGTTCAATAATTGATTATCTGTAGAATATAACCTCATGCATATTTAATAATTAAGTACTTGCAGCTCAGGAGTGAATTTTCATTCAAAAAATAAAGACAAAGAAGACACATCAATTTCCTCTTCATAGTTTCATAGCTACATGCAAGTCCAGGTATTTTTTAGGCAGCTCTTTTTTTCCTACATGAAATTCTCAATTTGGTTTCCCCATCACAAACTATTGGGGGGGGGGGATATTTAGTTGGAAGAGAGGACGCTAAAACTACACTTCATCATGAATTAAAGATACTTTTTTCCATTGTGTTATGAATTTAGCAGAACTTGGATTCAAGTCTGTTTGCCTATCAAAAGAAAGCCAAAATGTAACTATTTTTATGTTGTTCAAAGAGTCTGAATTCTACACTCCTCATTTGATTGAATCAAATTGAATTTTGATTATAGTGTTATATGACAACTTGTGGTTTTGACTTGAATTATTGGGGTTGAAATTCTACGTATGATTCAACCTATAAAACTTTTATTTAGGAAGAAGTAAAGTATTATTATCATAATCAGCCTTTTAGCGTTTGTTGTCGGACATAGATCTTCCCCAAGATTTGCCAGACCTCTCTATCATGGGTATCGTAGAGCCAATACATTCTAAAATTGTCTAGTTTGTTTTGCCATCTTATATTCTGCCGGTCAATGTTTTACATGTTATCTCTAGGGATCCACATTATGAGTTGTGATGTCCAGCAGTTGTCTGCCATTTTTGCAGCATAGCCAGCCAATTGCTATTGGAGTTTCCTTATGGTTTCTATGATATCTTGGACTCCTGTCTTTTCTTTATTATAGTTCTGTCTTATGATCTCTCCATGTGAGGTTGAGCATGATCCTCTCATGTGTACGCTGTATGGTTCTCTGTTTGAGAGTCAATCTTTTGGTTATGTTCCATGTGTCAGCTTCATATACGACTAAGGGGAGGATGCATTAGTTGTAGACCATTCTTTTTAGGACAAGTGGGATTTTCTTGTTCTTTAAAGTCGAGCTTGTTCTATTGAAAGATTGCCAACCTAGTGTGATTCTTCACTTGATGTTCACAAACTTCCCTCCACTGAATGATTTGATAATGATCATATTATCACAGGTTAGACTAATTGCCAAGGGGAGCCAGTGGGAGATAATATACCAATGGGAGTTTCACTTGGGGAGATGGGAGTTATCTTTCATTATGTCTTCATTTTGTGATAAATATAATCACCACTACCTTCAAATGAATTATTAAATTCAAAAATACAATTAAAATCAAAAAATATCAACACCGTGTTTAATTGGAATTTTATATTGCCTCATCATTTAAAAGACAAAGATTGTATATTATTGAAATAAAAAATACAATTAAAATTCTTAAAAATCATCATTATATTTGAATGGAATTTTGTATAAGATCATCATTTTACATGCTCTCATACAAAGATTGTGTACTAATATAATTGGAAGTACAATTTTACATAAAAAAATGAACAGTATTGTTGCATTATGGCTTTTTTATCATTATAAAGTGGCATTCCAAAAAAACAACTTCAGGGAAGCCTCCCCAGAGGCATTGAAAGCTTTTGCCAAATTGAAAATGCAGACCTGAAAAGAGTAGCCCACTAGATTTACCTAGGACAACGAATCTGCATGAAGCCCTCAAAAGAAGAAGAAATCAAGCAAAGAATCACTCTTGGATGGCAAATTTTTGGCAGAACAAACTTGACCTTTAAGAACATAATAAGAAAATCTCATTAGTCCCAAAAAGAAGGGTATACAACCAATACATCCTTCCAGTTGTCAGCTATGGAACAGAAACATGGAAGTTAACCATAAGATTGACCTTCAAATAGTGAACTATGCAACGTGCATATGAGAGAATCATGCTCAACATCACATTGAGAGATCACAAGGCAGCACAGTATAATAGAGAAAAAATAAGAATCAGGGTTATCCTAAAATCCATTAGAAAAATCAAATAGCATACAGCAGTTTATCTTGCAAGAATGGCAGACAACCGATGGACATCATAACTCACAACGTGGATCCCCTGAACTAATATGCAAAACTGTTGCGGGCAAAATATAAGATGGCATGACAAACTAGAAGTTCAAGGAGTACTGGCTCTGCTACACCCCTGATAGAGAGGTCTGGTGAATCCTGGAAAAGGCTTATGTCCAACGACGGATACTAAAAGGCTGATGATAATGTATGTCATAATGGATATGAAACAAATAGTGTTGTGTGTTCATCATATCAGTCTTGAACTAAGGCAGTGTGAATCAAGATATTGAATGAGGCGATTCTTCAATTTTTTAGTATGAATTTTGCCTCATTAGATGACTCATTTGATTTCAAGAGGGCACTTTGGAGGTGAGTTTTTGTAATATGATCTTAGTAATTCAGTATATATATATAAATATATATGTTCCTTTCATCAGTCAGTGAAAACCTGCAGTAATTAGATCGACTTGGGTATCAACCAAATGTTTCCCAGCTCCTCATCTATTTATGATAAGTGTGGGTTATATGGTTCAGTAGGAGAAGGTGCAACTACACTTATCATTGCTTGACCATTCCTTCTCCGAGCTAGACTCAAAAATGTTCACATTCTCTGCATTCACTGTGGCTTTCCTCAGACAGCTCCAGTCCGCTATCACTCATGCTATGAAAAAGTGTTTCTTTGCACCAGTTTAAAGTTGCATTTGTAGTTTGTATCTGTGGTCTCTAGTGTGTGTATGTGTTGGGAGATTCAACATGTTTATTTGCGCAGATAGGACAATGACAATGAGTGTTGGTTAGTCAAGATGTAGGTTTCTATCACATCAGCTCTTCTCAAGTTTTTGCAGCCTGCTGGCATAGGAGAGCTCCTTAAAATCAGTAGCTGTATACATTTGAAGGGGAAAATGTTTGGCTCTGGTCCACTTGTCTGACTGATTGGTAGTTGGGTGGGGTTGGAGATTGAACATGGAATGCCAAGTAACAAATTGTCTAAGTATATTAATGGAATAGCCCATTGACGTGTTACTACTGGCCAGAAAGTGGTTTCATTTCATTTCAACCATCTATATAAGGATAATTTATTCAACAATCTTAAGGAATAAACAAATTGATGGTTGAATAAGTTAGAAAGAGAATCAACTCAAAGAAGTTTTTCTATGTAATTAGTATTCTTAAAGATGATATCATAAGTTGGTTTGCATGCAGTCTGAAACCAACATAACAGAGTTGATATTTACATGGATGAACTCTCAATACAAGTGACACAAACAGCGAGTCATATCTGTTGTATGTAAGCCCTGTTCCAAAAATTTGTAATATAAAATAACATTCATCTACAGTACATTTTGATAACACCGTGCATACAATAACATACTATATCTCGTATGACATGAGCTGTATATTAAAATCATAGCTGAAAGGTTGGTAATGTTTGATCAACACTGCTGGGGTACCATGTTAATATAACTGTTTTGTTTTTTGAAATCCTTAAAACTGTTACATGGTAAACCACTGAAGATTCCAACAAGAGAAAATTTACATATAGTACCATAATGATAAATTATTTACAAAACAAAAAAACACTGAAGAAAATTACATAAATTACATTAATAGATATTAGGAGATGAATGACTGAAGTGACACAAAAAACTTTTTGTGAACTTTTTTAAAAAATATATTTAGTGTTTAAAGCTTTCAAGACATATATATATATATATATATAAGGTTGACCATTTATGACAGGAACAATAAAAACTTAAAAATGTAAATAAGCTTGGTTTGTTAATCAAAACTTACTCTATCTACTTTAATAACCAATTCTCCATTGGGCCTCAAGTGTGAAGATTTCTTCTACGTGGAAATTGGTGTCTTCCAAAGCTAAAAATTGTTCAAACATTACCTCTTTGTCGGCATATTTTTTATAGCAAAGAGAAAGAAAAAAAAATCAAAGTACCAGAATAGGTGATAATCTGTTGGAGAGAAGCGTGATGAATACGGAGGATGATCTAAGATTTTATAATTAACTTGCCACAACTTTGTTTTGATTGGACTGGCAATATGGTGTCTAGCAGGGTGTTAAAAAACATGGTAACGCAATAACGCCACTACGAGGCACACTTGCTCATATAATCTCACACATAATCAAAATGTATAATAAGAGAGAACTGAGATCGAAATGCATATTTCAGGGACCACAATAAATAGCAGAATGAAAAGTAGCATTCCACTGTTAGGGAGGACTTAATGCTCATAGAAGACAGCAAAAATGAGAAGAAAGATTAAGAATTAGTAATCTAAACTGTTTTATGCATAAATAAACACAGTATGTAAAAAGCCTCATTTAGTTCTCTTCTGGCTGTTCAGTTCAACATTTTGAATAAAAATAATGCACAAAATCTGTGCCATTTACAAAAGTTAATCAAAAGCATTTGAGAGAGAAATTTGCTTAGAACTCTGCCTTAAGAAGCACAAAATCATTTAATCGCACACTGTGTCTAATATTGTTGTACAATAAAATTGGCCCTTGTACTTTCACTTGTGATGTGTATTATCTGGCTAATTCTGAATGCTTTTCATTAATTTGTTGGCTATCTGTTTGAGCAGTTATTGTTTGAATAGTGGGTGATTCCTTCACAGTACCACTGTTCAGTCACCATAACAGAGTTTGTTAAACATGTTTTAGCTTTTGAATCACATCTAGTCATTGTGAAGAGTTCTTGTGATTGTTGCACTGGATCCTTTTTTCATTGCAAGTGACAATTCTTTTCAAAAATGGTTCTTTTGTGTTCTGTGCCACAAATGAAGAACAGATTGTTGAATAAAACATTTTGTTGTCAGCACTTAGTTTGTGATAAACAGCACTTAGTTTGTGACAAACAAATTTGTTCATTTTTCCCATTTTACCGATAGGAGATGCCCAACAGTTGTTTTAGAAATATGTAAAATTTCAGCAAGACCTTGAACAGCTGTCCTTGGATCATTTTACACAAGATCCTTTGAATTCTCATCATCAACAACCGATTGAGGGTATCTTTAAGGGTCATTATACAGGCTTATGTATCTTGAATAAAATTTGTGAAACCAATGTCACACTTTTGAGCAAGTTCCCATTGGAGGAATTGCTGTTTTTGAGAGCTTTAACAGCATTTTTTGAGTTTGAACATATAAAAAATGAAAAACAGTCTGATTTCCATTGAGGATAACATTTGTGGTGATTTATCTTATTAAAACTGATATGATGAATAATAAGTTGAAAATGTACAAGACAGTTAAGGTTGTATATTTAGCTAAATTGGATTAACTACATTTTCTGCTTCAGAATTTGTCGAAATTGCAATCATGAAACCAAAAGATGTCCGTCTCTTGTGGGACAACCTTATATATATATATATATATATATATATATATATATATATATATATATATATATTTGTATAGTTAATATCTGTTTTTTTGTTTTTCTTCAAATCCCTGAAACAGTTACATGGTAAACAACTGATAATCTAAACAAGAGGAAATTTTTACATTGTTCCAGAATGAGAAAGTATATTGAAATAAGTGACTTGAGTGACACAAAAAAACTTTTGGAAAAGTTTTTTAATGTCCTGTGTTGAAAGCTGTAAAGCTTTCTAGAATTATATATATATAGTCACTCAGGACTATTGGCACCCTTGGAGTTTTTGTATAATCTGTGCAATATCTTAGATAAATTGATATCTACCAAATTTTATCGTCAGAATATTTCAATAGGATGTCCATAGTGATTTAATGAAAAATCATTATTTTTCAACCTATGTGTTATAATCGTTTCTTGCAGTCATCTATAAGCTTCTTGCACTTGTTAGTTAGTAGTTTCTCCCTCTCTTCCTCTGCAATTCGTTCAAGCTCTTGAATGTTTGCAGCATTCTTGTGGTATATGGTATGCATTGTAAATGTGACTCTAGATTTTTGCTTTCTCCAAAGATTTCCAAAAGAGTTGAGATTAGAAATCACTGCTGGCCTATTTAAAACAGTTGATTCTTCCCGTTTCAACTATTCTTGTGTACTTTTGGACATGTCCTTTAGTTTTCTGTTATTCATGATATTTAGACCAAATCCAATTTGTTTTAGACATTTTGCTTTGCAGTTCTTGAGTTATCATTTAATATTATGATTCTTTTCATACGGTCAAGACTTCCTGTGCCAAAGGCAGCTAAGTAGTCCCACAACATTATGCGTCATTGTAAATTTCAAATTTTCCTTTATTTAATAACTACTTTTGACTCAATTTCATTAAGAAAATGTGTTAACAAAAAATTAAATAAGATACAAAATTTCATTTAAACATAGTGCTGATAAAATTCATTATAGAATAAAGTTGTGACTTGAGATATATATCTCCCACCACCTTCAACAAAACACCCATCGGTACATTTTTTATCTCCCACCAGCTCTCCTTGGCAATTAGTATTATCATGTCTGTATAAACACTCTTGATCATACTAACCTACATGTGGTGTGAATAATTAATGATAATTAAACTTCCCTGCAATAAGTTTACTATGATAAAAATATGGTCCACTTGACAATGTTAAGCTGTTTCTATCTTGATTTCCTCTTTGTTTTAGATGATATAATTTTGTAGTTAGTGAAGAAAAGCTAAGAATTAACAAACGTCTATGTACAAGGAAGAAATAAAAGAAAGACAAGTGTCTTCCCATTGTGAAATAAGGTTTGGCACTTTGACAAAAAGGAATATTCCCAAGATCAAAGAAACTGTGAATATGTCATTAACAGCAAATCTAATCAGCCATACATAACTACTGATTATGAAGTATTATAAACTCTATAAGTAAATGAATTTCATAGACATCAGTTTCAAAGATAAACCAACAACAGTAAGTTTGACTATAATAAAGCTTTATGGGTTTCAGACAGACACTTGAAGTGATTTGTACTTGAAGATTTATAGAGAAGTAAATAATTGATTCACCTTGGCATTCAGAAGTTATAAAAGGCTTTAATTAAAAGCAAGAGAAATTATGAGCCTTTTATACCAGCAGTATACTAAAAAGGACATAGAGAGTGCTTACCTCTGTCAAAGTCATTGTCATTAAAAACTGAATTAAAATCTGTTTATATATAGCTGCAATGCAGGGGTGGGGTGACTGTAAAAAGAGAAATTCCTGCTTCCACCTCAAAATTCAACTTATTCTTCTGCAATCTATGTCTTTGAAATTCATTGAGAACTTTTGGAGAAATTGTGTGGACAAACATGAGTAAATACATCTATGATGTCAGTTCATTTTCTGATTTTACTCATACTATGAAAAGTCTCAAGATGCTCTTCTGTGAAATCACTGAAAAGAACATTTTAGGTATTTTTATCACCTCATGATGTTTATCTTATCCTTGGTCAATGTTTTTGAAAGCACTGATTCAGTAGAATTTAATTGTGTTTTTCTTAGATAAATTCCCTCACCTATTACTACTGACTATTGGTACCATCCTCGTTAGTTTAAGCCCTGGCTTCATAAATGGTTGAAAGATATATCCTTCTCAACACAGGGAAAGACAAGAATTAGGGTTTTTAGTAATTTGTTTGTTAAGTGGCTCTGGGGCATGGTTCACATTTCAAATTATATTTTCACACCTTCGTTGATCTGATTAAATTTCTGTCCAATTCCTACACTTCTTGTCCTTATTTATGAAAGTCATCCTACTGATATACATATAAGCACTGCATTGAAGAGAAAACATTTTTTCCATTCACTCATGAAGATATGACCACCTTACTCTATTAGCTTTCTTAGTCCTCATTATTCACTCTTTTCCTTGCTCTTACTTTCATTCTGCTATAGTGCTATCATTACTGAGGCCCCCTTGTTGGCCAGGGTTGACGATGTGGGAACAGTTTTTTTGGTTTTTTTTTTGCTGCTATACCTGAGTTCTTAGTCAGAGGAACTGGTGGGCCCAAGTTCTCCTTCCCTCCCCTTGGCTATGCTGGAGGCCCCCAGAGAAGAGAAGCATTCAGTACGTTTGGAGATTAGCAAGGCTGCAGGAGATGGCTCCCCAGCTGGTTACACCATTTGTTATACCCGTACAGTCACCCAACTAAGTATTGACCAGGCTCATCGTTGCTTAATTTTGGTGATCATATGAGAATTGGTGTATCCAATGAGATTTGGAAGATTTTTATCACCAACTTTAGCCTATAACAGTTCATCATTTAGACTCAACTTAACCATAAACAAGCATCTCATTTCCATTCAGATAGATGGGAAAGAAGGTGATATTTAGTAGGGCTGGATGATATAGACAGAAATTCATATCCCTGTATTGGCTGCTATATGAAAGAAGAGCATTCCTACAAAAACCTTTGTAAGATGAATTGATGTTAAGTGAAGAAGCAATTACAATTGATTTTTATGGGAAAGATTTCTGAACGTTCCAAGACCAAAAAATTGGTGATTATGGTATGTAAGGCTGAGTCATGGTTGGTTTGGTGGTGAGATCTATAATAGACTGGGGCATAGGGTAGACAGGAATTGGTTGCTCACAACTTCTTTATTGGCTTGTTGCAAAACAGCCACTGAATGCTATTTTCACTTTGAACTTTTTTTTGTAAAGATAAAAAAGTGGGATATCTATGTCACTTGAACTGTTAGGCAGTTTAAATGAATGTTATCACACAGATAGGCAGTTTGAATGAAACTCCTGATTAATTTTCTTTTAACCCTTTTTGAAAAGGCAGACAAACGGGTGTTTTGAGATTCATATACAATCCTTTTCCTTTTCTCCTCTGATGGTTCTTATTTTTTTTTACAATCCTTAGAGTCACCTTGGAGACTATATTCATTTTAATATGGATTCAGCTGCACTGTATCTGGAATGAAACAAAATTTAACAAAAACAATCCCCACTTGAGTTGTTTTATAATTCATTTTTTGTTTTAGTCTGGTCTTATTGACATCTCAATCTGAAAATCACCTTAGCATTATTCGGAGTTATTTCTGTATTCAAGTTAGTTGTGTAATGGAGACTGAGAGAAGATGGAACCCAAAATGTATTCATCATATGACGGAGACAGAAAATACCCCAAGTACAATGGGTGTTCAAATTTTCAGCCATCTGGGCAGGTATTGAAATAATGTGACATGATCATAAAAAAATGCATACATATATGTACATTTAAAGCATTCTATTTTGTGTGTGTGTGTATGTGATATATCTACGTACACACAAGCATACTGTTTTGCCGAGATGTTTTCTAGATAGCATTTCTGAACAGGAATAGACATATTCTGCGGTGAGATATTCTTAGGTCGACTATACAAAAAGCCAAAGTATAGAATTTCATTTTCATGGTGGGGTTGGGGACTTCTGTACAAAATAAGTATGAAGTATATGATTAAAAAAAAAGAATCAGCACTTTTAGATGATGGATATATTTGCTGGGATTTATTATTACTATTCATTCTGTAGATGAAATCTGAATGGATTTCTAAAGAATTTTATTCTGTCTCCAGTACTATCGATTGGGTGAAAAAAAATTGGCAAAACTCTTTGTTAACTTGCTTAAAAAGCAGGAGTTTTGTGTCGCCGGAGCTCCCCCGGATCACCACTCAGGCAACTCTGTAAAAAAAAAAAAAATAAAAGATAAAATACATTTCCAAACCTTCCCAATGGTTCCTGTCTCCTACTGTAAAAATATTATTTGCCACTTTTTTTTCCTTTTGTTAATTAAGACAGTCTCTTCCTAGTTGAGCAACTTTTTCTTTATACTATGATCACAAGAGACATCTCATTTGAAATAACTTCTTTCTCCAATGTAGAGTTAAATGTTCTTACAATGATCCGAATCTCGAAGAGTAAGATTTTTATTATCTTAAAATCTTAAAATTTTTTGACTACTTTTAACGTTCATTGTTTTATTAGTTGCTTTTTATTGTAACATTTTGCTCAGGCCAATTTCTCTCCAGCAGTGAGCAAATTGCATTGATCAGAAAATAAAGAATAAGCCTTAAGTGGGATTTGAGTTTGTATCACCATGGCCAGGGGAAAAACTCTGGATGTTATTTGAACATCTGTGTCCAGTTGAAGTCTTGGTGGCTTAATTGGTAAGCTAGGCTAAATAGTGCTTCCCCTGGCTCCAGGGGATTTGGGTTCGAATCTCATCCAAGCCTTATTCTTTATTTTGTGATCAATTCACTCACTGCCTGAAGATCATCAGTCAAGGGGAAAATTGCTATGGAAAGCGATTAATGAAATAATTGACTGAGGCGAAACATAATTCCAAACTACCAGAAATATTTAGCTTGTTAGTGGAGAAAACTAAACGAGAGATGGTAGAGTAGCAGTAAAGTGAGTGGCAGCATAAAAGCCAAAATCTTGCCTCTGTATGCTGAGCTCAAATGCAGTTGATTCTTAAATACAACTGCGATATTTGGAAATAAGTTACTGAAGTGACACAAAAAAATTTTTGCAAAGTTTTTTAATATTTACTGTTGAAAGCTATGAAGTTATTTTGACTATATATATATATATATATATTCATCAAAGAGAATGAAAGTCTTGATTTATTTGTTTGATAAATCATATCTGTGATAACTCGGGTAATATTAACAATGAGTAAAGAGTATTTTTAATGTCTCCAAATAAGAAATTTTCTATCATGACATTAGACATAGCTTCTAAAATGAAAATTCAAACCTTTCCCACAATGCCTTGTATATCATACTTGCTTGTATACAAGATGAACTATTAATTCTTTTTAAAATCTCTGTAAATATTACACTGAATCCAATATGTTGGTATTATAACTTATAACTAGGGATATATCAACTGAAGCCTGATATGGACTATTACAGGAGGCTTAGATGAGTCGCAATAAGTGATAGTCTTCCAAATATCCTTGTAATCCATTTGTCTCATTGTCCTGCATATACGATAAGTTTAATCTGATGATGACTGCAATAAAGAAAGAATAGAAAGATTAGTGTTGAGAGATTCTTTTTGGTTACATGTTTTCTTGAAATGATTACCATTTCTTGATGCTTCTGCTTTGCCTGTCTCTTTATTCCTGTGTTCTTTTGAGGAGAAAAAGTTCTGATACATTTGAAGTTTTTCCATTGAACAGTATTGCAAATAGATATTCTCTTTCAAACATAATATTCATTCTGTATCTGACGAATTCGACCGAATGGAACTAATTTCTTCTCTTATGATCGGAATTATTTGTTTAACCAGCCTTGTATGCAGCTTCTTTGATTCCGCCAATGTGCCAAAAGACTTTGCACTTTGAAGCCAGTACATGATGCCGTAATGGCATGTGCATTCCTTTTGACCATAAATATGCACTGGCCCTGATATTGGGGTGTCAGCAACTTTCACGTTCTGTTAAGCTGAAAAGACGATGGCCGGCAAATCATACAGAATTATCATATTCGCACGAGATGTTGTGAATGCAGTTTCTGTTTATGCTCTGAATATTTGGAAATTTGCCTTCAATATAGACATTATGTATGGCTCATTTCTGTGCCTGGCATTGAAACAACATGTGATGTATATTCTGTCAGAGCAAATTATGGTCGGCACTCTCCATATCTCATGTTGATACAGCGTTTTGAAACTTTCCAAAATCTTTTTTACTATCTTTGGGGAGAAAAAGATTTTAAAAAATACCAGGGAGAAATTTCTTGATAAAGACAAGAATGATAGCATAATTAAAAAAGACACAAGGAAACTTTGAGAATGGTATCTATTCAAACATTGACATCTTTCTGGAAAGGGAAAAGTGATCCAAGTTTTGTATGGTTTTCTTCAAAATCTATAAATTTTTTCCTCCTTGAAATTTGTCTCATGCTTCCTTCATTGTTGTTTTGGAAAATTTGCAAAAGAAATATTTGTCATTGTTGTTTGTGATCTCTGAAATTATTGCAGGTACAGGAGTTTTGTGTTTACTTGCATCAAATATCACTTCCTTCTACCCATGTTAATTTAAAAGTTGTCTAGTCTATGAATGGTGTTACAATCAGCACATCAAAGTTTGTAACAACCCAATGAATTCTTACAGCAACTACTCAGAACATTATCCCAAACATTTTATTAGATGAAGCCTTTTTAACCATTATTAATTTTTGACTACTATTCCTATCATCCAAATTTCAGTTGCTTTTTAAAATAACTACCGCCGGTACAAAGAAGGCTGGAGAAAATATCAGCTGGAATATGTTTGAAACAACAAAGATGACGATACTAGTTGTAAGAAGTAACAAAAATATTTTAGTTCTGGTTCCATATATAAATATTTAAACTCTGTGAAGTGAAGCAATAGAGATAGAAAAATGACAGTATGGTGCAATTATTGTGAATGTCAAGGTTTTGCTGAAAGGTATTTTTAACAGTGATGGTGTAAGAGACTGATGCCATACATTGATTTTTAGCAGTGACTTCTAAAGAATGTTATAGTTAATGATGATCAACATCTAGTTCATCCCAGGCAATGCTGATTAACCTTGCCATGAAATTACTGAGAGACAAGAAGTGATGCAGATAAGTTGGTTGGAAATTCCTTATCTTCGTATATTGGCTTTGTTTAGCTGTGTGGTAAGAGATGAAAGGATGCAGAGATAAAGATGAGAACTAATTACCAAACCAGATTAACAGAATAAGGGATCAGTAGATCATTGGAATATCCAAAAGGCCTTTTCATTTGTTTCTTTACACACTCACAGATAAAAGAAACAAAAAACTTTTTGCTCTGTCTTTTTTTCTTCAACTACTTTTCAGGATTTTTCTTTGTTTTATTTACTTTTCTTTTTTTCAAGAATAACGTAGGTTTCTAGCAAGGGGGGTTCAATTTGCAATGTGACTCTATGCTAAACCGATCTCTCAGTTTGTGCTTTTTTGGAATTCAGATTTCTTGAAACTTCTCAACAAAGAGCAAGAGAGGCAACTTATTCACCACCTCTTTTTCCAATGTTTTAGTTGATCATACCCAACGTGGCATGCTGCCAAAAGATATTGGCCACATGACAGTTTCTGGTGAGTAACTAAGCCAACTTGGTTTTTTTTCTTTTCATTATTTTCTCTTTTTTTTCCTTTTTAAATTTCTTTTTTTAAGCCTTTTTCCTTATTTCCTCTTCCTTTCATCGTCTCGACTCTTTTACCTTCTTTTTTGTTTCTCTTCATTTTTCTCCTGTTGCATCATCTTCCTCTTCTTTGCCATTCATTCTCTAATTCTCATTCCTTTTTATTTTATCCTTTTTCTACCTTTTTTTTTTTAAATTTTTCATTCATCAATTCCTTAGTTAATTTGATTTAGCTTAACCTTGCCTACATTCTAGAGAAGTACCGGGACTCATTGATTTTTAATTTTTGCAGGTGTTTGCTTTGAAATAAATGCTGACTTCTTACAAATCAATCTCTTCATTTATTTATTTATTTTCTGAAAGCAATCAATGAAACTCAGTCGACTCAAGTTTTCTAATTTAGTACTCTCAGGACCCTTCAGGTATCAGTTGATCAATAAAAATGCATAAGTGTTTTTCAATATATTTCTAAACCATCTTTTGAAATCCCCTGTACCGTCTGAATGTACGTGTATTTGTTAAGAGTAAAAGAAAGACCAAAGAATAGTAACCAGAAAGATTGTTATTCATGACTTGTATTTCTTCTATAATTATCATATCTTTCCGTTGATGCTCTTGACATGATTATTTATAAACTTGAGAATTATCAAGTTCTTTGTGCAGAATAACTAGTTATAAGTTTGCAATCAGGTGCACATGGGATCCACAAACTCAACAACAGCAGTGTGGTGAGGAGCTCTGAGGGACATTGAAAAATCGAAAAAATAATGTCAAAAATCGAAAAAATAATCATTAAAAATATTTGCAAATCTTACCTAGTGCTATCACTGCTTGCAATAAGGCTTTAGTAAACCACTTTTTGGGGGTCTTTTTTCATCTCTTTTATCTGTATTGCTCTCTATTTTCTATTGCAATACTGCTATTTTATGTAAACAATGATCATTGATCCAAGCAAACAGCAAAAAACATAAGCTAGAGGTGGTCTTCCCTTTTCACTCATCCATCCCTGTGACTATTCCCGTGTTTCTGGTGACATTTTTTTATATACAGCCTTGAAAATTTCCATGTGTGGTCCAGTAGCCACCTTCTATAATCAGCCTTTTCATTTTTTTTTTTATTTTGTTTATTTCACTAGTTTAGAGGGGATGATCAATTTATAGTAATATTCCATTGTAAAATGGACACTTATTATGCCACAGCTGTGACATTATGACTATTAGGTGTTTGTAGAAAAACTTGGTTGTTATGATAGGGATAGGGAGGGAGGGAGAGAGAGAGAGAGATAGAGACTATGAGAAAGAGAGAGTTCATGATTGAAATTGGGTTTTTTTTAAATATCATTTTTTTGACTTTCTGATTCTGTTATAACTATTCTTTTGAATTTGATAACTCTGGTCATCATGATCATGATCATTCAGGCTTCTCAGTCTGCGGGTCTGTCTTGATCTCATTGTCATTGCTCTATGTTATTTTGTACCACTGTCTGAAGATTCTGGATAGGGTAGATGGGTTAGTAAAGTCTTAGGTGACAGAGTGATAAGAATTTACGGAGATGGGGTATCGTGAGAAAAATGAAGCAACTTGGCAACGGTGATTCATTTTTAAGCAAAGATGGCAATATGTTATCTTATTTCTTCTTAACCTTTTTGCACTAATTTCATTTTCTCTGTCTGCAATCCATCTCTGCTATTTGTATAATTCTAATGATCTTTGCAATCTATGTGAGCTCTGCATTCGAAATTTTGCCCTCTTATTCTTCATCAGCTTTATTCCATTTATGACAGGATCACATCTTTGAATCAACTACTCAGGTCGTGAAACTGCTGCTACCTAAGCCAATATTGAATATCAGTCAAGAGAGAAAATGATTTAATAAGCAGTGAGGATTAACGAAATGAATCGTATGCTATCGAGTAGTCTTCTAAATTATATCTTTCCGTGGCGTTGGAGGTTATTTGCTGCCATTTTTTGTTATCCATTGTACTCTTCTGTCTCATTCCATCCCCGTTCTATTTGCTGTCGTTTACCATTCCTTATCGAAGATTATTTTCTTTTCTACCATTCCAAAACTTTGTTTATGTTTTTTAATCTTGTTTACATTTTCTCTATTGTATTTTATCCACTACCCTTTCTCTCCCATTTTGCACCAAGCTTCTAATTCTTTGTCTGCTTTAATATTTGTTATTTCCTTTATCTTTTTCCTTATCAACACAGTCTGTATGTTTTAATCTACATATATAATGTGTCATGTGCACATCTAAATTTTTTGGCTATATAATTTGTCAAGGGAGATAATTGAGTGCTAATTATAGAGTAATTTCCCTTATTTTTTTTTTCACAAATGCATAGAAAACTAGAAAATTCAGAACAATATAATGTTTTTGATATTTTTAAGTACAATATCCAATCCATCATTTTTTTATTGCATGGATAAACTTGTATCCATGTAAGTCTGTTTTATTCACAATGGTTGCAGGTATCTCTTCAATAGTCTAATGGTTGGAAGTTAAGGGTAGATGGGAGGCGTGAAAGCTTCATGAAGTTTTGAATTTCAAGATGGATGGCTTGTCATTTGGTAAATTAGAATTTTATCTGACAGGAAGATACATTAGCTGGTTATTGTTGGAGGGAGAGAGAGAGAGAGAAAAATTTTATAAAAAAAAGTAAAGTGCCATTTGCAATTTTATGACACTATTGGCAAAAATTTAGAAAACTTCCAATGAATATTAATTATAAGTTGGATGATAATGATAATTATTAAGGCTGCTATCGTTCAACAATGCATCGATGTATCTCCATTTTCTCACAATGTCTTTAGCAACTTTTTAGCTCATCTAAAAAGTTCATTTTTTTTTTTTGATCAACTGAAAAAAGTACAATTTTGTTTGGAAAAAATGAAACAAATTTCATAAATCACGTGTTAGTACTGACTGTTTTAAAAGTAGCAGAGCAAACACGTGTTGACATTTTAAAAACTCCACGGTAGTCAGTAGAATCAGTGTGGAAGTGGTGGTGAGGGAAAGGGTGTAGTATTGCCAGTGATATATTTTGTAGATTAACCTGTCTCTTTTGGACATCAGTATGATTTTTACTTGAGCTCATATTCTGATGATACTTTTTAGGAAGGTTTATTTTTTCTCTTAACCTCATACTCTGATTAGTTTTTTAAGAAAATATTTTTTGAAAATTCTCAATTCTTTTGATAGTTTTTTTTTCTTTTTTTTTTACCTAAGTTCAACTTGTTCTGCAATAGATATCATACCATGATCAAATATTATGATATTCATTGTATCGTGGAAAAATGTATCATTGCAGCACCATTAATTATTTCACATCATCAAATAAGAATTTAATTTAATATTGATTACCAACATGCATCATTTCAAGTTAGCTTTGACCGTTAAATATGTTTATGTATATACAAGATTTTATTTTTCAGTGATTTTTCCAGTGAACATTTCCTTCTTTTCCTGATTTTGTATTCTTAGCCACTCCTTCGATGTTCGCAAGTGAATCATAAGCCAATATAACCATCCCTTTCGGGTCCGATTTTTGGGTCAATTGGATTGCAACAAAAGTGCATGAGGTTATATTATTTGTGCGAAATGCATGTTTTCACTTGAGATCATCAAAACAGTGACAACCGACTAACATAAAGGCCCAGCCATGCAAAAGAGAAGCTTCAAAACATAGAATAATCAACAAGAGATCAAAGCAAACAATGTAATGCGAGAGAAAAGTAGTTTGATGCCTTTCCCTAGGACATTACTGCAAAGTGTAACATAATCAGTCTCGACCGAAATATGAACTCGGTTCAACGATTCCTTATTCCATGCCAGTAACTGTTAGAACACTTTGCATATTCTTCTTCCTTATTAGTATGACAAAAAGCTAAAAGAGGAAGTTGAAGAAGGAAGGCATGACGTTACTGTTATTCCAATGGGAAGTTGATGTAGACACAAAGGGCTTTTTTTTTAAAATTCATATATACTTTTTTTCCTGAATGTTCTAATAAACTGAATGTTTATTATTAAAAAAAAAAACATTTTAAAATGAGCTCTATCTATTACTCGAAAGGGCTCTACACAGCCAAAACACATGTAATAATGAATCTCATTAAAATTTATCTTATCTTGTGGTATTGTTATGGAGATGATTATCAATTTAAAAAATCATAACTCTTTAAAATTGTATTATAAGACTTTACTAAGTTAGATTTATTCACCAAGTTGTATCATAATGTTGAGAACCACAAGTTTCTTTACAGGAGTTATAGTAAAGTTACTAAAAGCCTGGGTTTGTTAAAAAAAAAAGACTTAAAATTTGTGAAGGTTTTCAGTTATAAATTGAATAGTCAATGGTTTCTCAGGCTTGATTGAATTCATCAAGAATTTGCTTTAGATATTTAATTTGTGCAGCAGGTGTGGACTTTCAAAAATAATCAGGATTAATCAAAAACAGGAATTGTGTTAGGAACCAATAAGCTTTCCTTTCTTTTAAATAACGAAGAGTTTATTTTTGTCATAAGCAACTTAAAGAATATTAGAAGATAGGTCTGGTTAGTCACTCAATAGAAAATGTCATATAATCAGCATTTTATTGAGGTTGTTCGGAGTGATCATATAAAAAAATTGGAAAGAGAGTTACTTCTCTTACCTTTTGTTTGGCTGTGAACACTAAGAAAGTCTGACTGTTCCAAAAACAAGTGTGAATAATACCAGACACAAATTAAGTAGCCAGTTCAGTACAAATTAAAAGCCCACTCTTGGGGTAAGGAGTTTTTTTTTCTAGACATAATAAAGAGAAAATGTTGAAATTTTCAGCCCTCTAGCTCCATTGGTGTGAACTATACGTGCAATACATACATACATAGCCAGCAAGCCAGACCAGCACAAAAACTAGAGAAACCTATGTTGACAGTTTTGGTTGACAGTTTCTAATAAATATTGTTATCACTTGAATAGGCAATCACTTTACAATATTAAATTAAACCCTTGGTCATTAGATTTACCAAAAATTTTGTTTGTAATACTGGCTGCTTTAGTCATCAATCAATTTCCCCAAATTTAATTATCATAAAATAACTCTGAAAGACAAGATTGGTTTTATTTTGATATATATTTTCTCTGGGAATGAAAATTACTTTCTCAATTCTTCCAAAGTGGCTTTTACTGTTTTGGTCCTTGGTCAGTTCTGTTAAATACAACCTTCGTCAAAATTAAGATGGAAACATAAAATTGGCATTTTATTATATAATCTATATTTCCGAACAAAATACAGATGTACAATCTCTAATTCCAAATTCTAGAAACAGATAAGTGCTGAAAACCAAATAATTTTTCTGTGGATGTTTTCTCTGGTGCCAAATATGACCTAATGTAACCCATGCTCAACCAAGGTTATCTTGTTTACTCTTGCTGCACTCATTACAAGATTACAAGATTGGTGTATACTGTCACCAATATTGGTTGGGTTTTAACAAGTCTGATATAAGATAGTGTTTGACACAAAATCGCATTTTAACAAGAGTATGAAGTCAGTTTTCACTAGTTGACACACAATAGATGGGCTTCACACCAAGGGAATACTGTCCGCCTGCTAGGATTTGGAATGGAACCTCCCCATCACTGTTCTACACAGGTGATTTATATCCTGTGTAGTTACACAAATTTTTAGGCTAATCCAAACTCGGTGCACATGGTGAGACCCAACAAATATATACTTAGGTAGTCTAGAAAGCTTTACAGCTTTAAGCACTAAACATTAAAAAACTTTCTTAATTGATTTTTTTGTGTCACTCCAATCACTTATTTCCCAATATCTGTCAATACAATTTATGCAATTTTTTTCAGTGTTTTTCCCCTCTTGTTTCTTTTGAATGTTCACCCATGCGAATATCAAATCCATTGTGTTGGTTTCAATCTCAGACTGCATGCAAACTAACATGATATTATCTCTAAGAATACTAATTACGTAAAAAAAAACTTCTTTGAGTCAATTCTCTACCAACATAACCATCCGAAGAATTAGGCAATTTTTTCCCCCTCACCTTAAAGTTAATCTTTCCATTTCGTATTACATCAAGCATCTATCAAATGTTTTTTTAACACTAAACTATCAAATATATATATACACACACTCAGAAAAAGAGAATTTGCTCTTAACAAAATGCCTCATTACTATCGTCTGATGCTAGACTAAGCTAATCTGAATAAATACTTACCCAATACTTTTTGCGTCTGCTAAGTGTTCATTGCATAAGCCAAAATTTTAAATGCTCCTTTCCAAGACATGCTGGCTGTCCTCATTTGGATGATTAGAGTCAGTGCTCCAACTGCCAATTTGTATTTTTATTATATTAAGCTAAACTCATGTGTATATGTGAAGATCACTCTACAATATTCATGTATATATATAGAGATTATTCTATAATATTGAGTGGTTTCATTGCTCTCTTCATTGTTAAACCCAATCTTTTGCAATGTTTTGAGTTGCTAATTCTTGTAACACATTTACAGCTCCTTCCCCAATGATCAACGTGATATGAAGATACTGTTGCGAAAGGGATAGACTTAATTTATACTTTTCTAACCTCTTTTGACATGAAATGTTTATTCAGTTTTGTGAGGAGCAATAGAAAAAGAGTTAGAATTTCAGGAACAATAGCCAAAAATGCCAGTGTATTGATGAACAAATATGCATAGAACTCGTCATCGTAATCAATAATTGAACAACAGTAGCGTCAAAATTTGAAGTCCTGTAAAAAAAAAATTCTATCAAAGAAGAAATATGGTCAGAATAGATTTTATTTAATGACATTATCGGTGTTTTCCACTGGAAAACATTTAAAATAAAGTAAATAAAAAACATCTGGAAACATTTACATTCTGGAGAAAATAGATCTTATTGGAACTCATCCAAATAAGATCCAAAAAAGGTCAAAAAAGCTTCTTTTTTTTTTTCAAAAATAGAAAATGATAATTTTTAGAAAGGGTCTAGTGGACTACTGATGCCGATTTTCAAATCTGTAGACAAAAAGGTATGACCAGGAGCACTGGAATAATTGAACAAATAGAATATAGAACTCTTTGCCATCTTCAATGACTCCAGTTTTTTAAACCTTCAACACCAGTATATGTATAACCCTGATACATTTCTTTCATGTTTGACACAGAAATTTGCTCCAAAAGATCAGGTGTATTTTCTGTTATGATGAGTCAAGGCATTTTTGTCTTCGTAAGTCTGTATTGATTTTCTTGCAGAATAGCACCAATAGTTTGAAAAGGATGTTAAAACCAAGTAAATTTTCAAATCTGTTTAGCAGAATTTACTGGATAGAAATAAAGGCTTCTGTTTTGGAATCTATGATTGGAGAAAATCAATTTGATAGAAGAGTATGTATGATTTGTGTGTGTATACACTCATATATATACATAGTGTGTGTGTGTGTGTATGATACTCATACATATGCATGTGTGGGTTGGTGGGTGGGTGGGTGTATATATATATATATATATATATATATATATTTTCACATTTTCTTGCCATGTGCATTTTTTGCTAAGATATAATCTTGTGCTATTTATCATGAATGTAGGGTTAAAATAATTGTTGCCCAAACCCCTCTGCATCAGGACAGATCCTAGATGACCTCAAAATGAAACATAAACATAGCATGATAGAAAATATAGTATATGTATATGTATACTGTGAATGTGTACGTGTTTACGTGAAATATACATTTGTTTTGTTAATTTTCCCATCACTCATCTACTAATTGTGTTCTTCTGGGAGAAATGATAGAAATTTGGATATTTTTCTTTATTATTTTCTCCTCAGTCAGCATGCCCACCAAACATCATCTCTCTTTATTTATGATATTTTATCAGATAAAGTTGATATAAGTATTAGGCTTAATCGATGATTTTGAATAGCCTTTTCATTGGAGATACATTTTTCATTACTGTTAATAGCTTTTATTATTTTGTGGCTTGGGAATTACCAATCGGTGTTTGCTGTGTTTGTTTTTTTTATATTTCATTGTCAATCTTCCTTTCAATTTTAATGTTGTGCATCTTTTTCTTTTTCATCTTCAATTTTCCTTCCAATAATGAGACTTCATTTTCCCTTATTTTTCTTTCTATTGTTGACAGATATCAGTTATCTTATATGGGATTATATTGCTTTTATTTCACTTTTTACTATTTTATTGGTATTTTTGTGCATCCCTGCCTGATATATTTTCTCATTACATTTTATTTTCATCTCTCTTTGGCCTATATATGAGCAAATCCTGTTAGTAAGTTTCATTAATTTCTGAACACTGCGATCCCCTTCTTGATTTTCAGTGACATTTTTTAGAATAAAAGTATTTGCAATATCCATACCTTGCATAAATGAATCACTGTAGCCCACAAATGTACCAAAACTAATTATCTAAAAAATCATCTAAAAAGAATGGATCTTTTATCTAAAATTATCTAAAAGAAGATTTGGGCATTGTTCGGCCCCAGATAACCATGAAGATCCAAAAGAGCACTTTTGGAAAAACGAAACAAAAAATCATCAGTAGATGGTGCCTTCTAGTGTGCTCTTGCAAATTTTTAACATAGCAGCCCCCTAAATGAAACCTGGAGCACCTGGTGACTAACACACACACACACATGGGCACAGATGAGCAAAGAGAGAAGACTCTATAGCCCATTTGTGTTTTCAGAGTTTAATTATTTGCAATACATTTACATTTTTCATCAAAAAAGCTCTATTCTACCAATAAGGATTGGCATAGTTCTTGATTTCTTTCTCATTTCTGGTATCATGTTGAAATTATTTGCGATATATCTATACTTATGATAGACTTATTCTGTCAGTTCCTGTTCACTAGCAATCACTTTTTTCTCCAATGCTGTTTTTCATAAATTTTATTTGTGGCATTTTCATTTTCTCTTTATTCTTGTTCTTTTCCACTCATAACATTTCTCCTCTTGCCAATTGGTGTTGCGTTTATATTCCAAACCAACAAAACTGATCTTAAGGTTCAGACCAAAAACCAGAAAGGTCTGAATTGCATTTACTCCCGTTAACATTCATAGAAGAAATTTTTCACACACACACACGCACTCTCCTATGTGAGTAGAGAAGATAGATTTTTGAAAATTTGGCTTTTTGGCTGATGTAGTTGCACCTTTCTATGTTTGTATCACATGTAAAGGCTGTACCAATGGAGTGTGATCCTAAAGTATTTGATTTTGTTCTGTCTGTAACATCTTGATTGTCTTAACATCTCTCTCTCTCTCTCTCTCAATTCTTTTGTTTTTAACTCTGCTTACAAATTTTTGGAGATATCCATCTACCTGTCTTTCTGTCTGTCCTCTCGATATCTCCAAAAGAACTCAATGAAATTTTGTAGAAGGGTAATTTTATAAGAAAGAGTTGGTTGAATTTGGGGGAGGGGGTCCAGGAATTTTGTTTTGATTGAGAGGCATTTTTTTTTTTGTTTTTTTTTTTTTTTTAATATATGTACAGTTATGTATATGATCATGACTATCAGCACAAGAATTTCATAGATTTTGATCGAATTTTGAACACATTTTGAACACATTTTGTGGCCACCTATGGAAAAAGTGATCAAATTTTTGAGACGGTTCTCTTCACAATTACTCCTCCTTCGTTATATGTCCATACCACATAGTATTGCAGAAATTTCATGTCTGTCCGTATGATATCTCCAAAAGTACCCAGTGATTTTCCATGAAATTTTGTTGAAAGGTGGAAAGTAGGCTTTGGAAGAAGTGATTAAAATCAGGGATGGATCCATCTACAATTACTTCCCCAGACAATGACCGTAGGAGAGGTATGTGCACTTAGTGTGCATTTTGGTATTTCACATTTTATCGGGCATGTCTCTGCTCTCCCATCATTCTCATTCATCAAATTTTCAATATTCCAAATCTAAATTTCCATTTTTTTTTTTTTTTTTTTTTTTTTTTTCCCTTGTAAATTGAGTGAAAATTGCTGAAATAAATTTTGCATAAAATATTGGGAAAAATTCAAAGCTTAGTAATCAAATTTTTCCCTACCACCAGAAATATTTAGCTTATTAATACAGAAAACAACTAAGGATAAGTGAGGAAGTGGAAAGTAGTGGTAAAATCAGTGGGCAATGGTAAGAAAAACTGCAACATATACATATATAAAGAGAGAGAGAGAGGGTTTGATTCTACTGTCAAAATTCGGTGTAATTTTTTCTTCCCTTCGATTTTTCCTTTACTTTCTCTTATTTTTTTCTTTCTCTGATTTTTTCTTTCCTTTGATTTTTTTTTTTTCTTCTTTCTTTGATTTTTTCTAATCTCTGATTTTTTAAAATCCTTATCTGTTGTTTCTCTTTGCCTCTGATTTTTTTAATTTTTTCTCTGATCTTTTTCATTCCTTATCTGTTTTTCTTTTCTTTTTTTTTTTTACTCTTCCTCTGGTTTTCTCTTCCCTTCTTTGATTTTTTTGTTTTCCTCAGATATTTCCTTTTCTTTCTCTAACTTTTTTCTTTTTGATTCTGTTTCTTCATTTTTCTTATTTTCTTCTTTGAAAGTATATTTCTTTTTTCATAAAGTATTGAATGACTGTAGCTATCAAAGAGGGCAAAGGGTTCTATCATTTTTTATATGTCATGTTTTTGTGTGTTTGTGTCAGTTCGTTGAATGCTTATTTGTTTGTTCCAGGGATCTTGGCCATACCATTTTGTCAGCAGATTTAAAAGTTGACATCAGTACTCCACTAGACCTATTTTAAGAATATTTTGCTTTTTGGGGGAAAAAAAAGCTTTATTGATCATTATGGGGCCTTATTTTGACAGATTTATTTGCTTGCGTGATCCAGCACTCCTGGTCTTGGAGTATTTCTGTTGACTTAAAAATTGGCATCAGTACTCCATTAGACAACTTCTAAAAATATTTTTTCTTGATTTTTGGAAAAGAAAGCTTTTTTGACCTTTTTCAATCCGTATTCTGATAGGTTTATTGATAACATTGGGAATAACATCCAGAATCTAGATGTATCTACTCTATTTTAGATGTTTTTCTGTGGAAAATGTCAATGATGTCATAAAAAGAGTTCATTCTGATGATATTTATTCTTTGATGGAACTTTTTTTTACCTGACTTCAGATTTTGATGCTATGGTTGTTCATCTTCCTCATTTTCTCTTATTTTTATCTCATCCATTTTCTACTTTTTTCATTTAGTCTTCATTCATTTTATTTCTAGCATTTTCTTGTTCATCTTCACTCACAAATTCAACATATTCCTTCATTTTGTCTTTACATATATCATCTTGATATCCCAAACTTTCTTTTCTCCTATTTTTTTTTCCTTTGTATTCCTAATTCTTAGTTTAACTTTTTTGCTCATCTTTGTATGTTAACCCTACAAATCTTAACCATTACTTATCATTTTCTGTTCTCATTTCCTCCCATTCTATGTCTCAATAACTGTCCTTTTCCAAAACTCTGCCATATTTCAACTCTTCTTTAATAATGCTCCTAAGAGTTCATGTAAACTCTTGAGGTGGCCCATTCATTCTACTTGATCAATATCTGAATTCTCATCTCCTGTTTTCTTCATCTTTGATCATCTCCTTCCGTACACTTCCTTCCTGAGCTGGCATGTCAATTTTTTCTGTTTCTTGATGTCTTTACAAGTCTAGTTTTAACTCACCCTTACAATCTTTCATGTTCTTGTCTTCGGGTATTCTTTCATCTTGAGAAAAATTGCATTTGCCACCATTATAAAGATAGGCATGCATCTCCACTCTTGTTCTATAACTAATACACACACACACACATCTACACACTTTTGAAACCATCTCAAAAGCAAATGCAATCATAGCTCAATCTATCAATATTTTTTATGAATTTTGTATATTTTCAGATAACCATTTGCCACTAAATTATATATTAGGAAAAATTATGACAAATAATGAGGAAAAAAATTGAAAATGATGAACATATGAACCCTACTTCAGTTTATGTGCCAAATTTCCTGTGAAATATCAGTAGGAATATGTTTTCTTAAAAAATCTATGGGACTTTTTTTCTAAATTACAATTCAATTTGTTGATATTTTTTGTAGATGTTGGGATGTAATTTAACCTTTCTACCAAACAAACTACATTTCTGTCACCATTGGCGCTCCAGTAGAGCAACGTTGTCATTTCCCATGGCACAACATCATGCCTAGATACCCTGCCTGTCTGAAGAAAAAATAACTTATATAGACAAAACAAGATAGCAATGTCTGACATTAGAGTGATATTCCCAAATCTGTCTTCTAAAATGGCAAAGGAGATTACAAGAAAGCTGGGGACAGCTGTTGTCATGCAGCAAAATCCTCAGTCACCTTCCTCGCCCAGAAAAAGCCCTTTTCTCTTCCAATGTGTCATCCAAATGAGCCAGTTGCTCACTGCAGTATTGTACAGTCAACACTTTTTGCTCATCTTTGTATGGTAAGGTTCTAGCAATTCATGATAAAAAATTCCATTTGACTCCTGACCAAACACAGATAAGATTCAATTTCGGTTGCAGTGTTGAAGACTGTCCTGCCATGATTTTCTTCATTTGGAATTCTCATAATAATTTGCCTTTCATCACTCGTGAATATCTTTTCCGAAAATGAATTTTCCTGCATAGAGCAACAAAAAAAAAAATGATGAGTGCCTGAAGAATCATCAGTGTTCCTTTCTGAAAATTCATGTGGAACTCATTTTCCTTGTAATATTATTTTGATTTATTTTCTATTACACAAAGCATTGTCTGACTGATGTTCTCAGTGGTTGTGATGAAAAGCAAAATAATGGTCAGCTATTATATATCAAAGATAAATCTGTCATTTTATGAGTGTGATTCTCCACTTATATTTCACTGGTGTTGATATTCTTAGAGAGAATTGAAAATTGAAGCCAACGTGAAGAAAACAAAAGAAAACGACTCTGCCTTATGGCAACAGTGACACGTTTTCGAAAATTTATATCTTTATCTGAAACCATCAACCAAAACTGTCAGCATAAGTTTCTATCAGTTTTAAAGTTGGTCTTGCTGGCAATGAATGTGTATATTACTCTACACCAATGTAGCTATGGGGCCGAAAATGTGAACTTTTGCTTCTTATGTCTACAAAAAAAGTTTTTGTCTTGTTTTGTATCCTGAAAATTCCTCTCCAAAATAGGTTTTTTAATTGGGGTTCAATTTGAAATGAAAGTTTATGCTGAATTGATCACTTAATTTGCATCTGCTTGTTTTTCGAAATTTCAAAATTTTCAGTGATCACTGCCCAAAAAAATGTGAGCGATGTATCTTATTAATTAATCATTCCCAACATTGTATGTGACGGTTTCTGACTAACCAGACCCGTTTTTTTTTTTTTTTTTTTGACATATGATGTTTGACGTATTGCAGTTTTTCTGACTTATGATTCATGTTTGAAAAAAAATCGTGACACCCTTCAGAGGTATTTTGACAAAAAGCTGGAAATATTTTTAAAGGCATTGGATGGTGGACAGTTTACCTTAGACACCAGTAATTTTTTTCAAATACAGTACTTTTCTTTCCACAAATCAGAAGTACAGAAGCTAAATTGTCGAGTGAATTATAGAAATGAACTCCATTAAGAATCAATTGTACTCTTACATGTATAGAATTTGAGTTGTGTATAAGCTTTTCTTTTTGTTGATATGTTGAACTTTTAGCTTTCTATCTACATGTGTATATAAATGTGAGATATATATACATATATATATTTGGAATATTGGTAAATGGACAGTTTATATCTGACAGAATGCGATAATTTAAAAACAATTCCTTCATAGAATGAATAAAAGTAACATGAAAAATGAGTCATGACTTATGTTATAATTGTTGATCCCATTGTTAAATATGTTTTTGGGGGTATCCTATTTGTGTAAGCCCTGTGTTGCAAAAAGTTAATTGATGTATTGTATAAAATAACATCTGCATACAATACATTATGATAATACCCAATGTAAAACAAGAAAACTATATGTAGTATGACACACCCTTGAAAATGATAAAATGAAAATATATATGAAAATCATAGCTTAGCGAAAGGTAATGTTTAAACAACATTACTAGAGAGCCATGTTGATATGAAGAACAGTTATATGGTAAACCACTGACGATCCCAACAAGAGAAATTCGCTCGTAGTACCATAATATTAGATTCTGTGTAAAACATAAAAACCACTGAGAAAATAACATTAATTACAGTAACAGATATTAGGAAATAATTGCCTGAAAATGACATATATATCTCTTTCTCTCTCTCTCTCTCTCTCTCTCTCTCTCTCTCTCTCTCTATATATATATATATATATATATATATATATATATAATTGTGTCATCCACAGACAGCTGTTTCGATGTATTAAATCTCTTCAGTATAGCTATAGACTTTCCATTATCCCATCCAGTCCCACAAGGCAGGATTGAAACCTTTGCTTCAGACCCAGAGGCTGATATCTTCCCTCTAAGCTACAGAACTGGACGGTCAGTAAGGCCGAATTTGAGCGATGTGTGTGTGTTTTCTACATGTTCATGTCTTATATATATGTGTGTGCATCTGTGGTTCTTTTTTTCATATATGTGTGAGAGTATGAATGTTTTTTTTACAGATATTAATATATATATATATGTATACATATATATATGTGTGTGTGTGTGTGTGAGTTTTCTATCTATATATATGTGTATGGGGTGTTCTGCATTTTTGTATGTGTTCGTGCATGTATACATGTATATACTTAATTCATGACCTATGACATATTTTCCTCCCTCAAAAGTTATTCAATGCTCTGATGTTATAGATGGGAGACCAGGCACTGAGTGCTCACGCTATATGGCTTGGGGATCAAAATGAGTTGCAAATGTCCCAGAAATATCGTATTGAAGAAAATAGATGAAAAATATGATTTGTTTGTATATGCATGTGGATGTATGTGAGTACTGCTGCAATTTGATTTAAGTGCACGCAGAAATATCCTACATTGCATTCTATATGACACTGTATATATAAACTCACAGACATACCTATATGTACTTGTTAGTTCCAGAAGTAATGGATATATCATTTATAAATACATATTTAGATGTGCAAGTCTGTATATTATACAGATTAGACAAATACATATTTGCAATATACTCACTCTACAGTTTGGATTAATGCACATATATATATATATATATATATATATATATATATATATAAGAGAGGCTGAAAGAACCAGGCTATACAACATTAGTTTGCCACAGATGGCAAATGGAATATCTTACCCCTTCAAAATAACTTTCTAAAATGTTTTGGCATTGCATCACTTTGAGTTCCTCTATAAAAAGACATGTCACAAAAAGTTACTTACATCAGGTCATATCAAGATAGTGAGTGTCTCTTTCATTATGTCACTTCTGACTATTTCAGGAATTTGGATATGTGTTGGTTGTTTCAATTGTATGTGGTCTTGGTAGGAGAAAAGACAATGTAACTTATATGGAGGAAATCTAAAGAGAAGGTTTTGACCCTTAACCACACTGGAATTTTTTAGTTTTGATCTGATAAAAGTTTATAATGGAATTTTATATTGTGCAAAGAAGTTGCTGTTTCATTCAAATTCTTCAAGGTTGACTGAATTTGATATCTCTTTGATATCTCAAGAGCAAGCATTTTTTGTCTGGATTCTGTATCAAATTATCTAAATAGGAGATAATTTTAAAGTAGAAAAGACAATAGAAACTTCTTTGGCAAGGGATATAACATGAAGATTTTGTGTGAAAAGGTAGCTATATAATTGTAGATTTGTGCCTTGTCTAACCATAGGCTTCCATAGTTAAATCGGTGAAGGCATCATCCTTGAAAAACTAGCTCCTGAGATATGGTATTCTAGTTCAAGTCTCATCAGAAACTACTTCTTTATTCTGTCTTCACAATATCTATTCAATGGTTCGGAAGTATTCTTACTCGAAAGTTGTCATAAAAACCAACATTAAGATGACAAAAAGACTATTTAAAAATTATTAGTGCTTAAAATATATTAAGGGCTCCATGACAAAACACATCAAATCCAAATCTCATGGAAGTGAGAAAAAAAGGGAAAAATGGTAATCCTGCATAACACACTCTTCAAAAAATGCAATTTTCTCTCGATCCACAGGGAGATTTAAATATGTTTTGCTGGAGAAGCAGTGCAAATATTGATACACCAGATTATGGAGAAGCAGCTGGGGGTTGGGGGATGACTCATTTTTTTTCAAATTCAGGATATTATGCATTTTTCTATGGAGCCCTTCATATATACATGTATGCACTGGACCACAAAACTTTAAACTCAGGTAGAAATTTCCAATTCAGTGGTAAAACTTTCCAATAACATATGAATGAACAGGTCTTCCTTTTCTTCCTCTATTCTGTATCTTTCTTTCTGTAAATAAAATAAAGCCTTTTAAATCAAAAGATTTGTTCAAGAGAATGATTTAGTCTGTATAAGAGGTATGTAGATTAAAACATTTGTTTCTGAAGGAAGGAAAGTCTAGCCTTCAAAAATATAAGTGTATGAATACCATTGTCACTTTTTTTGTGAAGATGTCAGTTCATCTAATGTGCCTTTCCAAACTGATATATAACACTTAGATACACTACCGTGACTGCAAATTGATTGCTTGACGTGGACCAATGATATACACATGATCTATGGCTGCAGAGATGAATTAAACTAGGATTTCAAGCCTCAAGTATTGTCTGTCAGATTGGGTAGGGGGAAGCAGATATCAAAACAGTTTTGGGGAAGACAGCTTCATTTTCTTTTTAAACGAAAATGAAAACATGCCAATGGAAATGACTTTGACAAGCAAATTAGATGGAAAATCATACAATCTGTTATTATTATATAACATTTATTAATTTGATATTTAATTTCATTACCTATTTACTTGAGTATAATATGATTTCAAATATTGCGATCCCTACATACTTTTTTAGCTGAAAATTAGCAATATATTCTATCCTCTTATTGCTACAAATTCGAAAACTCAAAAACAAAAATAAAGCAGAAACACTACACTTGACATGGTTTCAGCATTTGCTACGTAACTTTTTGTTTGAATTTACCAAATTGTTTGTTACCCTAATACAGCGAAAACTATACCCATCATTTTTGATAAGTTTTATGTTGGTAATCAATAAATGATAATTCTCACATATAATAATTAGGGGTCTTCTGCCATGCTAAGAGATGTGACTGATGTAGTAAAATAGAATTTAATTCATGTTTTAATGACGTAATAAAAGCGCTGAATCTAAAGAATTAATGAAAAACAGAAAAAATAAGAAAAAAAACTTTATGGTCACCAGAACACTATCTTCCATGTTCATTGCAATGCAAATCTCGATTATCTTTGTATATAAATTGTAAAATATGATGTGTTTATCCATATATCTTATGTATTACATCATTTTTGATGGCATGGGTAAACCAGCTATTGATAAAAACTGTAAATTATTAGATAATAATAAAAACTAAAGAAACTTGCCATCACAGTCAATAATTGAAAAAGTCTGTTTTTAAAAAATCCATCAATGGATAAATATGGTCAGAATAAATTCCGTTTATGATAATACCTGTGTTTTTCACTGGGGAAATATCCAAAATAAAGTTTTATTTTAAAAAGCTTCAAGAAACATCTACATTCTGATGAATCTCAATGTTATTTATAAACTCTTCAGAATGAGGCCCTAAAAAAGTCAAAAAAGCTTCTTTTTTTTTTTTTTAAATCAAAAACACTTTCAGAAAAAATCTAGTGGAGTACTGATGCCAATTTTAAAGTCTGTGCACAAAACAGTATGGCCAGGAGCACTGGAACACACAAACACATACTCATATAGGAAAGGATAGAACACTTGACAACCTTTGATGGCTATGGTTGTCCAATAAAAAAAAAACAAATTTTTTCATCATTGTTCATTTTTCGATAAAAAGCAACAACGATTATGATGAAGGTAAATAGTAGTAATAATAAATGATAATTTATAATGTTTCATTTACTAAAATAAATGAAAATGAAATTGGATTGAACTGAACTACCAATCAATAACAAACATGGCAGAGAGGAGATTGTTGAGAGAAAGTGAGTAAAAGGGTTTGATTTGGACTGATGCTTGCCTCCAAGTTCCAGTAGTGTAGCGGTAAGATCAGTCATGCATTAAATGATCCACCCTCCGGTATAAAGGGTCATGATTTTGATTTTCACTAGGAACTTATTCTTTATTCTGGTCCATGCAGTGCATTTATTCACTCACTGCTGAGGAGTACCCAGTATGAGTTTAGTTGTGATAAAAACAAGAATTAAGATGAAGGAAAATAGCTGAAAAGAAATAGTAATGATTTATAATACTCCTAAAATAAATATCAAAATATTGTTTGATTTTGAAAATTTTTCGAAGGATGCCAAGACATTTAAATAATATAAAGTAGCAATATTCCGATAGTTATAAGAATATTGTACTTGTGTAATTGTTACAAAAAAAAGTAAGGTAATGATCAATATTGAAACAATTCCGATTAGTAGAAAACTGTCGCATGACCAATGTCTTCCAGCAGGATGCCATGTTGGGGGTGATAAATTAAAGAATTGGAAAAAGTATTGATCAGTGAATAAGTTACTTCTCTCACCTTTTGTTGCCTCTCTGAATTTTTAAAAGACCAATGTGGTCACTGATAGTCACAAACTGAGACCAACTGAGCTTAAAATTGTATTGTAAATTGACCCCCCCCCCTCTTGAAAAACATTATTATTTTGGGCAGATGGAATTTTCAACAAAAAAAAAAACGTTTTTCTAGTCGTAACATACATAGCCAGCCAGCATCATTTAAAAACTGAAGAAACTTATGTTAATTATACCAATAATTTTGATTGACAGTTTTTTATCAGAAACTGGAACTAAAAACTTACTGTTCTTCATTTGGCTCCAAGGTTTGAAATGTATCTGCATGCAATGTGATATTCTAAGCTATATATTTTTATCTACATTAAATTTTCAATTTAAATTCCTCCTCTACAAACACTATCATTATATAAAGTGTTTTATTTTCATGATTTATTCATCCAAAGAGAGGAACTTAAGACCACATGACAGACTGAATTGAAGATCATTTCATTCTTCAATAATTATTTCATATAAATAACCACCAACCCACAGTAGAATATCATCATTTGGATATACAGAAACTATGTAACCTATGATATCATAGGATATATTAAACAAATATACCAAAGCACTCAGTCTCTCAAATTGATGACACATCAAATACTAAAAACGTGTGTAAAAAGTTAGCAGATGCCAAATGAGCAATTTTGCATGGATCTGCCCCCAAATTGAATCACTTCTTTTGTAGCCCATTATCTACCCTCCCAGAAGATTTAATTGATATTCATTGAGAACTTATAGAAATGTCATGTGAAGAGATAGGAAATCTTGGTGATGTTGAGAAGTGTGAACATACAATTGAGATGAGGTAATTGTGCATAGATCCACCCTAAGATTTAATCACTTCCTCTGTAGTTTATTGTTGACCTTTCCACAAAATTTCATTGAAATTTCTTGAGAAATTTTGAGAATTTTTGACGATATTACGTAGTCTCAACATATAGCAACAATGTTGATGTCAATCCACTTTAGAAAATTTTACCAAGCCTTCTTAGCCCCATTGTGAACCTTCCCACAAAATTTAATTGAAATTCATTGAGTACTTTTTGAGATATCGTGTAGACATTCCACCTACCCTCACCTCACAGGAGAATATGTTACAGTCCTCTCTTGATGAGTGATGGTCTTGGTGAAACAAGGTAAGGGCCATTTATAGGGCTACAAGTGAATCAAAATCACGTTGTAACATAGGCATTAAGGAGTTGAATTTGATAATTTAACTATAGAACATTTGGGGCTTAAAATTCGCTTAAACTATTTTTGGTACTTAGATTATAGGTTATGCATGAGAAAATCAGAAAGAGAGTGATTCTTTCTGAATGGGAGCATTGCTCCTACAATAGAACTATTATTTGTATAATGCTCTGATAATTATGGTGTTCTAATGAGGAGGTCAGACATTTGAAAATACAATGGAATGCATACACACAGGAACAAAGTCAAGAACAAGGATGATATAGTAGAAATTTAACTGATAGAAATAGAATGAGAAATTGTAATCAATTATAGTCGACTAGCTTAGCTAAACAATTGTGCATTCAGTTGAGTTATTTAGCGTACATAGTTTTTAGAAATTCAGATAATACATACAAATCATTGAAAATTCAAGATGGCTGCCATTTTTCAAAGTGATGGTTATGACACCATTCTAAACTCAAAATAAGCGATAACAATAATGAACTTAACTAGGGTCTATTGTGGAAAAGTCTATTCAGCATTCCTCTCCACAGTAACAGAGGGCTGTGCAGTCTAAGGCAGCTTTTTGAACTTCCACCTGTACTTCCCGCCTTATATTTGCAGGAGATAAAACTTGACTGACCTGCATCTGACATACATGTCTAGAAGAGTCATTGGTACCCCTCATATGTCTTTAACCAGCCCCATCTACACAGTGAAGGTACTTCTGAAATGGACACCAGCATCTGACCCCATACATGGTGGTTATCTTGAACTGTGAGATAGAAGGAAGCTTCTAGGCAATTCTGAAGTTCCAAATTTGAATTCTGCATCATAAAAGATGTATAATTTAACATCGAGATCATCCATATCAGATTAGTTTATTGCAATTAGGATCTTCATTCCAGTCATGGCCACCATCTTGAATTTTCAATGTCTTACATGTATTTCCCATACGGCAATTCCCAAGAACTATGTATTTTATATCTATGGAAATAATATTAATATTTCTTGTTTGAAATATTTTATGATTTTTATCATCATCATCATCATCATCATCATAATCTGCACCAGAATCAATATCATCAATGATAATTCTTCGCCATTGAAAATTATAGCCAAAATTAAAATTTCAAATTTTCAAAAAACTAGTGTGAACACTGCCATAAGGGACCAATAAACTTACATTGAAGATTTAACCCTCCACTGGGAGAGAAGGGTAAAAAAAAACTTCTCGGCATAATGTGTAAATTCTTAAATTTTCCACCCTGTAGCTATATTTGTGTAGCATGCACACATGATATATATATAGGTCGCCAGCCAGATCAACTTGAAAACTGAAGAAACCTATGTTAATAGTATGCCGGTGAGAATCATTAATATTTTCAATTTAATGCTTCCAGGAAATAAATACAAAATGAGAAAATATGTATACATATGTAGATGATTATTTTAATTTTATGATTTTAATATTTTGTTTAAATATTGCTAATTATTTTATTGTATTATATATCTTTCATCAGCTTTATATCATGGAAATTATGGACCTAGACTCAAAGAAACTAACAGAAAAAGTCACACTGTTTATGAGAATGATAGATTATTCATCAGTTATAGATAGTGGAAGTTACGGTCAGAGAAACAAGAGAACAAACAGAAAGATTGCACTGTCCATTATATAGATATATCTTTTCCCGGACTGATATTAGATAAGGCTCACTTCTATCTTATTTGCAGAGTTAACCAGAGAGTAGTCTTATACACTTCTCAGTTCTAACCGAACAAATGCTTGGCATTACATGAATAATGTACATATTGATGTAACATGACAGCTCCGTCTCTAAAGAATAAATGATAATCTCTGCATCCCCACTGCATCTCAGCTTTTAGTTTCAAAGGATAAAGTAGTCTGGTCTGAAACAATATCCTGAGATTTCTAGCCTGGCATTGTACCAATTGGGGTAACCGACCGCATTGTAAATGGGTATAGAAAATCTATACCATGAGAATTGGCTCTGTAAACATTCAAAGTCATCAACTAGTACCTGAGGCAAGACAAAGATTCCTCTTTGATTGTTTTCTATCAAAGAATGTAGATTTTAGAAAGAAGAGGTCATTTCCATTCCATGACCAATTTAATTCCATCCCCAGTGTTCCACTGGCATTTATCGATAAAAGAAAAAAAAATGATCAAATCTGATCTGGCTTTAACAAGATATCCTATAGTTCTTTCCTTGAAGCAGCTAAACCAACTGCTCAGCCAGGAAACTCAAAGAATGTTCATTTGAGCCTACAGCAGAAAATATCTACTGGAGATGCATAATTAATTTAGTTATGAGGAATTTCGCACATTGAGAGATCTAAAAACACTGTAGCTATACTTTCTTAGTTTTACTATAAATTCTTTTTTCTTTCTTATCATTCTACTTCATTATTTCAGTCTTTTCTGTTATCACATATATTGTAGTCTTGTTTTATTTTCAGTAATGCTAACATAAATTCCTGATCACTGAAAATCCTTTTGAACTTTTGATGTATTTTGTTCAAGAAGTCAGTTGCATAAACAATTGATATTTGTTGAAACTTTCTGTATCTATCAATACGATAATGGTTATGACTTTAGAAAAGAATCCTGATACTCTTTTTTTTATCCACTTGTTTAAAGATAGGGGCTTTTGGCAGCCTCTTCTCGTTATCATCACTTTCAATCTTCAGTCGGAAGGTAATAGAAATTGGAATTGTTCATGCTGGGAATTTGATGGAGCAAGAAATTTTACGTATTTTCATCCTGCAGGGACACCTGTTGAGAAGAGAGACCATTGTGAAATCATTGAATTCAGAGCTTTTGATTTTTTTTCATTAAAGGTCTTTTATTCACACTAGATAAACAAGTTATTTTCTTTTATATTTACCAAGCTTTGTTTAATAAAGCAGCAAGCCAAATGGGAGATTTAAGGATTATATTAAACCACTCTCCTAAAGTGAGGAGAGTTTGCATGTTTTGTATTCCAGCATTTGAAATCCTGACTTTAACCTTTGCTTGAGCACAGACTTCTGGCACAAGTGAGAAATATACAACTCTCTCAGACCCTTTTATTAAATTTGATTTAGTATGGCACAAGGCTAAATGGGGGAGAAAAATAGGGAAAGGGTGGTTATATTATACCAATTTTCTACATAAAAAGCTTTTGAAATTTGGATTCAAAATCCCAATCTTCAGCTGGGTTTGAACACTGATCTTCAGCACAAAATATGCAAGTTTCTTAACCATGAAGCAGACCTCAACAAGATAAGAGTTTCTCACTCAAATATGAGATCAAATAAAGTTACAGAAATATATTTGCCTCCTCTGAAGGCAATTGATAAAATATTTAGTAAGATGAGAACGATGAAAAAGGATAAAGATTGTTATGACATCAAAAGATAATGCCATAACATACTATATGGTCCTTGCATTTCAATAAGTTAATTAACAGAGACATTTGGGGATTTGACAGTGAATAATGAAATTTAAAAATTCATCATCTCTTTGCGTTTGAGTCAGTAAGAAGAGAGAAGTTAGATAGGAAAACAATCTTCACACTGCCAACTACTCTTCCTGAGAATGATTTTTTCTCTCTCCAAATCTTTGATTATAATTTGTGTGCCATAAAATGATGATTATAGAAAACATAATTTATCTTTTTGGTAAGTATCTCAATAGAACAAACCTGGTTGCTGCAGGGTCAAATTCTAATCTTCTATTCTGACTGAAGATTATTGCTGAAAGTTTTGTATTGCATACATATAAAATAATTTGAAAATTATAAAAAATGTATTTTATGTATATTTATAAAACTTGTGAATTTAGCTCAGACACGAAGAGTGCCACTTACTAATCGATTGGTCAGGATTTCAATTCATGATAGGGGAATTTCAATTTTTACTCCCCTTAATTTAGTGAGGATTGTCCTTGTTATGGTAGAAAAATGGAGTCAACTCCAGATTCTGTGTTTGACAAAATATACTCAACATATTCATTGATTGTCAAACACTCATCTTTTACATGAACCTTGCAATATTATTTTATTATATTTTTGGTGGATTAGACTAATTTTCGAAACCATTTCTTTGTATAACTTTTTATCAATCCATTTTGAACTTGAAGTACGTTCCAAACCATAATCCTATAAATCAAATTGTCATGGGAAAGATTTCTCTATTGTGTGTTGTTTTATAAATGTTACAGCCAATTATATATATTTATTCATCTTCACCCTGGGCTATAGAACTGACTATACGATTTTCCTTTAACAAAATGTTTTATCTTATTGACTGAATCAGCTTCTTATTAACTTTTGTACAAACTCTTTCAAAATACATTTTCAAATATACCTCATTCAAGCTTTGTTTCCATCTGACAAGCCTTTAGGTCTTAAATCAATGATTTTTCTTGTTGTCAGTTGCAAATTCTTTTAAAACCACATTAAATGCTACTAAAGTTTATTCTTCAGGCTCGAGTTCCAAAAGTTATAGAATTTCAAGTTTATTTCAATTCTACTTTTATTTGTGAGTGATTGTCATGTTTTTTAACTGGCTTTACGCAATGAATACCATTCTGAAAAAACATTTTGCATTTATAACCTTTTTGTTGCTCACTTGCAATATACATAAACGGAGATAAATAGATATGTATACTATGGTGGTATTCTAAATTGTGCAATTATATGGATGAATTGACTACCACGTGAGTAGGATGATTGTACTGTATCAGTCTCTCAAGTTAGGGTGGGACTGCCTGCCTTGAAAATATTCCAAGTTCTAGCTTTTATCTGAAATTGAGCATAAACCACTGCCACAATAAGGAAATATACCAGCAAGCAGGCCCAGGTAGATAGTTATAAAGATAGATTGATAGAAATAGATGTATGTAAATGAATTCGAAAAAAAAAAGTATCGTTTTTTTTAAAATGAGTGGTGAAAAAAAAAGAGAAGAAAACCTTTTGATAATCAGATAAAGATCTTTTTGTGTTTGTACTGATTTGACAAACATTGAATGAAATGAATTATCAACACCAGAGGTTTTGATCCTTTGAAAAATCAAGGACCCTTGCTACAAAGGAAATATTCAAGCAGACCCCTATTCTTAGCATTTAGTTTTTAGACTAATTTATGAAATACAATAAAAAACAACTTTTGAGCTTTGAAAACCATATCTACTCAGAATTGATTACATCTATTTGAATTTTAATATATGGTTCAGTTCTATGTATAATAATTATGGTCATTGATAGCTGCAAAATGTTTGATGTCATTTCTCTGTGACATGATTTGCAATGTCACATTCAGAACTCTCTTGCATTATTTGATAGAACTTTGTTTGGAACTAATCAATATTATTATTTGACTTGTTTGTATGTACGACCATTAAGCTTTCTGATTATTATTCACTTCTTCCATGGTATTTTCTCACACCTTAAACTCATTGGTTCATTTGTTTTAACAAGTTTTTGAGTTTTATTACTCCTTTCCCATTTTGATGTATCGCAGCTTATAAAGTGGGTAAAGAAAGCAAGGAGTTAATTGCTGTCCACAGGATAAAAAGCATAATATCTTCCAGCAATAAAATTGAAATTCTATTATATCTTTCATCCTTTCTATTCTACCACCCTACCACCCTTATAATGTAATATATAAAGGTAAGAATGGATAGTGGTTCTTATGCTTGGATGGGAGCTAAATGGACTTAATCTTCACTATACCTGCTATCATTCATTCATTTTTCCTCTCAGAAGTCTGAAACTTGGAAAGTTAAATCATATAAGTTGTAGACCACGTCTCCTTCTATACTACCAATTTTATCTCTATTTTTCTTGTTTTCCTAGTAATTTTTTTTTTTTTTGAAAAATAAGATTCCCATCTTTTTAAAATGAAAACTTGTGAGAAGGAAGTTTTTCCTCTTATGTTTTCATAACTGTCGACCAACACTATTACATTACCTAAGATGACTAAACTTTGAGCTCTGTTGCAATATAAAATGTCATTCTAAGGAATCAATATACACATATTAGACCACAGAATGTTTTATTCATATTTTTCTTGTATTTTCTCTTCATGAAAACACCTGAAGCTGTTAAGGAAGATAGGAATAAATATTTCTTTCTTTTATTTGGAAAAATCTTTAGACAAACAACTTGTTTATATGAGACCTGACTCAGGTGAGGGACACGCACACATCTCAGTGGAAAACATTCTGTTCATGCAAATACGTAATTAAATTGTTTATTCCACTTTATCTGTAGAGTCCATGAATTTTCTTTTTTTAGGATTTGATGTTGAGATCAGAATTTTTTCCCCTTTATGATATCTAAAAATATATAGATAGTAAGAAGAAAATGAATAAAAAAAGTTTTAGCATCAACTAAATTGTTAGAGTATTTCTGATTACAATTTATTTCATTCTTGATTTGATGATTTCCCAGTTCAGTGAGCAGCTTAAAATTAATGATGTAATATTGCAAAATATCCCTATATGTCATTGTGTATTCATCTGTGTGCGTGCATATATATATAAATGTATGTATATGTGTGTGTGAATTTATTGCTTGGTTTTGAGAGTTGAAAACAGGAACACTACGCAAGAACAACTCAATTATTTGCAATCAACATAACAAGGCATGCATTTAGTCATGTTTTGTGTTTCTGAATGCTGAATTTCTTGAAAATGCTATCTTTGACTAGGTTTAAATTGTTGAATGAAAAAAAAAAATCAAGTTTTGCTTTCTATCCTTCTGAAATCTTATTCAGAATTGATCAAGGAGATTAAAAAGAGAACTCACATTGCTATATAGAAGAGTTGCCAAACTAATAAGTTGATTTTGAACCCCCTCCACACACACACACACACACCTGCCATCATTGTTCCTACGATCTCAAGAAATAAAAACAGATTTTATGTTTATTCAAATACTTATGAGCAATACTTTTTTATCAATGATGATTGACATATAACTGCTGTTTTGACATGGTGTAAACCGAAGAATTCTTCTGAGTGGATATTGCAGAAATGTACATACCTCCTTTTGGAGTATATAGATTTAGATGGGGGATGAATTTGTCTTAGAACAATAAGCGTCACATTGGTATTTTTGTTAAATAAAGGTTTTGATTTTGTAGCAATACTTTTTAACTCACCCTTGTTTTGGGGCAGATAAGATTACACTTGAAGCATCTGAAAACACCCTCAAAAATTGGGTCATTTTATAGGCCAGGTATTAAAACATTCCTTTAACAATGAGCTAAAACTATGAAATTCAGATCTCATCTTATCTGGAAGTCACTTAAGCACAAAAATATACAGTGTACATACAAGGTCCGTTTGGAAAGTATACGGCTATTTTGAATATCTTGAGAACAGGTTGCGTCATCTGGCAAGTAATCTGAGGAGACCATACTGCACAAGTGAACAAATACTCCTCTGTGGGGTTACTCAGTTGACAGTGAGATGCCTTAGAAAGCTTGTATACTGTGTGCCCATTCTTTATATCTACTGCAAGTTTTTCTGGTAAAACATCACAACGACATGGTCTGCCTTCCCCCACCTACAGCCCAGATCTAGCCCCCTGCAACTTCTGACTTTTCCCCAAGAGATTTCTGACTGTTAACAAGATTGAAGGGATTGTGATGAGTGGTATTAGCTGTAAGTGCATAGACATGAAAGGAGATAATATTTGTTGCGTAAACTAAATGCTTTTTCCATCATTAGGCTACAGACTTATTGATTTACCTACATATGTACTGACTCCACTTTTATATCCACTTCCATGCATAGTATCCTTTCTGATATTCCAATATAAACAATGCAAATGAATCAGGTAGAAATGAATCAGCTGAAATTTGATTGGATATTTTCATTGTATATTGCATATGTGATTATCATTGACTACCGTATTAAATTCATTGACAATGAAAGAGATTATGTTGCAAAATAAATATTGTTTTTTTTAAAAACATGATTTTTTCTTTCCTTAGGTTGCAGATTTATAGGTGTACATATAGAGAGAGGAAACTACTTATTGTGATCACTTTGGAACAGGTTTTTCTAGATAACAATAACCGGCTGATAACATTAGGCAAAAGATGTGAGAATTCAAACGATTTATGCTCAACTTTATAAATTTCATCATCATCATCATATGGACATAGATCTTCCCAATCTCTCTATCATGGGCATTGGGAAGCCAATACCCTCTAAACTTGTCTTGTTTGTCGTGTCATCTCATAATTGATGGACATATTTTCGCATATGATCTCTAGGCTCCACAGAGTGAGTTGTGGCCAGCCAATTGCTATTTGAGTTTTGTAATGGCTCATAAGATATCTCTGACTCCTGTTTTTTCTCTAACATATTGTGCAGTTCTCTTATAAATTTACATTCACTGTTAAAAACAAATTTGCAGTGTAAAAGAAAGTGTGATAAATAAAATTATTCAACATAATTTTCAACATATTCTAATTACCAACTCATTTTTATACCAATAACTATTCGATGATATTATGCATGATTATTATAAATGGCTTCCTCTCTCTCTTTCTCGCTATATATATATATATATATATATATATATATATATATATATATATATATATAGTTTGTTCTGTGTGTGTAAGGTCAAATAAATTTGACTTTCTAATTTACCTTTTTTGGCTATTTATCTCAAAATTGACCTAGAAGGGTCTCCTAGACCCTATCCAGCCTAATTTCATTTGTTTTCTGGGATATTAGAAGTTCTTGGGTACAGTGTTTTGATTTCCTTTGATGAAGACAGAAAAAAAGTAATAAAAATGTTATCTTTACTGTTTCTTCATGGCTAAGTACCACCGTAATCATCGTTCATTATTTTATTCTTTCATATTTGGCCTGCATCCAATGAGCTTTAACACCCTGGTGCTCTTCAATACAGATTTATTGATGGAAATTTGGTGCCTAAAGAGTAGAATAGATTTTTTCATCTAATGGTCTATGGGAGTTGCTCCCCCACACCCCCAATGTTGGCACCAGAGTCAGTAAGTCTCTCTGATTTGAATGAACAATATATGTAGACAAAAGATATCAGTGAGATGCTGCCTTGATGAGTCTCCCCTAGTCTTGAAGACTATTGTGATGTCTCGCTTTGATAAATGAATTATAAGAAGTTGTTTTCTGGCGTAAACTAGGTTCCAAAGTTGAGCACTAAAGAAAGGTGCCAAATTTCCTATCTTCTAAGATATTTTCAAATTCATTGCTTTTTATTACTGGCCTGCTGGTTCAACTTGATGTTTTGTTTCTTTCATCACATATAAATGCATGTATATGCACTCTATTAGCATATGTGTACCTAAAAAAAAAAGCTTGATGTTACCCTCAAGTTCAGAAAATGTAAAATGGACAAAGTTCTTTGTTCTGTTTTTTTTTAATTTTTATTTGATGAAGTATTGTAAATCATTATCATTTGCAATTATTATGACTACTTTGGAATGGGAAAACGTATCAAGTACTGTAACTACCAGAATGTGAAACAAACATGGTTACAATTGGAAGGGTGTTACTTGAACTTTTGTTTGAAGTTGAAGTCTTGGTGGCTTGATTGGTAAAGTAGGCCAAGCTAAATAGCGCTTCCTTTGGATGAGGGTTTGAATCCCATCCAAAGCTAATTAAATTAAGATGACAATAAAAAGTAGTCATAAAAATGTCTAATAATAATGGTTTGAAATAATTCACTTGATAAAAATAGCACTGTAACTACCAGAATATGAAACAAACATAGTTATAATCAAAATGAAAGATAGGTTTAAGGGTGCTATTCAAATATCTATTTCCTGTTGAAGTCGTGGTTGTTTGGTAAAGTTGGCCAGGCTAACTCTGGCTGAGTGGATGGGGGTTCAAATCCAATTAAAGACTTATTCTTTATTTTCCGATCCAGACTATTTACTCACTGTTGGAGGGTAAAAGTTGTGATAAAAAGCAACTAATACAATTAAGATGAAGGTAAAAAGTAATCATGAAAGTTTGAAATAATAAGAAGCAGAAAGTTGTTTCTTATGAAATTGGCTAAAATTTATGAAATTCCTAAACTTATGTCAAAAAACTTTTATTCTCCACCTATTCTTCATCTTAAATTCCATTAGTCAAGAGATGCGTGCAAGTGTGCTTCAAAATTTGCTGCCAAAACAGCCTGCTAAAGAACAATCAAATACAAATAAGCAACTCTGGAATGAGGAGCTTGCTCGATTTTTGCCATTTTATACTATGTATGATTGAATTTTTTTCTTTTCCAAAGAGTCCTTATGAAAAGATGGCATCAAGAAGGATGAGGTACAATGTTTATGAAGTGCTGAAACTTTTAGATGTTGATTTTCATCATGATACAATCAATGAAAGTTAGATATTGGATGATGTTAAGAACAGTAGTCGCAATGACAGGTATTCAACCAATGTATCTTCCCGGTAGTCACCTATGAAGCAGAAGCATGAAACCTAACAAAAAGATTGACCCTCAAACTGAGAACCATGAAAGACACTCAAGAGAAAATTATGTTATTAGAGAAAAGACGGGAGTACAAGGTATCATAGAGACCATTAGAAAACTTAAAATGGCAATGGGTTGGACATGTTCCAAGAATGCCTGACAACTGCTGGACATTATGATGCTAAAATGGTATGATGAACAAGACAAGTTCAGAAGGTATTGACTCCATGATGCTCATGATAGAGAGGTCTGGTGAATTCTGAGGAAGGTCTATGTCCAATGACAGATGCTAAAAGGAGGATGATGATGATCATCATTGGTCCTGCTGATGTACAGCTTCGCATGCTTACTGCCAATGTTGATGACACCTGCTCAGAGTCTGATAGCATGACACCTTCCCTTCTGATTGACACTTTGAGTATTAGAAATAATGTCCAGGATATCAATGTCACCTGTGAATTGTCAGAATTAATCTGACTTGAATGAAAATGAATCTCCTCATAATCAGGCCGCAAACAGTGATGACCACAGTGATCATAGTAATGACGGCCATGATAGGATACTCACGAGGGGTCAAGGCTATGCACGTGTTAGAAGGTTTGTTTGTGGTAGGGATCAGCCACATCCTCATCGAGCCAGAGCACCATTGCATCCTGCTGTATCCTCTTGGCCCATTCATCCAGAATGAAAGGAGCAATAGCAAGCATATGTTATGTTTGATTCCAATGGTGACACATTCATCAACAAATCATAAAGGACATGTAACCACACACACTCAGATTTTAATGAAAATTGTCAAGTGAGTTTTTGCTCAACCCTACAACCCAAAAGAAGAATTCCATTTTTTAAATTCGGATCGGGGAAGGGGCTATGAACCCCTCGAATTTCACCATCTTGGTGAAGTAACCAGTTTTGACTGGTTCATAATTCTGAATTCAATTAAGTTAGATTAACCTGGAATTTGCGCTTATTGGCTGAAGAATACTCAGTACTACAATAGTACAGTTTGTCCTAGATTGTCCCTAAAAGAATTAAAGTGATTTTTTTTTTTTTTGAGGGGGTAGGGATGTCTCCAATCACAATCGAGACAGATTTTGTCTCATAAACTACCTCCAGGAACCCTCTATCATATGTAATTATTACAGTTTTTTACTTTTTGCTCTTTATGGATCAATAAGTGTGCTGAACATTACTCATTTTTACAAGTTTTCCTAAATTCCTTTATTTTGTTCGAAATATGTATAGAATCCATATTTAACAGGGGTTTGTTCATGTTGAACTAGCACACTTCTCATAAGTACTCTGATTAAACTAAGACTTCCTCTTCAACATAGCTGCCTCTATTTTATCTAACATGGATGCCACTAGCATTGCTACCTGGTGGCACTCAGTGGAATCCTGCAAATGACATTACACACATCAACACATTCTCTTTCTTTTCTCTATTTTGAAATGCCAAATAAATTTTGCCTTTCCATAAAGATCATTTAACTCAACTCACATCTTCCCGAATTCCCAAAAGAAACACTTGAAGGTAAGAAACAAAAACAAATTTGCCACAAATCAAAATCTTAACCACAATTAACAGAAAGTTATGAAGGGAATGAAATCCTTTCTAATAAATTCATCTTGAATGGATTAATCAGGCTAATAAACAATTCTACAAAGTTATTTCCCTAAAGCAGCATTTTTGTCTCTTGAAACTGGAAACACTTGCAAGAGACTTCTGTTGAAATGAAATGATCAAAATATTTGCTATGCAAATCCATCACAAGGTCCTTCCTAATGAATTCATTGAATAGACAGTGTTGCTTTAGATTAACTGTTATCTTTCTCTTAAAGTACAGAAATAAGATTTTAAGATTGGGGTAGCCATCTTTGTTTTCAACACACTTCAAATCCACTAAAGAGATCACATTTTTTCTGTAATCCTCAAGAAGACTTTTCCCTTCTCTTTGCAAAATACATTTTGAAAGTCCTTTTTTACCTTCAGCTCTGTCTTTGCTTTCAGGAGAATATTGTCCTGATCCAGTTCATTTGTATGTTCTTTGAAACCTTTCAAATATTCAGTTTTCAAAGTTTGTATATTGGTTTCTTAGTTCTCTGCTAGTCCAGGTATTCAGAAATGCACAACTCTTTACTGCTATATATGTAGTTCATTTAAACTTTCTCAAATTTACCTACGTACCCAAGCAAGGTTCTCTCATCTGACAAGAGCATTTCTATTTCAAACTGCAAAATATCTTTGGTTTCCACCTCAGACGTTGTTGTATCATTTTCGCAAGCCTTTCTTGGTAATTTTTCACTAAGAGCAGGGTATTTGTTTTTCAGTGAAGAATTTTCTCTTCGAAGGTCATTAAATTATTCCTCTAATCTCAAGGATGCATTTTCACAATTAATGATTCCCTTGTCGTCTTTATAGTTCATTTCAATGTGCCGATTCAAATGCTCTTCTTAAATGTTCTATCATCAGATTCTCGTTTTGAAGTTCCTAATTTTTCCGAATTTTCAGAAAATTTTCCCTCCTTCCACTCCTGTTTTGTTAATTCTAAACAATTTTCAATATTCACTGCTCCTCTTTTAGTTTTCTTTCATTTTCCCTTTGTTCTTCTTGGCATCCGTTTTTACATTGACACTTTCAACAACTACCCTATCATCATCAGTGATTGCGTTAGCATCACTTGTCCTTGTCACTTCTTTGGCATTTTTATCACCATTTGTTTTAAACAACTTATCCAGCTTTGCAAATAGGTTTGACAACCTGTTATTTGCATTCATCTTGGAAATTTCTTTCTTTGCAATGTCCGTTGACTCAAAAAATACCGTCAGTACCACTTCTTGTTTCTCAATATTAGTTGCTGACGCCCATAAGGCCATCTTCGGTTGCCAATCCTTGTACCTTTCCAGTAATTGCATTGGTATGTTTTCATTGGCCATTTTCAGCAAAGTGAAGCTGTATGTTAACGCTTCTAACTCCAATGCAAAGAAAAACTGAATACCAAAGCTTCCAACCATGTTTCAGCTACTAGTGTAAAACCAGTTCTCCAACAATGATTACTTTGATTAAACTTCAATATGGCTGCCTCTATTTTATCATATTCCAACATGGATGCCACTAGCTTTGTGACCAGAAGGCTCTCAATGGAATCCAGCAGATGACATTAGACTCATTAAATGTTCACCCAAAATACTACCACATAAACATGTAGGAATATTCTTATTATAGTTACACATTATGAACTTGGCTAATGCATTAACTCATCTATAGGGATGAAAATAAAACTCTTTGATAAACTTTGGTCTTGTATAAAACCTTTTCCTATCAATGCAATCAAATGATGGAAATACTGAGTGACACGATATTTTTATTTAAAATCTGAGGGGGTGAGATTACAAATTTCACTTTTTTTTTTTAAATAATTTGTCAGAGAATGCACCTAGAGCATGCAGCTTGAAACATTCCTGTCAATTCATCAGCAAAAGAGTAATTCAAGATGCTGCGGAATGACAGTGTTTACAACTTGTTAAAAGACATGACAAATCAAAATGCTGACCAAAAACTAAATAATCTAGAGCTCAAGAAAGGGGAATGGTATAACGTTAAACTCTATGAGCTTAATTCCTTCCTCAGATTAGTCATCATCATCATAGGGATTGCAAAAGAGCCAAGACTGAAAATATTCTGGAGTGTGAAAGGCTGGCTGATAGCAACAAATCCGTTTGGTGATTCCCCATGATCTTTTTTCTTTTTTTCCATATCTAACATTACCTATATACATCAGATGATAATCCATCTAAGGCAAATTATGAAAATCAAGCCGACGAAAAACTCAACATATTTAGATTTCTGATTATTCTGTTGCATATAATTTGCATAAACGTATCTGAATGGATGAGGTTATGATTTCTTGGCAAGGCAGATTGAGACTGTTCATAGCCAACAAACCTGTTCATTTTGGAATCGAAAGTTGGGAACTGGCTAATTCTGAGTCAAATTATGTGTGTAGACAAGATGTGTACACTGGCAGGAATGCAGATTGTAATGTACTGATGTGGGACTCAGCATTTAACATTTGTGAATTAGTTTGTAGGCTGGATAACTGAGGACCCTGACTCTTCTCAGATAACTTCTAAGCTACTGCAAAGTTGTACAGAGATCTGTATCAAAATGATATTCTTGCGTATAGCCAATCCCAAGCATCTTCCAAGGGATGTTGTGTTCAAAAATGTTGAATGTGGTAGCCCTTGATTGTGGTACAACCATCTTATTCTTACTACTGGTCGCTTTGATCACAAGGCTGTGTACTTTTTGTCTACAATGCATGGCCCGGAGTCATATCATCCTGGTACATGTACAAAAAGTATGTGTGTGTGTGTGGGGGGGGATCATGCTAACCGAGTGGTCAGATACTACAACTTTTGGAATACGATCAATTGGTATTTTTATACATACATATATATATATATATATATATATATATATATATATATATATTTTATGAACCTGATTTGGAGTTGCTGCTTGCATGTTCAGATCATTGAGGGCCACAACATTTCATATGCCAAGGGTGGGCCGAAGAGAAACATGGTTTCCTTGAGTTCAAGATGGACTTGGCGCAGCTGATCGGGGACTTCTGCACCAGCACTCAAGTAGACTGACCTCCCTTGGAGCCACCATTGGAGAGACTTGATCACTCATTGAAGCATGGATTGAAGCTGGTGGATGATGATTCATGCTGTAAAGTCTGTGTTGCTTGCAGTAAATGCATCCACCGTGCAGACTCTTGACAGAAAGTCTATGTTCCGAAATCCACTGCATATTGTGATTTATGTAGCATAAATTGTGTGCAGGTTCACCTTTGTGTCAAGAAGGAGAGAAATTGCTGAGATAAATGGCATTATGCTCAATGTTATTGGCAGAAGGTCCTGAGCAATCAAGGTAAATATGTGAAAATATGTAGAATGAATGCATGATGAGTTGACTCTAGTTGCTATTTTGAAAAATTATTTGATCATGTGACCAATGAATTGACTACAATGTTATGTATCAATATAGTCCTTTGTACAATATTCTTGAAATACATCTGTATTTAATTTTATATTGTAATATTGATTCAGTTTCCCACCCTTGGCATATATATGTGAGTTTGAATTTGCCTTTCATTTGTGGTGATGGTGTAACTCATCTATAAAGTCTGTTCATCACTTCATGGTCACATTTGTGACATAGACATAAATAAGTTGACATACACTGAGTACAGAGCTGTAAAGAATTAAAAAATAAATTGATCAACTACTTTTTGTAATGTATGAGCTTTGGGTTGATAGTTTTAAATTGGAAAGTATAAAAGAAGTTATATCTGGATCTAAACATTTCTGTATTATAGGATTATCACATGACAATATTTTCCAATACTTGTCTTCCATTTAGGTTTCGGAATTTTCATCTGGATGGAATTTTTAAATCATTCAAAATCCTGGAATTTCAGTTTTAATCATTTTCCCCATGGAAAAAAAAAATGTGTGCGTGCCAACTGTCCTAGCCGGGGTTTGAACTCGGTTCTCCTATACCAGTCTCCATGCCATCTACCATTAAGCCGCCAGTACCATCTTTGCTATCAAGATTTAACAATAATATCTAGAATCTCCAGATTGTAGACAAAATGGCATGGCCAGGAGCACTTGAACACATAAACACCCAAACATATACAAGTATAAAAATGGATAGAACCTTTTGCTATCTTCGACGACTACAGTTGTTCAATTGTCTATAAGACCAGTCATTAAGATTCCGAATATCAAAGTTGAAATTCATTCTAGCCAAACTTTGGCAACTGGCCAATAAGCTGATTTATGCTGCCTCCTTCCACTTTCTGACTCTCCAGCAGTAGTCCTGTCAATTATACGGATCTTATCCCAGAGAGGACAATGTGTACCTTTCTCTCTCTAGATATGGTCTGCCATAACAAATTTTTCCATTTCCCCTTTAGCTATGGCTTTTTGTTGTTCTGTTGTCAGATGATGATGATAATGAATGAGTAAAAAGCAAGATGATATGTAAACATCAATTCTTTGCTGATGATGTTGCTAAGTTGATATTCTGTTGCTGATCACTTGTGCCGTTGACCTGTGAAGGAAACCATTTTCCACAGTAGATGGCTCAAAGAAGAATTGACCCCAAATCATATTAAGTTGATAGCAGTTTTATTCTTTTGAGATTTTGTAGTGCACTGCTGAGAATTGTCCATTTTAAATGAACGAGAGATGATTTATAATATGTCTATTATTTTTCTCTGGGTCATTGCTAATATATCTATGATATGTCAAATAATATCTAAGCTTATTATCATTTGAATTTCTGTTCACTACAATTGAGTAAATACATTTTCAACCAAGGGTGTCATGGCTCCCACTTCAAATCTCTGATTTTGAGGCGACACCATTCCCAGTGGGGGAAGGTGGCAAACTCCTTATTGGCGCACACCTCTTGAAAAAGTTTGGTTGATATGTCTTTCTTATCAATATTTATTCCTTTCTGATTTTAGTAACATATAGATTTGACAATATGACATCATTAGTACCATATGTCATTAGGTCATGAGAAGAATCACATGACATTCTCAAAGATCACATAAGCCAAATTGCATCATCCAAGATTTGTTTACTTTTTATTTCCATTTCAAAAATTTTTTTCAATATTGCTCATATTTAGAATGTACATATTCCTAATCTGATGGATAAAAAACCTTGATATCATTCGTTCATACTTGCAGATGTTTATTTTTGCTTTCACAATTTCCTTTAAATAAGCAGTATAATTTTCAATTATAGATGCACAATATCTTTTTTATTTGATTATCAATCAATTGGAAATCAATTTTCTCTTTGTGGCTCTATCTATTCTTCCATGCTTCAAGCCCCCCTCCTAAGGGGTAATATAGTACATTTGGAATTGCCTGGGTACATGGGTGGTGGTATAGTTACATTTATGTACCAATATCACGACATGGATCCCCTGAGATCACATATGGAACCGAGGCTGGCAGAATATTAGATGGAGAGACGAGCTAGACAAATTCAGAAAGTACTGGCTCCACGATGCCAATAGTAGAGAAGTGTGGCAAATCCTGGGGAAAGTCTATGTCCAACGACGGATGTTGAAAGACTGATGATGATGATGATAGCTGAAATGGATTGATTTGTTTGTTATAATGATGACCAAAACTGGGTTTCCGGGGTTCAGTTGTCCAAACAGGATAATATTTTGTGTGGAAATATCAATTCTTTCTGGATACAAATCTTATTCTTTCCAGACTAAAATCGACTAACAATAACAATAAATATGAAAGATGAGTCTATCATTTAACAAGAGTACAAAATTTATCTTTCATTTTATATTCTATGTATTAATGCATAGAATTATGCTTTGTATATGAATATTTGTTTTTTTTCCCAGCCAGTGAGCCTCTGTTATCTTCACAGAATTCTTTGGGTAGATTTATGGTCAGGGCAATTATATATTGTTATTTATTGAGGTTTCTGTGGCTGTCAAATTTCTTGAATGCCTCCTTTGTATATTTTCCATTTATTTTGACCATTTGTATCACATGCCAAAAAATGATAAGATCAACTTATGGGGAAAATGAGTCAAAATTTGATCTTGTGTGCCAAATCAAACACACATTTCAGGGTGCATATTATAACTAACAACTACAAGTGCTGGTGATTACTCTAGTAAAAAGTTTTTTCATACAGTTCAGTAGGTTGATTGTTCAGTAATTACTTAGATCTTTTTGGTTCCTTTCTATGTATAGTAGCATGATGATTGCAGTGTTCCAATCTTCTGGAACATAACTCTGATCGAGGCATTTGTTGAACTTGCGAATCCAATTTTCATTGTCCTATCAAACCTGAGTATCGGAGTCTCTCATAATGATGTGATGTACGTTTTGGTATCTTGTAATGAGGAGTTCATCATATAACTTGTTTATTTCCCCCTTGATTGACTGAGAAGTAGGAGCATAAACTTGGATGATATTTATTTGAGAGCTATACAAGGACACTGGCTATGCAATATTAGATAGCCTTGACTCAGTGAAAATCTTCAAAGTCATCAATCCAATCAAATAATAAGCTGTGGGCCCTGTATATGTCACAGTTTAGCAATACATTGACCAAATCAGTAGCTTCTTTATCAGTCTACATGATAACTCAGAGCTCTTCCACTCGAAAGAAAGAGTAAGACAAGGTGACACCAGCTCACCCAAACTCTTCATGACTTGCCTCAAAATGATCTTTCAAAATTTAAACTGGACAAGTATAGGAATCAAAATTGATGGTAAATACCAAGGTAACATAAGTTATGCTAATGACATAGTCCTCTTCACAAAGAACCTTCATGAACTCCAGTTAATATTGGATGAACTGAAGAAAGCAAAAAACAGGTCTTCACATGAACTTCAGTGAAATCAATGTCATGAGCAACAAACATATTGATGACAAAGACATAAGAATCGAAATTGAAAAAGCAAAGCTAAAGATAGATGACCATTGCATCTACCTAAAGCAACAAATCTCCCTGAAATCCTCAAAAGAAGAAGAAATCAAACACAGAATCACCTTAGCTTAGCAGCCTTTTCATAGAGCAAACTCAGCATTCAAGAGCAAAAAGATCCCATTAGCTTTGGAAAGGAAGGTATACAACCAACGCATATTCTCAATAATCACCTATGGAGCTAAAACATGGAATACTACTATAAGTTGACCCTCAAACTCAGAACCATGCAACATGCACAAGAGAGGATCATGCTTAAGATTACATGGAGAGACTACAAGACAGCACAGCATTAAAGAGGAAACATGAGTCGGAGATATAGAATCTATTAGATAACTCCAATGGAAATCGGCAGGCCATGTTACAAGAATATCAAACAAATGCTTGACATCAATAGGTTAAGGAGATTTTAAGAAAACTGCACTCAGGATAGACAGATCTGGCAAATTTTGGGGAAGATCTATGTTCAATGACAGATGCTTAAAGGCTGAAAATGATGATGACAAGTACAGGCACCACAGATTTTTATGTATGCTGCTTTTCCAGAGCTTTGCTAGATTCGACTGTTTGTTATTTTACTTCATTTTATAAGATTAGCTTCTCAGGATTAGTTGATTTTTGGAAATAATTTCTGCATATTCAGTGTGTGTTTCATTTTGGGGGGTCCACAATAGTTTTATCCTGTCAAGTCTCTTGCCTATTTGAGATGGATTTGTCAAGGGCAAAAATATTGTTGGTGTAATTCTGGTTATACTTTGTTGGTTAATTCATGGTGTTTTTTGTGTACTTATTGAACATTACTTGTTTATAAATCCAATGATATCACTGGTAGGATTTAACATATATACCAAAATATTGGTTATTTTGGCTTAAAGTTCTTGCTTGTTGGTTTGAGAGAGAATGAGTGGTTGACCAAAGGATGAGGTTTTTCTCAGTTCAAATAAGGAACCCATTTGATCTGACCAGTGACTTAGAGCTAAGAATGTCCAAGTAGGATCTGACACTTGCTTCATCATCATCATCATCATCATCATCATCATCATTTTTTTATTGCCCGCTGTTGGACATAGACCCTCCCCAGGATCTGCCACATTTCTCTATCATGGGCAACGTGGGGCAAGTATTTTCTGAAATTGTCTAGTTTTGTCAGCCTTGGTTTTGCATGTGATCTCTGGGGATCCATGTTGCGAGTCATAATATCTATCAGTTGACTGCCATTTTTGCAACATGGCCTGCTCATTGCCATATAAGGTTTCTTGTAGATTCTATGATGTCTTGCACTCCCGTTTCTTCCCCAATATACTGTGCTGTCTTGTGATCTTTCCATGTGAGGTTGAAAATGATTTTCTGATGCGCACATTTCATGGTTCTCAGTTTGCAGGCCTGTCTCTTGGTTATATTCCATGTTTCAGCTCCACAGGTAACAAATGGGAGGATGCATTGGTTGTATACACTTCTTTTCAGGATTATTGAGATCGTCTTGCTTTTGAAGGTTGGGCTTCCTCTGCCAAAGGCTTGCCTTCCTAGGGTGATTCTTACTTGATTTCTTTCTCTTTTGTGGGTTTCATGGAGATGTGTTGTCCCAGATAGATGTAGTGATCAACTTTCCCCAGTTTTGCATCTTTGATTTTGACAGTTGTGTTCTTATTCTCGATGTGATTGTTACACATGACAAGGCTGACTTTTTTGCTTTCTTTGTTTAATTCATTAGTTAGATGTCATCTGCAAATCTGTGGTTGCTCAGATATTCGCTGTTTATTTTGATTCCTCTGTTCTCCCAGTCAAGGTTTCTGAAGATCATTTTAAGGCTGGCTGTGAAGAGTTTGGGTGAGCTTTTATCACCTTGCCTTACTCTTTTTTGGAGCTGGAAATGTTCAGAGTCTTTATGTAGCCTGATGAAGGAGTTGCTGTGACTGTATATATGTTGCAGTACTTTGACATATACAGGGTCTACACATTGCAGAGTGATGGCCTTCATGACCATGGGAATTTCCACAGAGTCAAATGCCTTCTTGAAGTCCAGAAATGCTACAGCGAGTGACATTTTGTATTTTGCTGCTTTCTCTTTCAGCTGATTTTTTGAACGGAGATGGTCCCATGGTTGAGAAGCTCCTTCTAAATCCAGACTGTTCCCGTGGTCAGTTTTTCATCTGATGTTTTAGTGATCCAGTTGATAAAGATTTTTGTGAAAAGTTTGTAGATGCAGTTGAGCAGGGTAATAGGTCTGTAGTTGTTGAAATCTTTGGGATTTCCTTTTTTATGTAAAAGTATTATGATTGCCGTGTTCAAGTCTTCTGGACTTTACTCTGTTTTAGACATAAGATGAATAGAAGAGCTAGTTTTTTGTTGAAGATCTTACCAGCTTTTTTGAGTTGATCAAATGTGATGTTATCAGATCCAGAGACTTTCCCTCTTTTTGTTTGTTTGATGGCTTGTTTTACCTCCCATGGTGTAACTCCTGGGAAGTCCTCAAACTGATTATCAGTGTCCTACATATCCTAGTCATTGTTTTGTTGACTGTGTCTTGAAGAGTAGGGGTTTTGGTCTCCATTTTCTTTGCGTATGCTAGGTATTTGTTTCTGTCCTATACTGAGAGCTTTGTTTATTGCTGTGAAGCCCTCACGTTTTTCAAGAGTGGTTTTGATGATTGCTTTTTTTTTTCTCTTAGTTTCTTTTTGATTTTTTTGTTTAGTTCAATTTGGTGTCCTCTATTTTTTTCCATAGTTGTTGTTGGCAGTTTGAGTTTTCTGTATTTTCAAATGAGTTTCCAGGTTTTGTCTAAGATTTTGCTAATGGTCTGTATGTTTTTTGGTTTAAACATAGTGGTAGCATCTATGAGAGAGGTTGTTATTTTGCTGTGGAGTTCATTCTTGTTGCTGTCATTCCCTTTGGTAAGGATTTTATATCTGTTTTTCAATTTTAGCTTGAAGGGTTGGGTGAGTTCATTTGGTATGTTTAATGGTTGCGGTTTGGTATGGAACATTTTTCTGTGTTCTTTATTGTTATTTACTTACAACTGGTGGCATAGATTTCAATGACGTTTTGCTTGTACCTCTCTGAAAGTTGTTTGGTGACACTGACTATGCAGTCTGAGGTAGCTTTGAAACCTACTATGTTTTATTTTAGGTCTTTATTGATGAGAAAGCCCACTCCACTTTATTTTACTTTCTCTCTTCCATAGTTGTAGAGAAGGTGTCTGCTTTTCAATTCTATTAGTTCTTCTTCTAGTCTTCTCATTTCGCTAATACCAATGCTGTCCCATTTGATGTTTTAGATTTTATTTTCCAGATGGGTTAGGTGAGAGTCTTTTGAGAGTGTTCTGACGTTGTATGCGCTGATGTATAACGTTGTTCTCCTGGTGCAGGTTTTTTGGGTTGTAAGTTTGGGTTTTATTTGGGTGGTCGCTGTTGGAGCATATCCTTCCCAGCCACGGTTATTGATGCGGCTGAGCCTTTTGGGACCGATGACCCAGCCGGAACAGGCATTTTCCTGTTGTAGTGTTTGGGTAGTAATTGTTGGAGCACATCATCCCCACCCAAAGCAAGTGATGTAACTGGGCATTTTTGGACTGAGGACCCAGCAGGAACGGCCAGTATAACTTTCATCGTACGGATCATAGGAAGTGTTGGGCCATTACCTGCTGCGCTGGCTCATGAGGTATTGGCAAGGGGTGTGGTGGCTTGGTCACTGTTGGTGTCATTAGGAGTGGCTTCAGAGCTCCATCAGCTCTCAGCACCCATTCTATCTGCTCTTGGTGGGTAAATAGATAGGCCTTTGTGTATGCAGTGCTTTGAAGGATAAAGGATAAGGAGTGAAAGGTTTAAAAGGGTATGAGAAAAGGTATAAAGGAACTTTTTTTTCTTCTTCATCTTATGTTATTCAAGTGGTCCATCCAGATAAACCAGCCCAGCTTACATACTATCTTAGCCTATTTCTGTGCATTGGGAAATTTTGAAGATCTACTCTTGCTTACACTTTTGATAGAAGTTGGGAGAAGAGATTAAAGATTAGGGCAGAGATAGAGTAGACCTAGTAACTATCAAGCAACACATGCGAAACAAAGCTGAATGAAATAACAAATGAGTAAGATAGATAAATGAATCAAATAAATAAAAAAAAGTTTTGCTTATCTGGTTCTTGCTTCAGGTTTGGGGGTTTCATTTAACAGTTGAAAAAATTTTGATTTTTCTTTTTCTTTTTTTTTTTCTTTTTTTTAAAATTCTGTTTTTACCTTAGCTAATACTTATTCAGGCAACCATCTATTCTTTTGTATATTTTCATGCTTAAAGCAAGTGATCATGCATTTACAAAAATATGTGATCTGATTACATGCTCTGACTTCAGTAAGCCATGTGTACAACCATGACCTCTTTCATCAAGACACACAGCTGGATATATATAGATATATCTGGTGAATCAAGAATCGTGCGAAGGTAGATATATTGCTTAAATTCAGTTTTACTGACCATCCAGGTTTGCATAGGGCAGGGGTAAAATGCCAGGGTCTGAAGCGGAGGTTTCAATCCTACCTCATGGTGCTGGATAGGATAATGGATTGTCTATAGCCACACTGAAGATTTGTTATACAATGAAACAGCTGTCTGTGAATGACTCAATTATTAATTTATGTATATACATATATATACTTCCCTGAGAAACTAAATATTTTCGTTATTAGGGAAAATAATTTAATGATAAGGAAAAAATATTTTGAACGTTTTGCCTAAAATTCATTTTAGCAAGTTTCAGCTCCCATTCTGTATGCTGTGCATTGAAAAGAAGGAGGAATCATCATCAATTAATGCTAGCAAATCTGATAGGATAGTGTTTTTATATCTATGGTGTAAATGAATTGCTAATAATTTTTCTATATGAATACATTAAAAACATGGAAGAAAAGGATTGTTAGTATCCAGGAATTGGCTCAAACATTACTGCCAGAATAATGATATCATGTATATAACATAAATGCATTGATGATGATTTTGCTATAGAAAACATCATTGAAATAAAACATGAATAATAAAAAAGATTTTTAGAGGTCAAGAATTAATGCTAGCATAAAATTTCGCTGACATTCTGCTGTGAAAACCACTTTACGTGCATTGTCAACCTTGAAAGGGTCCTGTTCCTGGTAAATCAATCACTGGTCAATTATACTTGACATCAATTCGTCAATAAGACAAATGCTCTAATTTTAGAAACATTGCAACTTAAGTTTGATACATCAAATATCAAAATGATAATTCCATTTATGTGAAGTCTAGCCATGTTCATGTGATTTTCATACCTCTAAATATCATGGATCCATCAGGATTCTGTTCATTTTTTGAAAATGTATTATTTCTTTCCTCTGAAATTGTGAGCTTGAAGGTGGCCTTGTTGATGAGTAGGATACTTGAATAAATATGACATTTTGGGCCTAAATTCAATTATGCTGAATTGGTATAAGATCATTTGTCCAATGAGAATTATTCGAACCAACTAACAAATTATAGCAGACACCTGGAGACTTGCCCCATTGACTAATTTAGCTCACAACAAATAGGGCTGCAACAATTCTACTGGCGATGAATTATCCTGGTACTTATAGTATATATACATGTCATGTTTGTGTGTGTGTGTGTATATATCACTGTGTTTTCTAGAGTATGATATTTTCATTTGTTAAAAGTTTCAAAGAATATTTTTATAATGCTGCCTAATACGTTTTTGTAATTCAAGACATATTAGGTTGGTGCAAAAATAATTGTTTTTTATTATTTTTAACATTGATGCTTTTTTTTTTTTTGAATAAGCTATTATATAACTATGTTCAATTGACCTACCATTTTAAAGAGTAAAATTCATTATCATCTATTTAAGCTGAACATTTTCTTTCCACTATTCTTATTTATTTTTTGGCCGTCAAATCAAAGATAGAAAAAAGGAAATTTGATCATTTTTGTTGTATAAGTTCAAAATGTGACGTTAAAAAGTGGAAACGGTTTGCAATACCAACTAAGTATATGGCAAGGGGACCATCACAAACATACAGCTCAAAATTGGTTCCATAAAATTTGAAACAAAGACAAGAAACTTTGAAGATGTTGACATCCTTCTGTGATGGATGAAATCCAATTGAGAGCCTTTATTGAGGTGGACACATGCAAAACAACTTTAGGGGTTGCATAGGAACTAAATGTTGACCACACAACATTTGTTCCATATTTGTACCAAATTGAAACAAGCAAAAATATTTGACACATCATGCAAATGATCCCGAATGAAAAGCAGAAAAGCTTGCTTGTCGCATGAATGACTCAAGTTCTACATCACCCAGCTTACTCAACAGACCATTCATTCTCCAACTGACTACCACATTTTTAAGCATTTCAACAACTTCCTGCAAGGGGAAGTCTTCAAAAACTAGAGAGCATCTCAAAATGTCTTTGAGGAATTCATTGGTTGCAGGACCCTAGAATTCTATGCTTCCAGAACAAATGGACTTGTTCATAGTTGGCAAAAATGTATAGATTATGCAGGTTCTTATTTCAATTAATGAAAATCAGGGATATACTGCTATAAAGTTGATGGTGAAAAAATACAATTATTTTGCACCAACCTAATATGTTATTGATCACATAGTTATATGTCTGTTGAAAATTTGTAATAAAAAAGCTTGACATGCTTACATATATATATATCATTCAGATGATATGCTCATAAGTATACTAGCCATTGTCAGGGTTGACCCTGGGTTGAATAATTCATTATAGTTATTATTTTTTGGGCGGTAGTTTTATAAGAGCTGTCAGCCCAAGTGCTCACCCACTCATCATTTCTCTCTCCTCCATCAACCATTGTGGTATGCTAGAGGCAAGAAATTTTTGTCTTGATGTCTAACAAAGGGACATGGTAGATTTGTACCTCTCTCATTGACATTACTGCTAAACAACCATGAACTGCATTAGTGGAACTTTGCCAATAGTTTTAATGCTACCATGCATACATGCATGTAAAGACGCCTAGATAAAAAGTGTCTGATTTATTTCCTTTATTCGTCATCCCAAAAAGGGGCAAATATATTAGCCAACACTTTCTTCCTGAAATAAAAGGAAATAGTCAGATCAATACATTAACACCTTTAAATGTCATGGAAGGAGAAACAATTACCTTCCTGCTGTTTGAGTATAGCTTCTACAGGGTATTTGAACTACTTGCATTGAGTTTTTTTTTGTTGTTGTTGTTGGGGGTTTTTTTTCTCACTTTAAAAGTTGCAGGGACAACATTTCTCCAATTGTTAGTGTGTTTTACAGAACAGCAGGTTCCGAAGCTTGGAAATGAATGGTTCTTTCTCCTCTAAGATCTTTGCTGTGCATGGAAGGTGGTTTTTTTGATGGCGCAGTATGTCAATAGTGGAATGGTCTGATGTTTTTGCTTGGTAAGTTCATATCATCAGAATATTCTGATTTTGTCAAACTCAAGTCCGAACCTGGAGTTGATTTCTACAGGAACAATCCTCACCAAATTTAGAGTGAAAATGAATATTCCCCTACCATGATTTGAAATTACAAGTAACTTGGCTAAATTGAAAGTCTTACATATTACTAAAAGATACATAATAAATATGCAAGTGCTTATATCATTCTAATGAATAGATGTATTTATAAAATTATCAATTCCATGCTGTGATTTAAAATTTAAAATTGTGACCAGCTGATTGGCAGACTGGTGTCTCACTGACTGAGCTAAACAACCAAGTCTTACTTGTGAACAATATATATCTATGAACAAAAATTATCATGCAGATATTAGATGGCTTATTTCATTCTAATAAACGAATACATTTATATTAAAAAATATATTTTCATGATTTTTCATTCATGCATTATGTACGATACAAAAGTTGCGGTAATCATCTTCAGTTGGAATAGGGATAGGAGTATAGTTTAACCCAGTAGCAACCAGCCTTGTTTAAACTAAATATCCATCTCACTATTCTTCATTATTTAATTGCTTGATTAGAGCTTCTTTTTTCTTAACTTGTTACATTTTCTATTATCATTTTCATATCAAAGCTAGAAATTAGATTATTGATCTCGATGTGTCTTGTCAAGGCTGTTCCGGGCTTTTTCAGTGACTAAGATGAGGAGAATGAACAATGTTATGAAAACAAGATATTTGTGATGATTTTTAATGAGCAGTGAGATTAAAGTGATTAGATTCTACATGTTCCCAAGTATGGCAAATGCTCTAGAGTAAAAGTTCTGGTAGCTCAGTTAGAAGATCAGATGTTGTGCACGGGCAGACTACCCGAGGAAAAGTGAAGCAATGTTTGGGTCTCTCCCAGGGCTTATTCTTTACTTCCCAATCTGCACTGTTTATCTACACCGAGTAGTTGTGATGAAAAGCAACTAAAATTAAGATGAAAAAATATTAGTCAAAAATAATAATAATGGATGACTATGTCTTCTCCATTTCCTCATTTATTCTGACTTAGTAATTCATGTCCTATCTCAAACCATCAATCAATGCTGTAAGATTTCTCTTTATATTTGTTCACCATTTTAGCTGCGCCATACAGTTTTTTGGATTCATTGCCTGTTATTCTTGCTTTTATCTTATATTTTAATTACATTACACATTTAATATGATTTAAATTTTTATCATCACTATCGTCATTAGTCTTTTATTATCATCCATCATTGGACAGACCTTTTTAAGGATTCACTATATTTCTCTATCATAGGCGTCGCAAAGCCAGTACTTTCTGAACCTGTCCAGTTCGTCTTGCAAACTCATATTCTACAAGCCTCAGTTCTGCATTTGATCTCTGGGAATCCATGTTATGAGATAGGATGTCCTGTGGTTGTCTGCCATTATTACAATATTACCAGCCCATAGCCATTTGAGTTTCCTAATGGATTTTATCATGTCTCAGACACCTGTTTTCCCTTAATATACTGTGTTCTAGTGATCTCTCCATGTGATGTTGAGTATGATTTATAGGTGATTTCAAATGTTATATAAACCACTTGTACTATGATCTGAATCCCGTATTTGGCCCATTCGTGTTTGTAGCTTATATTTAGAGATTAAGTTTATATATGATTTCAATTGAAGCAAATTGAAGCATGAATCTTAGATTGATTAAAATTTTCTTCAAGCTTATTATAAAAAGAACTTTGGTTCAAAATTGTTCCCTTGAAATTCCTCATTGTAGTATCTAACTTAGGCATAGGTGGATGTTTATTTATTGATACATATACTAGATGCTACCCAAACATTCATGGAATACGACAATAAAAAATTTATTCTGCAAAACATAGTTTCTACTGTCTCCTTCAAAATAGTTCATTTGTAAGCCAGCATCTCGCCCACAATAGGTGGCAGCAAAAGTCTCTACTGCATTTGGTTTGAGTGCGCTTGTAAAATTCCAAAAATTTTTTTTTTGTGTGTGTATATATATATATATATATAGAGAGAGAGAGAGAGAGATGAATGCATATGAAATTTGAATTCTTTAATTTCTGTCTTTTGTGAAATGGAGGCATTTTATGGAAGAAGACGTATCCTTATATGCAACATGATATAATATCTGTCTGTATTTGTATGTTTATATATGTATATGTATAGATATATAATTTTTGTACGTGCACATTTGTGTGGTGCATACTGAAAAATAAAAATTCAGTTAAAGAGAGAAACACGTGCATACACACTCACACACACATGTATAAATAGGTGGGTGTGTTTGTGTATGTAAATATGTAATTCAGTTTTGTGATTAATGCTCTGAGATCTCTGCAGGAGATTTTTGGCATAAAAGAGGATGAAGTAAATATTGAAAAAGGAACCTTTAATGATTCATGAGCCAAAGAGAAAATGTCATCAGAGATATGCTTTTTTTTGTTTTGTTTTTTTCCTGCTTTGAATATCTTTCTCAAAGTCAAGATTGTCTTGATTCCTGTGCCAAAAAAGAACACAAATGCTTCAAATGTTTCCCTTTGTTTATACAAGATGTATAGTTGTAAGCATAAACAATCACATATGCAAATGAATGCACACAAACACTCGTCCAGCTGCAGGATTATATCCGTTTCAGAAGTACATTTTTCAAAAATATACGGAAGAGACCTGTACAGACAGCTGTAATGTCACGATACTCCTTGCAAGATATGGTTGAACTCTGCAGTCAGCTTTGAAATTACCAACTACAGAATGTTGAAGTCCTGTACCCAGGTCAGCCATATTGTCCAGGTACTCCTGAAAAGTGGTGGCAGACCCCATACCTACTTCAAGCATTTGTTGGAAAATGGGAACTTCTGTGTAATCTACAATCTAGGGGTCTTGCTTCAATTCATGCCCCCCCTTGGTAGACCATGGCATGCAAGCCCTTGGTTGGCTATGTGTATGTTTCACCTTACCTAGTGCAAGCTGGAGGACTATTCTGTTTACAGGCCCAACCAAAATGGACCACCCTCCCAAAATCTTATATGAAACCAATCCATCGATTCATTTATATACAGGTATCCATTGCTTAACATCTTTTCACTGAACACCCAGTCACATTTACATTTGAGATCCCAAAGGATTTTGATATAGTTGAAAAACCTCAATTGACAAACAGGATACAATGGACATAAGCAGACTTCGTAGCATTTGAAATGTAAAGAAAGTGTTTTTGTAGCCGGATATATAATTGCACAATACATATCTCCTGTGTATACTGTACATAATACTAGATAGCTATATAAAACGTGTATATTACTGGCTTTGGTATCTATTTTGTGGTATTTTTCATCATCATTTTAACATGTATTCTCCTTTCTTATTTATAGGAATCTACTGTAGTTTTGTTAACTATGCTGCACAACATTTGAAATCTTTGACACTTTGTTTCGAAACGTAATTGAAAAAAATTTTTATTTACGTTTTTGAGTTTTCATTGTTTTTGTTAAAAAGATAGAAAGAGATACCCATACTGTTTTTACTGCATGTAAGCAAATTCAGAAAGGAAAGGAGAAAAAAACCAAACAAACAACATTGAATACATTTCTTAAAAGAAAACCCTTTCCCAAGAAAAGATTTAGCCAAGTCGTTCAGGCGTTGGGGAATGTGATGTTATCATATTTCCGATGACGACTCAATGCCGGTTATTAGACCTAGAAGTTTTCCTACTGGGGAGAATATTGGAATTCCTGTAGAAATCAATGATCTGGATCTTTAGCAAGGGTGAGGGTAATTGAAGCAAAAAGGTTTTAAGATAGAGAAAGGTTAAAAAAAGAAAAAGAATTGTGACAAATTATATTTTTGATGAAAGTTTACTGTACAGATTAGGATTATTTTGTGTTCCCATATGATCATTTTTATGATAAGATAATATATACTATGGGAGGCTAATGCTGTGATATACCTCTATTTTGATAACATTCTATACAATTCTACTTGTATTGTTTTATAACATTTTCAGGTATTACGTACCTGTTGCTATTTTCTGTTAATTTTATCAATTGACTCTATCAATAAAAATGCTATTGTACCTTTTGTACAAGTTTTTCTCAGAATAACTTTATGAATCATTTGGAGTAAAGACTCACCCAACACTTTTTTTTATAGAATGAAATAAACTTTGACTGTGAGTCCTAAAGATATAAATATAGCAATCAAAACTGCAAGACCTTGGATATTGAACCATTACATATTGAAATTTGTCATCATCAGCAGTAGCAGCAGCATTGTAGTGTCTGTTGATTGCCATAGACCTTCTTCAGGATTCACCAGACCTTTTCTTCAAACACTCTAGTTATTTGTGTTCTCCCTGTACTCAGAGCCATTTTGAATGTTTCAAAGCCCCTACATTTTTCAAGAATGCTTTCAATGACTGCTGTTGTGTATATTCTTTTAACTTCTCTTTGTTACTTTTTAATCGTTTTGCTTGACTCAGTTGCTTCAAATCTTTTCATTTGTCGGTGGCTTGAGATTTCTGTATTTTTCCGTGTGATTCTTAGTTTCTGCTGAGAGTTTACTGATGGTTGGTTTGCTCTTTGATTGAAACATATTGGCGCTTCCTATCAGAGTGGTCATTATTTTGTCGTTGAGCTCGTTAATGTTCTCTTCGGTTCGGCTAGAAGTTCATACCCACTCTCCCTTGGTATTAATTTGAATTTTATATCTTATCATTCTGTGATCACTTCCTATATTGACTTGATACAGGACCTGAATGTCTTCCACTGTATCACTTTTGTCTGTTAAGATGTAATTGATTTCATTCTTGGTTTTGTGATTCAAAGTCTATTTCCCATTAGGTTTCTCCTTGAGGGAGGTGTTTATAATTTTGAAGCCGTTATACTTAGTGGTTTGTATCCAAAATTGCCATCGCAGCTTTCATGTGCTTGTCCTACCTGAGCGTGGATCTTTCCCATAATGATGTTGAAGTATGTTTTGGAGTATGAAGTTAAAGTTATCATTGAAGTTGTCTATTTCTTTCTTTGTTGATTGTGAAGTGAGAGTCTAGACTTGTATTAAGTCCATTTTGTACCTTTTTGAAAGTTGTGAAGTGACATTATCTATGTAGTAGGAGATAGTTTTGAATCTTTTAATATTGTTTTTGAGTTCTTTATGGATTAGAAAGCCAACTCTGTTATGTTTTCCACAAAGAAAATGTTTATTACTTAGCTTGATTAGCTCCTCTCTAGGTCTTCTCATTTGGCTAAAATCAACTATGTCCAATTCATGTTTTATATTTGATTTTCATGATATTTTAGATGAATTTCTATTGAGAGTGCTCTGACGTTGGAGGTGTCTACGTACAATGTTATTTTCTTGGTGACATTTTTGGAGTTCTATTTCTGTTTGGATAGTCCCATTCAGAGAACATTATCCCCACCTAAAGCGAGTGATGCGGCTGGGCATTTTAGAACCCGTGATCTGTATATTTTTTATCCAACAAACCATGGGTAGTCTTAGGCCATGTCCTACCCAGCTGGCCCATGACATGTTGATGATTTTAATCTAACCTCAGAGCTCCTATGGCCTTTAGCAACCATTGTATTCCCTCTTGTTGAGGGGAAACGTGGGTGTGCACAGTGTTGTGAGAGATAACAGCATGATTGAGCATTTATCATCTCTACATGGTGTTATGTATATGGTTTCTAAAGTAGCTGAGTGAGCAGTACTTGTACTTATACCTTCCCCTTATATCTTTTGAATTTTGACTGAGGAGGAGTCCACGGTTGTTTCATGTCTAAGATTTAGTAGTCTCATGTTGTACTGAATTCAGAAAAGTTACATCAAAAGAGTAGTACATCAGTAAGATATATCTCAGAAACTCACCTGTGGCGATTCTTTTCAGGGCTGAAAAGAGGATATAAGCTAGCCTTTTCACTGAAAATTATTAGCACTGTCACCTGATGAATGTGAACAAAGTATTGCCAATGTAAGCTAGCCACACTACACTTACCAATACATATCTATTGCAGTATGTATATAACTGTACTGTAATACAGACAATACAGTACAATATTTCTTTATTTCATATTAAATGTATACTTGATACAGCATTATCTGTTAAAAATTGTGACTAACAGAAAATAAGATGGTTTGATGAGCTTGACAAATTCTGGAAGTACTAGTTCCGTGACACCCATGATAGAGAAGTCTGGCAAATCTTGGGGAAGGTCCAAGTCCAACAACAGATGCTATAAGTCGAATGATGATGATGTTAATATTTAACCATTACACCATTTCTTGCCTTAAAGTTAAGGTCATTGTTTTTTAGTGAATATCAAATAAAAGGTTAGAAAAAAGATTGCAAACTGCTCAACCTTTGTTGCTTCTTGAGTTGACCGTAACATTTATGTTGGTTCTTTGCCTTTTAGGCATAATTAACTGCTTCATTCATACATCATACATTGAATGAAATTAACTAAAACAAGTTTTATTGAGAGAGCAGTTTAAATGAATCATTCGTGTCAATGAGTCTTACTTTAAAATTTTTACTCATTAGAATAGTTAAATGGGAGTATGTATAAATAAAATGACAGTCAAAAAAAATAAAAAGAAAGGCTTTTACAAATTTGTGTGTATATATATATATATATATATATGTATATGTAAATGGAGAGAGAGAAAGGTAGTGGTTTCTTGTGTTATCGGATATAAAGCCTTTCCTACTTAGCATAAAGCCAAAGTCAAAAAGTTTTTTAAAAGTTGCTGTTAAAAGTAGATTTATTTTCTTTGGCTATTTTGTCTGGGTATAGGGAGAAAATTAGAATATATTCTGTCCTTATCTTTGGGAAGAGTTCGGAAAAAAAATGAATGAATGATCAGAAATTCTCAGCTAAATTTCTGAGTCTACCAGACATGAAAGAACCAATCATTGTCCTAGTGTATTTAAGTGAGTTTTTTTCTCTCTTTTTTTTTTATTACTGTCTTTTGTTTGATCTTATCTGTCCCTGAAAATGATTGCTCTGTCATCTTGTTTTTGTTGAGTGTCAGATATTCTCCTTGAGATGCAACCATGCCAAAAGTACCTGTCAAAGCTCCCAAATTATTAAAGTACCGCTTTCATTCGTTGGCCCATTCTTTAACCACTATTGTTAAGTTGTTGGCATTGGTTTGCCAACACAGAAAAGGGTTGAAGTATACAAAAGGGATTAGATGAATTTTGTTCACATTATTCTTATAAAAGTAAGTTTTATTGATCAGATACTTTAACAAATATCTTATAGTTACCGAGATGTAAATAAAATCATCTGAAACTTTTGAAACTGAATCCTATTCATATATTTTTTGGTCTTTGTTTCACACAGGTAATTTGGAGCTCAATTCTTAACTGATAGTTACAAAGTATATTATTATTGATGATAGTCAGCAAAAGAAAAGATTTAATTCCTAGCTCTCAACACCAATAAAGATTAAAATAAATGACATTAGAATAAGTTAATCTATTTAATCCATTTGGAAAAAGGATCCTCAATTAAACAGAAGAAAAAGAAAAAGTGATGAGAACAGATACTCTCAGTCCAAGGACTTTGCATGAAAAAAAAAAACATTTATTGTGCCCTGAACAGAAATGACTAATTTTTTCATGCTCTGTTCCTGAAGTGACCCATTAGTTGAATTTTGTTCATTCTTTTTCAATGATTGTAAACTCAGCTAAATAACTTTTTTTTTAACTGCCCTCATTGTGTTTTATATTCTTAAACAGATAAAAGAATATACAAAGATCAAATATCAAATGCTTTCTCAAAGCACCCTCTCTTTGCACCATCTACTCTCAGATACAGAACTAATAGTCATACATAAGCCTGATTTTTGGCTGATGTCGTTGCATATTTCTTACCAGCCCTAATGATTGATGTTCAAGCCCATATAAAAGCCAGAACTGCTGAATTTTCAAGTTATGTAGGTCCACCTGTTTGGAAGATTGGTGAAACACAATGTTCCTACTCATTATTTGGTTTTGTGCTGATGGAAGCTGACCTTATTGAATGTACATGATAAAATTCAATGTATCATCATTAATTTTTTGCTACTATTCACCTTCATCTTAATTGATATTGCTTTTTAATGCTATTAAAACCAGGCTGGATACCCTTCGACTGTGAGTAAATAATGATTGGAATAAAGAATGAGTTCCAGGTGAGAATTGAACCCATGAAGTGAGCCACATTCTGTTATAGAGGGTTCAGGGGTTTGATTCTCCTTCAGAGGAGATAATTTTCTATATCCCAGAATTTTCTGTTGAGCGATGGGAAAGTTAATGCATTTCCATATCTGTACTCATCATGATTTTCTTGGTGTATTTATTATAATTCAGAGAAGATAATTTTCTTGAAGGTTTTTGTGTGTGTAGCATTTGCTTTATGAAAATTGCATTTTCAAAATATAATTTATGCCAATTTTTCTCTTTTTTTTTTCTATTCTGTATTAATCAAAAACTCTATTTAAATTGTTTTCTATTTTTCTTTGAAGTCATAAAGTTGAAGAATTATTTTTGTTGTTCATTGAAGCCATCATTTTCATGCATAGAAACCTTTCCATTTACAAATCTAATTTATTTTGGCTTTCATATAAATTGCGACGCATTTGTCATCTTTGACAATCATCAAATTGAAAATCTGATCAGTTGATACTAACTATGAAGCTAAAAGTCATAGTAAAAACAAATAAATGCCAAGATTAAAAGGTTATGACTTATGTTTGAAAGAGGAAGAAAATTCTTAAAAGATCACATCATGATTAGGTCTTTGGGGTCTTGAAATTTGCCCAGATTTACAGTTCCATTGAGAAATTTTGTCATCACTTATTTTTGTTGAATTGGAAAAAATTTTCTGTCATAGATTTTGGTATGATCAGTAATGTATTCATTTCATGACTTTTTACTGGTCAAATACCATTAATTCATAGACTACATCCATGGAAGAATTTCAAAACTTGAAAGAAAGAGATATCTCTTAAAAGTCTATTTGATAAAAGATTAATGAGTGAGAGTTTTGGATGATTTTATTTATATTTCAAGTAGTATTCTCGAAATTGAGGATGGTAAGAATAGCTACAAATATATATATATATATATATGTCAACATTATCAAATACATTACTGATCTTTTTATCACTCTGAAGTATGTTCTTCAGAGCTATCTTTGCCCTTTGATTAATCAATAAGGCTCTAGCCTTATATATGGCTATGAGCTGAATTTTGATCTGAGATTTTCACTGTGTAATGTTCAATCTATTTGATTGAAAGAGGCATTAAGTCAAATGCATTGACAAGGATGGAGATTATTTGGGAAAAAAAAATTTGTTGCGTAAAATAAATACTTTTCATCATTAGGCTATAAACTCATTGATGTACATATGTGTGTGTTTGTATATATACTCACCAGGAGGAAAAGCTTACTAAAAAAATTGATCAAACAATCTTTGTCAGTAAATCTAAAAAAACTGTACAAATATTTATGTTTATATATATATATATATATATGTATATATATACATATATATATATATATGTGTGTTTATATATATATATATATATATATATATATATATATATATATGTGTTTATATATATATATATATATATGTGTGTTTATATATATATATATATATATATATGTTTATATGTGTTTATATATATATATATATATATATATATATATATATATATATATATATATGTGTTAATATATATATATATATGTTTATATGTGTTAATATATATATATATATGTTTATATGTGTTTATATATATATATATATGTTTATATGTGTTTATATATATATATATATATGTTTATATGTGTTTATATATATATATATATATATATGTTTATATATATTTTTATATATATATAATGATTGCTTCATCTTGTCAGATGATAGCCATCCAATCAATTTATGCAGTCACCCTGCTCTATTCCACCATGCCAATTTGCTCTGGAGTGGCTCTTGAGACTAGCATCTATCCTGCAAGGTCCAAAGCACACATGACAAAAGTCAGACTGCTCACAGAATTGATTGAATCTTTCTCGGAAATTCTAGTCTTGTGCATTTTCAGTCCAGGGCTATTCTTATAAACCTTGCCATATTCTGTACATGTTGTATTGTCAGGAAAATGAGGTGAAGAATTGTTATATGCAGTTTTTTTAATGCAGATTTCTGTGTGCTTTTGATAGCCAGCCTTTGGAAGAATACAGCCATAGACATCATATCTCCAGTTCTTTACATTCTCCGACAGTTCCAAAGATGCCCTTTTGCACAAGATCTGTTCCTCTTCAGTATACTTAATTTGCCTTTCCTCAAACATGCTACATCTTTTTTCAACAGATGCAGTCCCTGTAACTCGCCATTTTGGGGATTGTTCATCACTTATACATACAACATGCCCTGCCCAGCACATTTGACTTGTGATGATATGTGACATTTGTAAGACATCCAGCTCTCTGGAGCACCTCAGTTTTTGGTGTTATGGTTTACCATTTGATTCTGAGTAGACGCCTCAAGCATTTTTTGTAGAATCTCTCGAGCAGCTTTTGATACCAATTATGTGTTGTCCACGTCTCTGGTGAATATGAAAGAGTCATCAGAACACATCTTATAAACATTTGATTTAGTTCAAATAGTTATTCTATGATCCGACCATACCATCTTTTCTAATTTATCAAAGGATAACGTAGTTTTTTTTTTTTTTTATCATACAGTGGATTTCAGCATCTAAATTTCCATCCCTTGATAAGGTGCTCCCTAAGTATAAGAACATGTCCTAACTTTCTTGTTTGGCTTCTTCCACAAAGATATTTGGCTCATGATTCATCTGATAGACCAGAAGGCAATGTGGGATCCACCTGGTGTTGGTGTAAACATTACCTTCATCTTCTTCAAATTTATTGTGAACCCAAATGCAGCACAAGCAACAGAGAATCAATCCATCATAACCTGCATATCCTCGTCAGTATAGACTACAAAACTTACATCATCTGCCTGAAACAGTTCTTGAATTAAGGCCCTGAATGTCTTGGATTTGCAGTTGAATCACCTCAGATCAAAGACCCTTCCTGTTCTTCAAAACCTCAATTTTATTTCCCCATCACAATCTTGGAAAGTGTAGGTGAGAAGCATGGCAAAGTATATTGAGAGAAGAGCAGGAGTTGTGATATCACTGTTTTACCCCGTTGAAAGTTCTTCCTTAAGTGCTACCTAAGCTTTCATGCTTCTATGTAATTGCAGAAGCACAGCCAAACTTGCCATCCGTTAAGAAAATAAGTCAATGAAGTGTTCCTTCCAGTATTGCATGATATTTGCTGGATCTTTGATATGTGTTTCTCCATCTTTTGATCTTAGTGGAACTAGGGAAGATGATCGTTGGGCAAAAACCTGTTGTGAGAAACCAGAAAAGACTTCGGATTTTTTTTAATCAAAAGCTCTTTGAACCTCTTTGAAATATTTGACCATCACTCATTCTAAAGTCTTCTCAACTCCTCTTGCACAGTTGCTTTGAGCAATTCAGATGAACTTTTTAAAGCCGATCTATTTCTTAGATTCGCGTCTAATAGAGACGAAAAGTGGGTGTTTTGTTTCCAAAAGGTTGGTCGATAGTAGGATTATTAAACCAGGCTATGCTTCTTTTTCTTAGAACCGGGGAAGTCAACTCCCAAAGCATACACCTGGTCAAGTTCCACAAGTACTGCCATAAATGAGATCAATAAACTTATGGAGTACAGTTTCACAAATATCCAACTATGCTAGTTTAGTCACTTTGATGCACTTACGAGTTCTTACCCTGTTTGTACCAATTTTTTATCAATTTGAAGGTTGAATTTTGCACATAGCAATTTGAGCTCAGTGTTACATTCTGCACTTCATAGCACACATACACTGCAAACGTCCTGGGTATCAGTTTTTGAATTATTATGAAATCAATTATGAGACCATGTTTGGATGTTGGTTGAAACTACGTGACCTATTGTTTTAATTTCTGATGTGAGATGGCATTATAGATAGCCAAACCAAGCTCTGAGCAACGTTGAAGTAAGAGTAACCTATTGCTATTTTCATTTCCAATGCTTTAACGGCTCAATGCACTCTAGATCCTGACCTATCTCCCCGCTTGTGCATTAGAGTCACCAAGAACTATTAGTTTTTCATGCTCTAGATCTGATGAGATGGTAACACAAAAAGGAGTCATTGGATAGAAAGATAGAATCTTCACTAGCCTGGGGAGTTGGACCATAAACAGAGAGCATAGATACATGTCGTCCTCAAGATAAAAGGTGTCTTATCTTCATTATGTCCTCATTAACGCCACGTGGGCATTCTAAATGTTCAAGCAAATTAGTTCTTATGGCAAAACCAACACTTCATTCCCTCCTCTGCCCCCTGGTTTTCCAACTCCAAACTGTAGAACCAGAGGATACTACAGTTATTTGATCCTCATCTGAAAGGCGTGTCTTGGAGAGTGCTGTTATGTCTATGTTGTGTAGCCACTATTCTCTTGTTACAAACGCTGTTCTGCCTTCTGGTCTATCAGATGAATCATGATCCAAAAGAACATTCGAGCAGCAGACGTTGAGCAATATTCACTCTTTTGCAATATATCTTAGTATTGTAGCTTTTTTGTTCCCACATTTTTATGAACTGCTGTTAGCCACAGCCAATCAGCAAAAATCAGGTTGGTAATTTTTGATGCACCTTTTCCAACATTTTCAGAGAATTCTGGGTGAGTAGTGCTCTCCTGAACAAGAAGGCTGCTCAGACTCAAGAGTCCCTGCCAAAATCAGTCCATGAAGACATGATGTCAACGTTAAGATAGGACCCCTGCTGCCTGTGTGCAAATTTGTGACTACATGCTTAGAACGAGTTAAGTCTGCACACATCGCCACTGTAGGGCTTAAGAGACAAACAAATAAAAGATGAACAATGTGAGTTGATGAGACATCTGTGTGTGATTGGATTATAATGGCATGTATGTCTCACACTATGTATGATTTAGGAGTTTTCTTTTGCCAAGTTGTCCAACTGCATGCCCAGGCACCCAGCTGGGTGTTTCCGGGTCCCCACTCAAGTTGGAAAATATATATATATACATAATATAATATATTATATATATATATATATATATATATATATATATATATATAATATAGAATTCTTTATTTACAATGATTTCCCATCATTACACAGTCTATGTATCACACAGCCTTGACAATATGAAAAAAATGGGGCTGCTGCAGGAATTGAACCTATTGAGGACTTCACATTACCAATAATTGTTTAGCTTATAGTAAGAGCAATGCTATGTTGAAGATGTTACTTTATCAGTTACAGATTCGATTCCTGCAACAGCCCTATTTTCTTCTATTGTTTATTCTATTTATTATTTCTAATAAGAGTTTTGATATAATGCAATTTATAATCATTTTGTCAGATCATATATATCCATTTCTTGATACACACGCACACATATATATATATATATATATATATAAATGTCAGTGTGTATATCCATATAAACTGAGGACAAACAAATGAGTACATTAAGTAGGAGAACTACTAAGGGGAAATTGACCACAAATGAAATAGGACAATAAACAGATGGATGCAATATTTAGAATGGCTGACTAAAAGAAATTAACCCCTCAACAGAACATAGGGAATAGGATAGCAAATAGACAGGTGTAACACATATATATATATATATACACACATGCATACAAACTGAATTTTTCAGTGCATGAGAGGTATCTTTATTCTAAGATTTGCCTCTATTTTCATCAAGAGAACAAACCCTGAGTAATATCATCACATTCCTTGATCACGATGTACAAAATACAATATGCCTCACATATTCCCTTTCAGTGCTTAAGAGAAAATGTTGCATAGAAAAACTTTTAAACAATGACTCTAATTTGTTATACCTGAATTTATGAGTTTGTTTCAAAGTATATTTACTCGATCTGAGTAACACGTTTTCAGTTTATATTAGACACATAAAAAATTTTAACTCTCTTTTGTAGAGAAAAAGATGGATATATATATGTGTGTGAGTGTGTGTGTCTTTGTCTTTCTATGTATACCTTAAAAAGAATGGTATTTACACCAGCTTGAGAAAATTACTCCCAAATTTATTAGTTTTTCTCAAAGTATATTCACTTGACCAAATATACTTTAAGAAAAGTAATAAATTAAGGTGTAATAAATCAGAGTGATTTTTAAAATTGCTTCAAGTACCATTTTTCCAGTATATGATATATTCATGTCTGTCTGTGTACTAATTACTTCTCTATTGATCAAGTATTCATCTTACAAAACATTTTGGGCTGGACTCAAGGTGCTTATCTCCCCTTTATAGGCTCTCATTCCTTACATGGAATTGACTTTTGTTTTTGTTTTTCCAACCATGTCATGATATGCAATACAAATTATCAAATACTACAATTAAGTTGGGTTATGTCCAGAAATTTTCTATACCCGATTCTTGACCATAGTAAAATATATACAACGAGTGTTGGTATATTGAGATTTTCTTTTTTGTTTTGTTTTCTTTTCAAATAAGGACCAATTATCACAAACTAATTGACAAAACTCAGCAACTGGATTTCTCTAAGAGGAATACATCTTTCTTTGAGCTTTTATACTACTGATAGATTCTTATGATTCAGACAACTTTGATCCTCATTACCTTGCATTCAATAGTTTAGGAGTAAATTTTTTCACTAGTCATTCATTTTCTTCTTTAGCAGGTGAAGGTCAAGGGTTGGTTAAGAACCTGATTCAATAAACATTCTGCAGACTTTCAGATCATTTAAAAATTTGCCAGTTCTCTCATGCCAACCATCTCCATGGCTGCTGAGAGGAGCCCCAACATTCCCATCAGCACACTAGATATCATCATCATGAGTTAATCATTTGCCATCAGCAATTGGTGTTTCTTTTGAACAGAAGCAATATTCGCTGCAAATTGACAATTTTTGTCTCGTATCTTGACACCATAAAAAACTGTCAACCAAAACTGTCACCATAGGTTTCTTCACTTTTTCAGTTGATCTGGCTGGTTGGCTATTTATGTATGTATATATGTATGTATGATCCTTACCGGTCGTGTCAAAAAGCAAGAGGGTTGTAAGTTTGAACATTTGCACTTTATAATGTCTATAAATTTTTTTTTTTTTTTTGTGAAAATTCCCCACCTGTATAGATTCTTAGCTGGCAATTCAATTTATGGTGCAAGTTTATGCTAAATTGGTCTCTACTCTATATCTGGTGGTATTCATGCTTGTCTTATAAAAATTCAAATTTTTATTTGTGATCACTGCCAAACAAAAGACAAGAGAAGCACCATATCCATAGACTGCCACTTTTTCAAATTTTTGATCGATCACCCCAATATGGCATGCTGGCAAAAGACATTGGTTGCATGACTGTTTCTATTGAGTGACTAACCAGACCTGTTTATTTCCTTTTAAGTATCATCATCCTTGTTTTTCTGTATGTTTTTTTTCTCCAGTCTTTCATTATCCAATTGTCTTTGGGTAAAATTTTATTTTGTGGTATTGTTTGTTAGCTTAATTTCTATGATGTGATCTCTCTTGCTGATCTTCAGTCTCTGATTGGGCAGTGTTTCAATGCCTTGTGGATTCCAGTTTATTTTTTCATTATTACTATATGACAATCAATGAAAAAAAATGTGAGGTTATTACACATGAAATGTTTTTTTAATGGTAAGACAAAGAACGATACAGCATTTCCCAAAAGTCACCTTGGTATTCAAAAATCAAATGTTCTTTATGCTTGCCGGTAATTTACGATTTTTTTTATAGCACAGAAAAAACTTACTTTGCTTAAATTACAAAAGATTATACAGCTTAGATGTTCTCCGTTTTCAACTTTGCAGAGATGTGCTGTTCCGATAGTTTTTTCAATAATGGACGTCAATAACTCTGACTGGAGCCATTGAATTTCTGCACAGATGTTATCCTTGAGCTGCAGAATTGGCTGGGGATTATTGATGTATTAACACTCTATTAGGTAAACCCAAAGAAAATAACGCGAAGTGTCAAATCAGGAGAACATGACAGCCAAGAAATTTCCAAATTTCAAGAAATTATTGGTGACCAAAAATCAAAGTTTCCTCACTTTAGTTCTGTGTTTAGTAATGAATTTTTCCACTGGTGATTGCCAAATATACATCAATTTTCTGAAAAGAAAAAAATTGAATTATAAAAGAAATCCAAATTTATATTTGACTTTCAAAACCCTAGATAACTTTTGGGACACCATGTACAAAGAACACAACATATTATACAATTCTCCTGTTTATTAATTGATTAATTAATCCTTAGATATTTCAGTCTATATGAAAACTGCATTAATTAGATACAACACTCATATAGAGATTACAATTGATTATTAGCAAATTAAAATACAGATAGACCCTGACATGATAAGGTTAGGAGGTGAGAAAGAGATCATGTCAAAATATCATAACTCAAATGTGTTATAGATTTTCTAGCAGCATTAAATCGATTACAGCTGGTTTTTTAGTTTTATTTGCATTTTTTTTAAAATTGTTATTTCAAAATATTGTAAGCCAAACAAACTTGATCTGGTTACTATCTGTATTCAATTATAACTATTCAATGAAGTACGTAATATGTTACTTGAGTAAATAAAACAGAAGTGAAATATAGGTTTATTGAATATATTAAAGTAATTTTTGCAACAGTCACTCTTTAAAAAAAAATCATTGAGGATCATTTGAACAGTTTTGTCTACACTGTCATCTTGTTGGAGCCTTGAATTTCTCTCCCAATGTTCCCTTGACTTTTGCCATTATTTACATCTTTTTATAGCAAGTTTAATATCTTGAGTAATTACTTCCCTTTTCTTTTTCACCATTCTTAATTTTTGTATTCATCTTGTTATTAGACATGGTTAAAAGGGCAACTGTTTTTTTCCTTCGTTTGTAATCCATATGAAGAAAACAATGGGCTCTTAGTGAAATTTGTTTTTAACAGTCCTTGTGAGACAAAGGAAGCAAAATGATCAAATTAAACTCCTTGGGCCCTCCATCAACTTTCAGATTGCTTGTTCCCTCACTTGATTACCACACGATTAACTTAATTGCTTTAATCAAAACTCGCGTTGACTCAAACCATGTAATTTGAGGGATACCTGTATAATTGATCAAAATATGATCCACCTGAAGCAATAACCTTTTTTCCAATGATCAACTGATGATAATATGTTAGAAATCTAGGTTTAGTCAGTGTCAGATAAAAGTTGCTTAATGCTCTAAGCACTGCCCAAATATGGCATCCCCATCTTAGCACTGCCATTGCTTAACTGACAAGATTTTCAAAAATAAAACAATCCTGATGAAATAAAGGTTGTATTTATTTAAAACACATCAAAATACGTTAGAAAAAAATACATTTACCACAAAAATATACTACTTCATTTAACCAAATCATTACCAACAAAACCTGTGCTTGCATAATGGCCAGTTTTCTACAATAGTGTTTGTGTGGATGATAGAATTGTATTAATATTTGAATTAACTCTATATATAAGAGAAAAAATTCAATTTTATTTTCAAACTTTTGTGTTAAACAATTTAAAGAACTTTAAAAAATTTAATGCAGGAAACTTGTGGTGCCCTGAGTATGTGCTTATTTTGCTCAATGGTAAATTCAGGACTGGGTTTAGTGGTCGCAAATTCCGTAAAAACACAAATTATGGCTTTCCTATTATTGAACCCTCTATTACAGATATGAAGTTTAAAATACTTGAAAAGATGATGATCTGTTGGAAGATTGTCAGGTGGATGTGGAATTGCAGCAGGACTTCATATCCTAAATCTCTAAACTTCAACACAGTCAGCTGAGAGTTGTGGGGTCGGGCAGTATCATGTAGCATTTCAGTCAGATCATGTTACCTATTTTTTCCAAATTTTCTGTCCTTCTTATTGCCTTGAGATAATGTGATATTGAAGTCCCAATCCTCAAACTGTTGTTCATGGGTCTATTCATGAACATTGTTATCAATAATTCTTCGTCATTAAGAATAGGTTTGGACCACTCTTGAGATTTATTATTGGTATCCATATTTCCACACATAAACCTATTGAACCAATGTTGAACAGTTTGCACTATAATAATGCTCACTCCAAATACTTTTTTGACGTTATGAGCAGCATTATGTCCTAATTTGAAATCATATGTGAGATTTAGTCTAATTCCTTGCATAGACACCACTGCGGTTAAGGGGCCCAAAAAGCTACAATAACGAGTTATATATCTATTAACATTGAATCTGCAAAAAAATGCCACAAGATTAATGAATCTCTCACTTTTAGCATTATTTTCCATGATGTGAAAAAAACCCATGACTCTTCATGTGTAACAATCCAGTAATATTAAATAATCATCTTTCTGCCTATCAAGATTGTTTTCAATCCTCACTGACAGTCATGCCATTATTATTATTGTATTGAAAATAAGCTGTCAAGGTATATCCACATATAGATTCTCCCTAGCTGAATGGGAAAAAAGCAAAATGTCCAGCCAGTCTCATCTGTTCATTATTACCTGACTTAAAATAACCCGTTCTCAACATCTGGTGGTAATGAAAGTGTTAAATAATCTCCCTGTTTTTTTTTTTTTATAAATAACTCCAAACCAAGGATTATATATGCCACAATCTGTCAGATGTCTAGTGTCATATTTAGAGAAACAGCCAATATTTTTTATTAATTTTTATCCTTTCTATCTTCATTTTTTTTTAAATTGATTTTTTTTATTTTACATGTCTTTTTTTTTTACTCCATTATTTACATTGTATTTTTTTTTTAACTTGTTGTTTATCGGGGGATTTTCTAACTTGAGTTTATCTTATGACATTTATAACTCTCAGGCAAAATAAGTTGTCACAAGATACACCACACCACTCACAATCAAAAGAGTTGTCCTACCTATCAATGAAGGTACATACTGCATCAATATACAAACACTGTTACATGTATGTGGCTTAGAGATTAGGTTCTTTCAAGGACTCATTCATGAAGCTGATTTTGTTAGTGTGGTTGTAGAGATTTTCTTTTTAAAAATAGTTTTATTTATGTGAAATTTGACCTTAAATTACTTTTTAAATTTTGGCTAGATGTTGAAGTTTTTGAATTCGGTTTTAAGATGCGTTTTTTTTTGGTTCTATAATACATTTTTTTTTGTAATTAAACTTTAACTCCATGTGAAACTGGCAGCTGTGTTGCTATTTTCCTTTGGTGCCAGTGAAAATTTATACATTTATTCCTAAATATCGAATGAAAGTTTCCCTTTTAAAATTTGAAAAGAGAAAAAATATCCATACCTCCCATAAGTGAATCATCATGGTCAGCATGTGCACTAGAACAGATAATCTAAAAAATGAATCTTTTATCTAAAATTATCCTAAAAAAGAGATCTTTTATCTTAAATTATCTGAAAACAAATCCAGCAAAATGACCAGAGAATGGCAAATATATGGCAAATGTTTACTCATTTGAGTATCAAGCCATTTTGAATATCTTGACAATCAATTACAGGGGGTTTACTGTATATGCATGAACAGGCATTCTCCTTTGGGGTTACTCAGTTGGTAGGAAGATACTTGTGTACTGAGTGACCGTTGCGAGTGAGTCATTCTTAACATCTCATGCTGGGATTTTTGGCAAAACTTCTCTTCTGTTGGCTCTGTCAGTTCCCTTAGAGTCCAGATTTAGCTCCTTGTGACTTCTGCCTTTCTCCAAGGAGACTTCAGACTGTGGTAGAGATTAAGAACCCAATGGGACAGCTAATGGCAATCCCGAAAGTGGACTTCCAACATGGTATGCTGCCAAAAGACTATGTTCACATGATGATTTCTACTGAGTGACTGATCAGACCTTGGATTTTTTATCAATACTAAATGGCTAGATACTTTGTGGACATTCCTTGTACATTTGTAAATAATCATAGCGAAGAGCAAACATAGTTCTAGCTATGAAGGTAGTTTATGATGAACTAGCTCAACTGTCTTAGTTACCTGTGCTTGTGATTCTTTCACTATTCCAACTTTTTTGGGAAGCAGTTTTATGAATTATATATTTCAAAACAACAGTATTTATTCAAGAAGAGATAAAACAGTAAGTTGACAGAGAGTAGAGAATATTTGAATGTTGAAGACATGATTTTGGTGAAAATGTTTGTGGTTCCAAGTGTGAGTTAATTTCTCATTGTGAAAAGATAAAACTATTTTTTTTCAATGTTTGGTGAGTAGCAACATTTTTTCTGTTTAAAGTGAAGATGTTGGGCATCAGTTTCTCTTGGTGTGATGTTCACTGATAGTCTGGGAGAGGTGTATGTACGCATTTTATTGATTTTTTTTAATTTGATGTTATGTCTTGTCTCTTATGATTGGTTGTGATCTCTGCATCTGTGCCTCTAGGTAGTCAAACATATATCCTACCTATCAGAATTATTTTTGAAGTTATTTTAAAATGCTACCTATCAATACTGCTTTGATCTTCTTTGAGCCCAACATGCATGTAGCTGGCTGCAAGACTAAGCTAAGCTTTGTAATTTTATGTTATAATTATCCAATTTCCGAACGTTCATTTGTTGGTTTGTTGCCATAACACAGCAAAAACGGTGCATCATAGAGCATTTTTCTTTGCAAAATACTGTTAAAATGCCTCAACTTGTACAATAAAGTAATTTACAGTTCAGTTTAGCCTCTGGTTCCCAAGTAAATAATTCATTTACCTTTACATATAAATTGACAATTGAAAATTATTGATCTGAAGGAGATAACTCCAGGTCTATTAACTGCTAATTATAGTTCCTCATAAAAAAAGAGAAGCATAAGCAAACTTCGATATAAATTCTTGAATAGGTATTGACTGGCCATCTAGTTTAAAGACCAATAACAGTGGCTTTTATGCATTTACTATCAAAACTCCAAAATGGGAACCCTAAAGTTTATTAATCAATCATCCTCTACCAACGGAGAAAAATTTATTTTTGTAAATGGAATGATTGTATCAGATTCTCAATAACACTACATTTACAGCTAGAGATGCTGTCTTATAGTAATCCATCCCATTTTTATTTCTTGGATTATAAATTTTTCAGTTATTCAGCTGTTGAACCTCAAGATATAAGATGTATTCTACAGCATATTCATTTGAAGGGACTAGTTGGAAACCAACGACCAAAACTGTCAACATGAATTTCAGTTTTCAAATTATTCTGACTAGCTATGTATGCATGTATGTAGGTGTATATGTATGATACACACAGGCCATACCAATGGAGCTAGATGGCTGAAAATATCAACATTTACTCGTTATTGTGTCTAGAAAAAAAAATTTTTTTTCTTTTAAATTCCGCCCGTAAATAGGTTTTCAATGTGGGGGATCCAGTTTGCAATCTAAGTTTCAGCTAAATTGATCCTAGATTTTGTGTTTATGAAGAATTCCCTCGTAATAGGTTTTTAGTATTGGAGTTATATTTAAAATATAGATTTTTGCTTAATTGGTCCTTTAGTTTGTGTCTGGCAGCATTCACACTTGTCTTTTGAAAATTCTTACTTTTTAGGTGATTACTGCCCAACAAAAGGCGAGAGAAGTAACTTAATCATTGATCACACCTTCCTCTAATTTTCAATTGATCATCCCCAACATGGCATGCTGCCAAATGATATACCAATTTCTAACCAGGCCTGTTATTTTTGTCTTTTAATTTCACATCAGTGATTCAAGGAAGATCCACTCAATAATGCTTGTTTTTTTCCATCTATAATCTATGTAATGCTTCCTGGCATTTCTAAAAGTTACCTTACTACAAGCTGATTCATTAATGATTCTGTCACCATGAAAATGTTTTCTGCCTGTCAAACTTGAGGGTCAAACATTCAAAACATTTGAATATACTGCTTTGCTACCAGTATTCAGCCACATTGCTTTGCAAAATCTTAGCTGAAAGTAGAATAGTCAGGTAGTTGGTAAATATTTTTCAGGGTGTTGCTTTGTGCATTTGAAAATTGGATGAAGCTATTCTTTCTAGCAGATTTAAACTTTTGAAGGAAAACTAGAATTGTAAACAATCATTTTTTCTTGTAATCAAGAATGACTTTCTTTCTTCTCATATTACTAGTTTTTGACGAATATTTCTTTCATCTTTTTCTGTTGCTTTTTATCACTATTCTCAGGTCGGTATTCTATGACCTTAAAGAAATAAAGAATTACCTTCTTTGTAAAGTCAAATATCAATGATCTATGTCTATTGTCTGGGGAACCAGGTTTTGAAAATCATTTTCTATATCCCTATGCTGATCCAAAATTTGGACATAGCCAAAAGGGTGTTTTTTCATAATGGCTGCCATTTTGATAATCCTTGGTCCTATGGATGGAAAATATGATAGTTAAACAGCATACAAAGACCCCAAAAATCATACATAGGCTCTAAGATGTATACCTATCCACATAACATATTGATCAGATATTAACACGATGATGGAGTTAGAAGCCGTTGTCATTTTATTTAGTTATACTCTTTGGAGATATCATATTTTACACCTGTGAAACCAACTATTACAGATCATTCATATTTGACTTTGCTATCTGATGATATTTGAACTTGTATCCTTTATCCTTTGGAGCCTCTTTAAATGGGAGAGCACCTCACTAATTGGGTTATGCAAATTCAAATTTGAACTTGTGCCCCTTGTCCTTATCCTCAGAATCCTTTCTTTCCCTGATAATGTCCAGCCAATTAAGACACGAAGGCTCACCAGTTCAAATCTTTCCTGGGGCTTATTCTTTATTTCTTATCCATGCTGCTTACTAAACAGTCATAGAAAATCAGGAAGTTGTGATAAAGAGCAACAAACAAAGGATGACAAAAGTATTAGTCAAAAATTTATCCCAGAAATTCAAACATTGTAACATTTAATACAATCAAACTACATAATGTGCTTTTATGCTTATTTTTCTGTTTATTCATTTCTTTGGTTGCACTCAAATGGGTTGATCTCTTTGGTTGATTTATCTTCTTATTATGACATAACGATAAAAATTACATCATAGAAACTCTGAAGACTTTGTGTCTGATCATCACACATTAAGACGACTTGAGATGATTTGATACCTCATAAAAACTTGAAGTTAGGATACTTGAGTGATTAAAAATGAATTCCCGAATAAAGTAGCTTTGGGTTCCTTGGTGCTGATCCATATATAAATAACCCTGTCATTCCTGATTGGTATATCCAAGTCAGTGGAATATAAGACAATAGAAATAAGATAAAAGAAATGTTGCTCAAAAATTAATGATTGACAATATCTCATCCAAGTAATTGAAACTCTGTTACGTCTAATACTGCTTGTGGAAAAGAACTTTCTGTTTGTGCTAATAACTTCTATATAGTTCGAAGTAGAACATTTCAGTTCAGTACAGAGTAATGAGATTTTTCTATAGTTTTTTCAACAAAATCCAATGCAATAGTAATCTCACTCTTCCATTCTGATTTGTTTTTGTTAGTATGATTCATATTTTCTAGCTTCATTTTTTTTTCTGAGGAACTTCTATCAGTATCTAAATTTTTTTTTTTTTTTTTATCTTTGCCCACTTGTAGACATTCAAAAGAATGGCCATAAAGCAAATCTATATATTACCAGACATCAGACTTCTTCCTCTCTTCTGGTACTCTCCTGATCTTCTCTCTCTCTCTCTCTTCTTTCTCCAGTTCATCCTCTTTCATATCCCTCCCTCTCTCTCTCATCCATTGTTGAATTTTTCTTTACATCCACCCACTCTCTGTCTATTTCTCTTCCTTCTCTCTGTGTCTCTCTTCCAAGATTCCATTGTTTTACCTTTGCTTAACCCCAGCCCCAGTTTTCAAACACTTTGCTCTTTGTCCTTTTGTAAACAGAGTTGAGGAATCACTATAACTCTGATCTATATTCCTTGAAATAAAACTCTCCTGCATGTCAGGGAGAGGGTCGGACTCTGAGAGGAATTTTATCAGGATGGACACAGTTTTTTTGGAATGGGGGTGGGGGCATTGCTGCTGCTTCCCTTCTCCATTAATCATCCTGTTTTTATCCATTACAGGTTTTATGCCTGTGAGCCTCTTGTACCTCCCTCAGCTCAATGTAAACCTCCTGCACCCATCTCCCCCTCTTAGATCTCGATTCTCTTTCCTTTTTTGACCTTTTGAATTACTCTTGTTCATGTCCCTCCTTTCTTCAACATCCCCCCACCTCCGCCTTTCCTTTCCATTTTCTCTTTTAACACTGGAAATACTGTTGTTTTTTTTTCTCTCTCTTTCCCTTTAATCTCTTCCTCAGTCTTTCTCTCAGTCTCATTCTTTATTTTGCTAAATCTCTCTGAACCTCTTATCTTTCTTTTATTTGCTCTCCTTTATAAATCAGTGCAGCCTCTCCCTATGTCTCTTTTCACTCTTTCTGCTGGGCAGGGTCATTTTCTCTATTTGCCATTTCTTATAACACAAAAGAAGCCATTGAAAAATCGTGTTGATTTGGTTCACCAAATGCATCAATCCCATCATCCTCTCTTCTCCATCTTTATGCTTCCCATCCATTACCAGCGCCCTCTTGTCTACTTACCCTGACCATTTTTCTTCCATTTTCCAAATCTTGTTTTGTGCTTCATAGAAAATGTTGGGGGCTCCACCAACTCCCTCTTGACCCCTTCCTTATCTTGTTTGTCGTAGTATCTCACGGTTACATTACAAACAGTGTGTGTTTGCACAACTGGACATGCCAGAGCATGCAATTGCAGACATGACTGTATTTTCAGGCTCCAAACCAACTCTTCACTAGTTTCAACTGACCAATTGATCTATCGTAGTCATTCTCCCCTTTTTATCTACGAGCATTATTCTTTCTCTTCCTCCTTGAATCAAATAATATCTCATGTATTTATATAGCTTTTACTTGTATTAGCACAAATAAGAACGAACACTCGTGTCTATGTTTGAAGTGGAAGATAGCCAGAACCAATAGAAAACAAGAACAGCTGGAAATACTGTTTTTACAATAACAGTTCATTGCAATCAGAGTTTGCATACGTCAAGATTATGTATATATGATGGCTGGGATCAAAGATTTGTTTGTGCGTAGGAATTGTTTATATTAATTCTGAAATACAGTCATTTGAAATTTGCTTGAAAATCTTTAAACCATCAGGATGAATAGGTAAAGCATCGCATCTCTTAAGAGACAACCCCCAATGGAGTATGATGGCTGGCAACGAAGTCTCAGTTTTCATTGCATGCATCAGCTATAAGAAGTCCACCAAGGGGATAACACCACTCTAATCACACAGTTTATAGTGTACTCAATTAGCTGCTGAATGCATAGGGCAAGTTGCACTAATGAAGAGTTTTCCACAAACTCTGCTCATACTGGGAATGAAACATTCTGCATGTGAGGCAGATGTGCTAACCATTACACAACATAAATTATTCAGATGAGTATCCTCTTCTCAGTTGTTTTGATCCCTATACCTTTGCCAGTATATTGTCCAGTGTTTTGATAATATTTATTTATGTTCTGAGGTGAAGTTTATGTGCTCCTCAGATTTCTTCTGATGTAAATTGTCTGATAATCAAGAAAGAGGTCTGAACTGAATCCTTTGGCTCATATGTATTCCTTTCTAACATTTGCCTTTTCAATTGAGAGAATTAGCAGATCCACTGTGAAATTAATAGGGCACTTCAAGTGCAGCATGTATCTTTGTTGTTTGGAGCTGTGAATTGTTTAATTAGAGAAGTGATGAGAGTTAGCAACAACACAAAAAATGTAAATGAAATAAGTGATTTTCTTTAAAGCTCCTGGAAGATTGCCAGTTAAATCTACTTATTGTCCATTTCACTAAGAACCTTCATGATCTCCAAATAACACTAAACAAACTGAATGAAGAAAGCAAGAAAGTTGGTCTTCACATTCAATTTCGGCAAAACAATTGTTATGTACAACAAACACTATGGACAAGGACACAACAAATCAGAGCTAAAGAAAGTGGACCACTACATCTACCTCAGACAACAAATCTCTATGAAATCCTCAAAAGAAGAAGAAATCAATTTGGCAAAGAATAACTCTAGGTTTGATAGCTCTTGGTAGAACAAGTTCAAACTTCAAAAACAAGAGAATCCAATTAATTGTAAAAAGAAAGGTATGCAACAAATTTATTCTCCCAATAGTCATATATAGAGCTTAAACATGGAAACTTATCAGAAGATTGACCCTCATGACAAACTACCCAAGTTCAGAACATACTGTCTCTGTGACGCCCATGATAGAGAGCTCTAGTGAATCTTGGGGAAGGTCAATGTCTACCATTATCATCATCATCATCTGTCATTGGACATAGACCTTCTCCAAGATCTGCCAGACCTCTCTATCATGGGTATCTCATAGCTAATATATTCAGAAATTGTCTAGTTCATCACTCCATCTTATATTCTGCCACCTCAGTTCTGCATTTGATCTCTGGGGATCCAAGTTGTGAGTTGTTATGTCCATTGGTTGTCTGCCATTGTTGCAACATGACCAGTCCATTGCCATTTCAGTTTCTTCATGGATTCTATGATGTCGCAGACTCTTGTTTTATCCCTTATGTATTATGCTGTTTTTTTATCTCACCTTGTAAGGTAGAGAATGATATTTTCATTTGTATGTCGCATGCTTCTTAGTTTGCAGGTCAGTCTTTTGGTTATGTTCCATGTTTCAGCTCCATATGTGACTATCAGGAGGATGCATTGGTTGTATACCTTTCTCTTTAGGACTTATGGGTTTTTGTTCTAGAAGGTTGAGCTTGCTCTGCCAAAGGTTTGTCTTCCTAGAGTGATTCTTCACTTGATCTCTTCTTCTTTCGAGGATTTCATGGAGATTCGTTGTTGTAGGTAGATGTAGTGGTCTACTTTCTCCTATTGACAACATCATCTGCCATGACTTCCAACTAATGCTAGAAGAACAGAATGGAGACAGCAAGAAAGACGGTCCTCACATGAACTATGTCTAACAACAGATGCTAAACGGTTGATGATGATAGAGGCAGAAGAGCACATTAGGTGAATTATTGTGATTGAAAAAATTAAGATGAGGATATTAGTATGAATGATTCATGTAACAATGACAATACGGGTTTCTACTACTATCCAAAAGTAGAGTTTCCCTATAAAAAGATGTTTATGAGCCGAAATGGTGTAAAGCAACAAAAAAAAACTTGCTATCATTCTATATGGTTGAAATTTTTAACACCCCAAACCTGAAAAAATTTTATGATGGTATCTTAGGCTGAGTCGTACAAGTTTAGGGTGGTTGGAGATACTGGAGACTTGAGTGTAAAAGAGGAAGAGGGTGCATGCTACCTCTATAGTGGTTGGCCACTAAATGAAAATGGAATGATATTTTCACTCTTTCATTTTCTTGTAAAAACAATAAAAGTGACATAAAATGAATTTTCGAAAGGCCGGAGATAACACGAATATCCACTCAGATGGTGTTATGTTTATCACATCTGCCTTGTATGTAGAAGGATCCAGGTTCAATTCCTGATATACGCTAAGTGTGTAGGATACTTATGGGGACAAATTTCTCTGTGCACTCAGCAGCTAACTAAGTACAGCCTAAGCTGTAGTGGAATAAATTGAGATTGTAAAAACAATGATAAATATGGTGCTGAGGGAGATAAGGAAACATTCAAAGATAGAGTTAAATCCTACATTTGATCTTCTGACAACTAAAGAGTTCTCATAGCTCAGTTAGTAAGAGCAGATGGAACAATTAACCAAAATTCCTTGAGGCAGAAAGGACATGATATCATTCACTGCTGTAGATTGTCTGCCTGAGTAAAGTTGCAGTAAAAAACAACCAAAAAACTAAGATTGAAGAAAATATCAATCAAGAACTAATGATAATGGTTGACAATGTTTCAACTATTGAAAAATTCAAAAAAGATAATATTACTGCTACAATTATTTAGTTGAAGCTTGTTAGTTGATTGATTTCTTATCAGTCAACTTTGTTTCTCCCATCAGAGTATTCAAAGACACAACGCATGAAGTTTTCTTCAGCTGTTGTTCATTCAGGTGGTTTAAAACTTGCAATATGGCAGGATATATGTCAAGTTTAATTTGCCTATGATATTTTAGATGGTCAAAACAGAAAATGTGAGTAATTCTCCAAACCATCTTAATACCTAAGTAACTTCAGATTTGCAGATGACATCGTCCTTTTTGCAGAGAACCTCCAGGACCTCCAACTAATGCCAGATGAACTGAGCAAAGAAAGCAAGAAAGTTGGTGTTCACATGAACTCCAGCAAAACAAAGGTCTTGTAGAACAAACATATCAGAAATAAATGCACAACGATTAAAATCAGAAATGCAAAGCTGGGAAAAGTAGAATCACTCTAGTATGGCAAGCCTTTGGTAGAGCAAGTTCAACGTTCAAGAATAAGAAAATCCCATAAGTCCTAAAAAGAAGAGTATACAACCAATGCATCCTTTGAAACAGCACAGTATATTAAGGAAAAACCAGGAGTTACAGATATCATAGAAACCATTAGATAACTCAAATGGTAATGGACTGGTCAGACAACCGATGGACATCAGGACTCACAACATGGATCCCCAAAGATCAAAAGCAGAACCAAGGCCAGCAGAACATGCAATGGGGAGACAAACTGGACAGGTTCAGAAAATATTGGCTCCGCAACGCCCAAGATAGAGAGGTATAGCAAATCATGGGGGAGGTCTATGTCCAATAACGGACAATAAAAGACTGATGATGAATATTGGCTTGACAAAAAATTAGTAGGAAGTTTTACAAGTATTTTTTTCATGCCTATATATATTTTTTTAAGACCTACGTAATAACGTTCTGATGATGATAAAAGTAAACAGGAAAACTGTTTGAAAATCGTCTACAAATCTTGCGTGTGAATCAAATATTGCTCACCCCCAAGTAAGATTTTTGAAATTACTGTCATCCTTCATGTCTCGAAGGGAAAGCTTCTGTACTCAAATTATAGATAATAAAGGACATGATTTTTTTGTATCAGCTCAATTTATTTATTCCATGAAAATACAACCTTGTGAAATAAACTCTACTGAGACTTACTGTCATTCACTTAGTCAAGAAAACAGCCTGCAATGAATTCAACACTTGCATTGGATGTCTTTTGGCTTATGATAATAATGTTCAACCCTACCCTGGGACAAACTTAAAATAACTGACATGGATTTGAAATGGTAAATATTGAAACTAAAATAGTTACCACGTATAATGTTTTTGAATAACCTAATAGCAGGATCAGTTTGGATATTATTACCATAAGAAAACCAGCACTCAAAAAAACTCTGAAATACTGAAACTTCATTATAGGAAAGCTGCAGCAAGGAGATATAATTTCAAACATAATGACAGGTCTGTGACACCTCATAATTCAATGCTGTTTACAGGAACACCATGGAAAAAGCTAATACAAAGGAAAAATAATAAAAAATAAAAGGAAAAACATTCTCCTCTCAAGAGAATGTTTACAATAACATGTGAAGCAACAATAAAATAAGAGAAGGAAAGAAAACAAAACAAAAAAAAAATACAATACAAGACATCAACTCATAAGGTACCATTACAGTAGTAGAGCATTCACCAGAACTGGAAAGAACTAATACAACGGGATGTAAAACATGGACAATATTATAAGCAAAAGGCTTTGAAGAGAAGAATGGACCAGCCTAAGTTTGTGATGAGATAATCTTTTAAAAAAATTAAGGCAGTCAAAAATCCACAAAATATATATAATGCATATCAAAATTTTCATCAAAAATCATTAAGTAAATCTTTAGAAGATTTAATTTCCTTGAAAGTACTGCATTTGGTGACATATAAGACCTGCCCCCATCATTCAGCAGGGAATATTAAGAAATGTTAGGTTTACCAGTATTTTTTAGAGGAAGAGATCAAGCAGAGAATCACTCTAGGATGGCAAGCCTTTGGCTGAGCAAGCTCAACCTCCAAAAACAAGTTGATCCCAATAATCTTAAAAAGAAGAGTATACAACCAATGCATCCTCCCAATAGTCAATTATGGAGCTGAAACATGGAACCTTACCAAGAGACAGACTCACAAACTGAGAGGCGTACAATGCGCACATGAAAGAATCATGCTCAACCTCACATGGAGAAATCATAAGATAGCACAATATATCAGGGAGAAAATGGGAGTCTGAGATATCATAGAAACTATCAAAAAACTTAAATGGCAATGTGAAGGCCATGTTGCAAGAATGAAAGACAATCGATGGACATCATGACTCACAACATGGATCCCCACAGATCACATGCAAAACTGAGGCCGACAGAATACAAGATAAGAGAGATGAACTAGACAAATTTAGAAAATACTGGCTCCGCAACGCCCACGATAGAGAAGTGTGACAAATTCTGGGGAAGGTCTATGCCCAACGACAGACGTTAAACAACTGATGATGATGAATCAGTTTTTATACTGATCGTTGAAAAATGCATTGGTTAAATTTGCGTATATATCCATATACCTACCTAGTTCTCAAAACCCAGCCTTACTATATACCTATTTCCCCAAAACCTATTTCCATCTCTGATTCTAGCAGATCCAAAGCTTACTTCCAAGTTATTCCCCCGAACATTATCATCAAACAAACATGGCAAGTAAAGATATCGAAGCTCTCCATGAAAGAACCCATGACATTATCAGTAGACAAAAATATATCAAACCCAATTCTTTTCATCCTAAACTTTCACATAACATGATTAAAGTAAGGTATTATAGTCAGCCCTTTCAGTTATTTGTGTGTTCGCAAGATAAATCAAGAACATTTTGACAGATCTTGATTAATCTTGGTAGAAAGGTTTCATAGAAGAGATTTTTTTTAGATATACAGTTTCTTTTTAGAAACCTCAATCAAAACTGTCACAATAGATTTCTTCAGTTTTCAAGTTGGTTTGGCTGGTTGGCTACGTTTGTATGAATGTATCACGTGCATAGACTGCACCAATGAAGCGAGAGGGCTGAAATTTTCTGCGTTCACTCTTTTTTATGTCAAAAAATTTATTTTTATATCCTCCCCCAAATAGATTTTTAATGGAAGGCTCAACTTGCAATGTAAATTCATGCTAAATCAGCCCTTTAATTTGTGCTTGTATGTTTTTTTTTTAATTTAGACTTCTTCTCACTAACTTCTACACAACAAAAGGCAAAAAAATAATTTATTCATTAATCATCCCTTTTTCCAATTTTCTAATTGATCACCCACAACCCAGCATGCAAAGAAAAGAGTAGTGACAGTTTCTTTTAAGTGACTAACTAGACTTTTTTTTTCTTGTTATTCAGATGTAGGTGTGAGTTCATCCTGGAAAAATCAAATTCTGACAGATTTTGGTGGGGGGACCTAGACACAAACAAATAAAGATTGAGAATTTATTCTAGGTAAGTGACAAAAAAAAAGAATTTTTTTTTTTCAAATATTGGCACAGTTCTATTCGCGTGAAGTTAGATATTCTATTTACCTTGAAGTCACATTAATTCTTCTATTCACTTACCTTATATCAGTTATTGTCAAATGAACATCAGAGTACATTCTCAATGTGACAACACTTTTAAAGGTGTTGATATTTGTCAGGGAAGTGTTAAATACTCTAAGCTTGACAATCAAGTGTCTGTGGTGAAAATACGCAAGATAATCAACTCATAAGAAAAACACTAGCAAACAAACCCATTTCCTGGACTGAATAATGGCACAACCTGTGGTACTTGAATATTTTCCACCTCTACTGTAATATAAGGACTTAGCATTGTGTTCACTTTAACAGCTCTCATATGATATCATCAAATTAATACAAATGCTATCTATTAGAGTTGATACATTTAAAAGGTCCATTTAAATCCTGAGATGGCAAATTGCTTTTTCAATCAAACTTATTTCATACATTTCAGTTCATGGGCTTAGATTATACATATCTATAAACTTGTGTACATGCACGCACCAACACACACACATATATATACATATAATATTATGTAATATCTGATGTGTGATGGGTTTATTTCATATAGTGCTACGTTCAACATTAAGTTGAGTTAAAGAAAAGCTTATTTTTCTCTCAAACATGTATCGTTTGAATCAACAAAATCTCATGGGAATCTGGTGAAGGCATTTTAAAGTGCCTTCAGTGGAAATCATAAACACTTGCTCAACATAAAAACTACTTACACTCTCCCATGAGTATAACTCCGTTCAAAATTGTTCCAACTTCAGAATCACATACTAACATTTCATAATGTTATGAAAATGTTATTTGAAAAGTGCTTAAGGGATACCTGTTTGAATTCTTGACAGTTCTTTCACACTTGTCAACCTGCAATTAAACAATTCATTTGCAAACAAGAAATACTTATTTCTCTTTATTTATATTTATATATATATATATATATATATATATATATATATATATATATATATATATAATGAGAAAAAATTATTGAGAAATTTTAATACTGTTCTGTGCAATGGGCAATCTTTGCACAAAACACAGTGTTGAGATTTTATTTCATGATAATACTCTACCCATCTCTGGGGTATTTAGCACTCTGAATGAATTAATGAATGTGAACTTTATCAATATATTAATAAATGAATAAATATATATATATATGTATATTGGTTTCTTGGTTGAAATAACTTTCATACTTCCCAATGTGGCTGGTGGTCAGTGATTGAGCTCGGATATGCTAATACTCTCCTCTTGGAAAATGGATTTTTTTTATCTTGAATTATCTAAAAAATACCACCACTAGATTTGGGTATTGTTGGTCCAAAACGACCATAGAGCACTAAACAGGTCATTTTTTTGAAACACAAAAAAATTGTCTTTAGATGGTGCTTAGTAGTGTACTCCTGCAAAGTTTCAAGATGCAAATGTGACTAGAAGCACCCTGACACATACACACTTGGAGACATAGATAGATAAGCCCAGTCACTCAAAAAGAGACGAATCTCTAGCCCACTTGGGTGATCAGTCAGGCCATTTGTAGTGCTGCAATTATTCGATAAATGGTCACCTACTGTAGTGCAATAGATAGCAAGCTAGTTTTTCAAACCAATTTGCTCATGTAGCATATTCATTCTTACTGGGTGTCCAACACTTAAAGCTCTTGTGTCAGACTAAACATAGTAAACAGTTACACATATGAGATAGAGATAGAAGAAAAGGATATTGCAATTCTACTAGGGTTATAAATTGCTATAAAAATGTAAAAGAAAATGTATTTTAGTCTTAAGAGTTTCCATAATCATTTTCTAAGAATATCAGAAGCCAATCAAGAAAGAAATACTATTTTTCAGTTTCAACTTGAAATGTTTGATATTGCAAGATCCTTGAAATAATGTTGAGGAAATTATCACTTATGCTTCGCAGAATAATGCTTTCCATCATGGATAAAATAATCAACAAATTACTGGCAAAAAACAAGTGATCAATTTCCCAGTCCATAAGTAAGAAAAAAAAGAAAGACACACAATTTATTTATATTTGAAACAAAAATCAGTATCCAAAATTTATTGCAAAAATGGTACTGATGAAGAATGATATCTACACTCAATTTTTATGACCCAGAGTAAAATGTATGAATAGTAGAACTCAGTGTTAGATTATATCAACTGATTTTTAACGGAATCATATAAAGTATTAGCAACCATCAATCAAAACTGTTAACAAAGTTTCCTTGATTTTCTAAGTTGGTCTGGCTGGCTTGCTGGTTATGTATGTATGTTTGTATGTATGGTAAATTTCATAACATCAGTTTTTCCATGTTTGTGTGAACCAGTTCGTCTGTCACTCTTATCCCCATTATTGTCGCATGGTCAATTTCCTAATGTTGGTTTTCCCAGTTCATGTGTACCAGTTTGTCTGTCACTCCTGTCCCCATTATTGTTGCATGGTTAATTTCACAATATTGGTTTTCCTAGTTTGTGTGTACCTGTTTCACATAAGGACGTAGAAACATCTGGTCTAATACCCAGGAACATGGCCAGCCTACTGAGGTACTGTGCCTTTCAAACCCTGATACATCACTCTGAATTTCTACGAGAGTGATGGACCTTTATTTTTGTTTAAGTATCTGTCTAAAAGTGAAAAACCGTTATATAAAACTGGCAGTGATGAACGTCTTGTTCTTGTTAAAGCATCCATCTAGGACAGGGGCATTAGTATGGCTTTGATAACATCCAATAATATATTCTGGCTCTTCTTTTTAGGTACATGTTTTTAAAGCTTAGTTAGTTGGATTGACCCAGTGCACCATAATTCCCCCTTATCATGTCTAGAAAAAACTTTTTTTGTTGTTTTTGAAAAATACCCCCCATAATAGGTTTTTAGTGAGAGAAGTTCAATCTAAAATGTAAGAGTATGCTTAATTGGTTGGTCCCTTAGTTTTTGTCTGGCAGCATTCACGTTTGTATTTTGAATATCCTGACTTTTTTGGAGATCACAACCCAACAAAAGGCGAGAGAAGTCATCTGTTCATTGATCATCCCCAACACAGAATGCTGCCAAAAGATGTTGGTCATGAGATGGTTTATATTGAGTGCCCAACAAGACCTGTTTTTTATCAGCTGGTTCATTGCAGGCAAAGGCAAAGCACAGAGTATAATTGACGTTCACTGTTGTTACAAGATAAAGCGTAGGATGGAACACGAATGCTGGAGACTGTCTTCTGGTCATGGCCTCTTATCAGTGGGAGGCCAAATTAAGTCTGACTGGAGAAAGAAGGCAACACTATTTCCTCGTGCAAAACCACACCAGACAGCAACATAGCCTCATCCACCCAAGCTTGTAATCCATGCATATTCCTACCATTCACGCCAGTATTATTTAGTGTTTTGAAAGTTTTTGAAGAGTTTTTTCTTTCATTTGATTAAAAAAAAGAAATAAAGTAAGTATATAAGATTGGATACATTTGCATTTTCACAAGATGTATTTTCATCTATGGCCTTTTTTCTCTATTGCACCTATACCTCTGGAAGTTGCCTTCTGAACACTTGATATTGTTCAATCCAGCTAACACAATAATGTGGTAATGCAATGCAAAAGATGAGATATAACTCCAAATAAGATAAGATAGCATGGATGTTAGATCTCTATCATCTGACAGAATTCCGTCTTTGACAAATGAAAATTTGGTTGTACAAAAATCGCTAAATTAGCATGGAAGTGTCTAAACATTTAACCCATTTTGCGGTGTTATTAGACCATATCTGGAATTTGGGGATACTTTCTTCATGTAGCTCTTTTTGGCTGTCAAACTAGCTCAAAAATAATATTCAAGTTGGCAACAATTGAGTTTCAATTTTTCCTCACACCCATGAGACAGAATTATGAACTTGGAACTATGAAAAAATTATATTGAGCATTAACAAATCTTTTGCTTTGTGAAATATCAAAAATATAAGTCAAAAAATGATTTTGCAATGTGCTTTTATGCAAGCCTAGAATTGAAGCCTTGAGCAATTAAATGACTAATAAGATAGGAACCCAAAGACTTATCAGATCATATCAGAACTGAACTTTCATACATTCTAAAAGTCTTGAAGTGTATACTTGAAGAATTTCAACTGACCAGTATCATTTGATATTAATGGGCTGCCACAAGTAGAAGCTTATCCATAAAGCAAATTTGTTGAAGCTTTAAATTTGATTAACGGGCAAAAATGCTAAAAGGTCAAGTGCATTTAAATATGTAGGAAACAAAAAGTCTGAAAATGAAAGTTCTAATCAAAATGAATTATTAAGAAGCTTGGCTGTGCTAAGGTCAAACTCCATTGCTTCATTGAAATCTAAAAAGTAAACAAAACAGAATTCATTTTGCCATACAGTATTATTCCAAAACTTCATGTCCCATTTCAAGGGATTTGGTAACTTAAATAGAACAACTCAACCTGAGTTGGGCTTTTGAAGTGGGAATGAATTCATCATCAGTTTTTGCATACATCACTCTGTCACTGTTATTCGTGCATGAAGTCACTTGCTTTTTTTTTCTGGTCATTGTCATCTGTCATTATTGCATACAAAAAGTCAAAACTCAAAAGTAGGAGTGTGACGAAAGAAAAAGCCTGCTCAGCCTAATGCTTAATCCATGACTAGCGTCGAAGGCAAGGAAGGAAAGTAATGCCTACCCAGCCTAATGGTTAATCCGCCACTGACCTCAAAAGCAAGGGAAAAAAATGTTTTGCTCCCAGTTGGATTTGAACCCCAAATCTTCTGATGTCTATCTGAACACCCAAAACCACTGAACCATGGAAACACCTCAGAAAAAAGTAATTTATTTGTAATTATAAATAATATGGTTTGATGAATACCTTAAAATCCTATCTATTGCTTTTCCAAGAATCTTATGTTTTTATATTGTTTGAAGACTCTTTTATTATATTAACTGTTATAATGACATCCTTAAAAGCAATAAAATATATATACTTGCTATTATTTAAAATTGTTATTTTTCAAGACAGAAATTCAATATTTACAAGAGAAAAAAATATAGAGACCTCTGAAATGAGAGTTGACACGAAATGATGTCATGAAATCGGGATAAAAAAGTCAACTAGTTTGGTCAAAGTTGAACCGAGATTTACCTAATCAGAATTATTGGTAAAAATCAATAAGTTTATTGAGAGTTACCAAAAAGATTTGTCATGAAACTAAGGCTTCATGTAAGTTACTTGCAAAGATAGATCTACAGACATGGCACACGAAACAAAGTTGACAGGGATATCTGTAGGCTTCATTGATAAGAATAATTATTTTGCTTAGAGGGGAAAAAAAAGAAAGTATAATGATTGTCAGTTTTGGAGTATAAAATCACATATGTATAGTTGACAAAAACCTAGTTTTGAGCCCTTTGCAATCCACCAGCAAGACTGTAAACAGAAAACGGACAAGAAAGAAACACTGCAGTATCACTCAGAATGCTGGCCAGAACAAGGAATCATACTAGTCACTTCCAAAGATACGAATATTAACATGGTTGGTTTCAAGAGATTGAAAAATCAAGCCATCACAGTCAATAATTGAACAACTGTAGCATCAAAATTTGAAATCCTGCAAAAAAAATTTCCATCAGAGAATAAGTTTGGTTAGAATGACATGAATTATGACATCAGTGGTATTTTCCGTTGCAAAACATCTAAAATAGTGTAAAAAAAACATCTAGAAACATCTCGATTTTGGTGAATCTCAATCTCATTCATAAATCCGTCAATATAAGGCTCCTAAAGGGTAAAAAAAGTTTGGGTTTTTTTTTAAATCAAAAATGATTTTTAGAAAGGGTCTAGGGGAGTACTGATGCTGATTTTCTAGTCTGTAGACAAAAATGTATGACCAGGAGTACTGGAACACACAAACAAGCAAATGCACTCATGAACATGTAAACAAACACACACTCCTATATAAAAAAAAAAAAGGATAGAATTCATTGCCAACTCTTTTGGCTTCAGTTTTTCAACAATAAATACAATTACATAAAAAATCGGTGAGGAACAGATAACCAAATGACTGCAAATTTGTACTTCACTCACTCGTCAGCATTTCTTTGTTTATCAAAGCAATGTCCATAAAAGACGAGTTCTGGAGGTATGCAAGTTGAAGTCTTGTTGAAAGCTACTTTATTTCTGATTTCATGCTCCCAATGAGTGTTGTGACAAAAAGCCACCATGACAAGATGGAGTAAAACTAGCAATAAAATGGTGGCAATAATGAAGAGTGTATTGATAAAAGACCGTGAGATGGAGCAAAATTGTCAAATATAAATATTTGCTAAATAATATAATAGTTATAATAGAGAGTGTATCCATCCAAAGTAATGTGATAGGAAGAAACAATTATGCAGTGGAGTAAAATTAGTAATAATTAATTGTAATAATGTAGAGCATATCGATCCAAAATGTTAGGATAAAAATAGTAATGAAATGGAATGATAAAATTCCAAAAAGAAACCGAAATGAATAAACTTCATAGGAACTGAGACGGAATTATTGGATGTAAAATCTTAGAACATGTCACTTATATAAGTATATCTCATTGAGGTGACCACCATGCTTGTATCTTTGGGCTTTCACCTTTTTATTCTTTACCAAAAATCTTTTTTAAGTGTTCTTTAAATGTTACACTGCTTTTTTTTTCTCTGAAAACGTACAAATTGTTTTTATTTTAAATTCAAGAAAAAAGCCATGTAACCATTTTCTTAGCTTTGAAAATATGAAAAAAAGCCTCCTTCTGGTATCATGATTTATGATATGTTTGGATGATTTTCCCCATTTATTTATTCATTTATTTTCGTTTCATTCTGAGACCAACAACACCCAACAAAGGCTGAGGGTATCTGGCCGGAACGCTGTGAATAAATGAACTCATAGACTAGGTGAATAGTCCAACCACATCATTCATAAGGAGTAATACATCTGTTAACAAAATTCAGACAAGAATGTTTTGGGTTCATTAGAGATACATTTTATTTTTCTGTCTTCTTTTACAAAAGAAAACAGTAAAACTATCTCACTCGAGGTGAGCAACAAAAACCTGACCAGGTTAGATAATGTATAGATAACTACTGCTTTCTTTCAATGTAGACTAGCCATATTGCCCGCTTGGGGGACCTGGCACATTTGAAAGGGGACATAGACTGTTTGCAAAATTGTTCTCTTTGGTCTTTGTGAAATCACACCTCCTTCTTCACTTTCAAGATCCTCTTGTATTCCTTCCTTTTTTTTTTTTTTTCCAATTTAATTCTCTATCCATCACTTTTTTTTACCCTTTTCTTTTTTTTTTGCTTTATTCCTTCTTTATTTCACAAAAGTGGATCAATAAGTCTGCAACCTGACACATAGCTAGATTTTGATGTGAAATTTTCATGAATAATGTTCAATCAGAAACTGTCAATCTGAACCGTCTCCAAAAACTGACAAAAAATAGGTTTGTTAAGTTTTCATGTTTGTCTGGCTGGCTGGCTATTTGTGTATCATGCATACAGGCCATACCTATACAGCTAGAGGGCTGAAATTTTGAACTTATGTCTAAAAAGAACATTTTTTTATACTTTCTGTGATTGATATTTATCCCTGAATTAAGTGCAATGAGAAGGAAGGAGATTATGTTGGAAAGTAAATATCCATGTTAGATAAATGCTATTTTTTCCATCATTAGACAACTTATCGATGTATCTATGAAAATAGGATTCTCTACTAATTCCATCGATTCCTTTCTTCTAGTTTTGCTTTTCATTCTTTCTCTTTGGTCTTATCTTTTCTCTTTTTCCTTTCCTTAATGGTTTGATCATTTCTCTCTCTCCTCTCTTCTCTTTTTCCCATCTCTCTCTTTTTGTTGTATTTCCCTTCCCTTCTTTCTCTTCCCCTCCTGTCTTCATCTGCTGTCTTTTTTCTATCTCCCTCTTTCTCCTGTACTTTTTCACACTATCCTTGATTCTTCCTTCTTCTTCTTCTTTTTCATTCCTTATCTCCTTCACTTGAACAACATTCAACACAAGTTGTTCAATTTCAAGCATTTCATCTAAGGCTTCATGCAATTTCCTCCACGTTGCGTTAATGCAAACATCAAACAATGAGCTGTACCACAGATCCACCTTTTAGTGAAATGTGTGTTTGTATGTAAGCGTACATATTTGTACATGGACACACACGTGTGAGTTTTTCTGTAGGAATGTATAAGGATCCAGGAATATGCATTTATGCATCATTGTATTAGGAGGTATGTCTTAATATTGGATGTATGAGTGTGTTTGCCACTGTGGATGTTTGTACAGTGCTGTATATGTCCAGAGAATGGATGTACATTTCTAATGGTTTATGTATGTTTAAATCTATAAGAGTGGACAAAAATAACATGAATTGGTCCATGTTATGTGTGAATGTGTCTATGCTTATGTGTGCCTGCTTTTGTGTGCCTGTGTATTTATGTTTGTATGTATATGATGATACCTATGTGTGAAAGCATATGTATGCATGAGTGTGTGCAGATACAGCTATGCATATGTAAGTGTCTATAGATATACATATGAATGTCTGTGTACATATACGTGTGAGTATGTCTATATGTATGCATAAGAGTGGACACATATATATGTATATATATATATATATATATATATATGCAGATACTCTGTTTGTATGTATTTATATATATATATATATATATATATATATATATATATATATAGTCTAGAAAGCTTTACAGCTTTGAACCCTAAACATTAGAAAACTTCAATTTTTTTTGTGTTTTTTCTGTCAATTATTTCCCAATAACTGTCAATGCAATTCATGTGAGTTTCTTCGGTGTTTTTCCATGTTTTAAATATTGTTATTATGGTACAATGTGTAAATTTTCCCTTGTTGGGATCATCAATTGTTTACCATCAATATATATATGTGTGGTGTGTATATATATTTATATATATGCGCACTTTTTGTGTGTGTCAATGTATGATTGTGAACAAGCATGCTCAGTTTTTGATAGTGTACATATACATTTATTTATATTTGGCTGTTTAAACTAGTTAGAACATCAAAAGAAATTAATGAATTGACTTAAAGAAATGATGTCAAGTCTGTCATTAATTTGTGTCCTTTTTTTTTCTTTCATGACCCACAAGTAAAGGAAAACCCCTAATTCCCCTGTGACCCCTTCAATGTCCAATCATTTTGACTTGGTCTTGTCCCAAGCATTCTCTGACAAGACAAAGGGAAAGATAGTGTTATATGAATATCTTTCTCTATAATTTTGCCCTTTTATCTCTCTCTGAAGAGAATTGAGCTCAAATCTTCTGATATGGAAACTTTTATAAATGCATATATAAGTATTTGTTCATGTCTAGGCCAAAGTCTATAAACTTTAACAACGTGTATGCCTGGATTTGTATTTGAATGTATCCACTTGTAGAAATCAATGCAAATACGTTTGTTTCATTAAAGGTATGCAAATAAGATTGTTCCATTAAATCTGACTGCTGGCTAAAATTGCTTGATCTTTAGACCTTTGATACCAGTTGAATTATGACCTTTGGAAAACTGCCTAATTATATGAGAAGTTGATTAGAATTATTAGAATTTCAAATTTGGAGAAGGAACAAGAACAAGAAACGATGAAAGAAAGCTGTAAGGATTAACTCAAGGCTTCCTTTCAGAAACCTCACTTTCAACTGTCTAATAGTGAAATATCTGCATGTGACATTGAAAAGAATTTGCCCTCATGAAATGAAGAAGTTTGAGACAAACCCAAACATTACTGGGCAATTTCTATGCTTTGTTTGTGGAAGAATATACATATCTAGAATTGGGCTTCAAAGCCATCAAAAGAACTATTCTGGACCTTTTCTCAACAATGAGAATTGTCAATAATAATTAATTACCAATGAATTTTGCTTTTTTGTATCATCCTTAAAAAAAGGAGGAATCTTGATTATTTTTTCCTCTCTCTATATGCTAATAAATATAAATGCATTGTAGGTACTTGTATATAAGTATATATACAATGGGCATAGTTTTGGGCATGTTTGTAATGGTCACTATTGAGCTGGCTTTTATTTGGTTATTATATTTCCACAAAAGATAATTTCACTTCTCTCTATCCAAGAAAGTCATTTACTGAAGAATTGTCTCAAAAACAAAATGGCTTCTCTTATTCTTTTAAACAGAAAGGAATTTGATTAGCAGGAAATAAACCAACCATAACCAAATAAACAGTTGCTATCTCAATTCTTTTTTGTCTATTCAGCTCAATTCTAAGGTTTTTAATTATTGTCAGGATTTCAGTTGTGATGAATGTTTATTTTTTTTAAAATGAGACTGATTTTTTGTTTCTGAATAAACTGAATTGAAAAATAAATAAGTAAACCAATCTTATTAAATTTTACTGAAAATTCTTTTGAAGCTAGTAAGAATACTTTGTATTGCTTAGTTCCAAGTAATCTTTAGGTATATATAGTCATCATAACATGTGTTGCTGTTATCATAATATGTTGGTCAAATGACAGAATATAAATGGCATTTTCAAGAGAATTTTTGAATGTCTAGATTTTTTCACCTGAGGAGACTAAGACAGGATCGATGATATGTTTGATATCAGATTCAACAAAGAATAAAGCGTATTCTGGCTGTCACAATAATGTGTATCACAAATCTACTATGTCCTGTTAATGAAAGTATGAAACAGACTGGCATGTCTGCACAAGCTAAAACAAGGATTCTATATAAAACAAGTGAACTCCGTTGATAAAAAATGTTTCTCGTTGAACTATATTTGTTCTTGGCTCCATCATAAGAAAATCAGTGGTACTCCTGCATTTAATGTGTCCTGATAAATTCTAGTGAAAAGATGCTTGCTTTCTTCACAATTCATGACCCTTTTTGTGAAAACTGTTGATTAAAAAAGATCTTATCTTATGCTTCAATGAAAAGACTATATGCATTTAAACCCACAGAATCATACTTGGTCATTATTTGCACATTGTGTTCAAAAGGCCCTTTTAAGCATGGATTATATAAAGTAATTCATTAATTTTTATAGAATGAGAAGATATGAACTGTCACAAACAGAATTTTATCATCAGCGATCTTTTAGTCTTTGTTGGTGGACATAGACTTTTCCCAGGATTCACTAGACCACTCTATCATGGGCATTGCGGTGCCAGTACTTTTTGAATTTGTCTATTTTGTCTTGCCATCTTATATTCTGCCGGCCACGGTTTTGCGTGTGATCTCTGTGGATCCTTGTTGTAAGTTGTGATGTCCAGCAGTTGTCTGCAATTCTTACAACATGACCTACCCATTGCCATTTGAGTTCTATAATATCTCAGAGTCCTGTTGTTCTCCTGATATATAATGCTATCTTGTGATCTGTCCATGTGACGTTGAGCATGATTCTTTAATGTGCACATTGCATGGTTCTGTGTTTGAGGATCAATCTCTTGGTTATGTTCCATGTTTCAGCTGTGTAGTTGATATCCCCAAGTGATTCTTAACTTGATTTCGTTTTTTTTGAGGATTTCATAGTGATTAGTTGTTCTAAGTAGAAGTAGTGGTCTACTTTCTCCAGCTCTTCATTTTTGATTCAGATAGTTGTGCTTTTGTCTTAAATGTATTTGTTATACATGAGCTTGTTTTACTTCCGTTCATGTGAAGGCCAACTTTCTTGCTTTCTTTAATCAGTTTGTTTAGCATTAGTTAGAGCTCATGAAAGTCCTGTGCAAAAAGGACAATGTTGTTGAATTCACTGATATTAGTGTCATTCTCTCCTGGTTCAGTTAGAAGTTCATGTCTGTTTTTCAGTTCAAGTTCGGAGGATCAAGTGAGCTCTTTTGGTACGTTCAGTGGTTGCAGTTTGGTGTGGAACATTTTCTGCATTTTTTGCTGGTGATAATTTGAATTTTACATCTTCCCATTCTGTGGTTGTTCCTTTGGTAACTTGATTTAGAACCTGGATGTCTTTGATGGTGTTGATTTTGCTTGTTACATTGTGGGCTCTTTCAAGTCCATTTTTTATTGGGTTTCTTCTAGAAGAATTTACAAATTTACAAGATCTCTTGTTCTGTATATTATATCCAAACTTGCTGATGCAAAATTCATTTGAAGTCTCTTATAATGACATTGAAGTATTCTCTGGTATCTTGGAGTATAGAATGGAAGTCATTGTTGAATTTGTCTATTTCCTCTTTGGTTGGCTGTGAAGTGGGGGCGTAGATTTGGACAAACATAATTCATCTCTGTGCTAATAATAAAAGAGATTTTGAAACCTCACATTGCATATAAAATCAGATTCCTTGAAGAGTTAAATCTTAAATAACTTTATCAGAATGATTCAAAAAAAAGTGTGTGTACTCATTCGAAATCACACCATAAATCAAACTCTAAATCCGAAATACTAGGTACAAAAATATACTATGACTAAATACACTATACACAATAAGAGACTCATAATAGACTGCATAAATATTAATGCCTAGGCTTCAAGCGAGTAGGATAGTTTCAAACAACCCAAATCATACTAGTTCTGATACTAACAGTAATTGAGCCAAAACTCAACCTACAATCACCAAGGCACCCAACCACCAACCTAAAACAAATCCATACTCAATCCCAAGAAACTGAAACTAAGTCAATACAATATAGCTCTGATACCCAAACTATAACTAAGACAACAACAACAACAACAATAATTGTAATAATAATAATAATGATAATAATAATAATAATGATGATAATAATAATAATAGTAATAATAATGTCTTTGAAATTGAATTAAGAAGTTTAAACTTCAACCATCACAATAGGTGAGTGGACACCAATACCAAAAACAATAAAAATGATTAAACTAAACATTAACTTTCTGAAAATATAAAAATAAATCATTATAATCAACATCAGAATCTAATCAAAGTAAACTCTCACATTCTGAAAATCTTAAACTACTGTAACATATGACCCACATAACGAAATACGCTTATAAACCACTCCAGTCCATATGATCTTTGCTACCACCACGTTAACATTAACACAATACACCAAAAGACAAAATGCAAAGAAAACATTATATCGATTCCATTTTGGTTGAGAAAACTGTTTTTCGATGAACCTAAACTAGAGACAGATCAATCCAATCTCCTGGAGAAATGTTTTAGACACCAAAAAAAAAAATTTCCTAATTTTTCTCTGTTAAAACGCAGTTTTTACTGTAAAAAGTCATAGAGCACTCTTACTGATGATTTCTGGTGAAAATCATCACTACCAAAATACTATATAACTATTCACCAATGGAAGCAGACATTCCCTGGATCTAATGCTTACTTATTCCAATTATATGTATGATTTTTTGTACAATTTTCAAAGCTGGATAATAAGCTTTCAACCAATGCATTCTTCATATGGACATTAAGTAAACCATACTAGAAAGAGGGAAATATTGTGGTATTAGCATGAAAATGTTCATAGAATTTAAGCTTGGTCTTCACTCTCTAACTCAGCTGTTCTTGCATTCAATGACACATCAGGCGGTCAAGGCGCTCCACTAGATGCAGTCTGTTGGTGTCATTTCACCTTCTGTTGATCATTCGGAGGCTTCTCTCAGCTTGATTTGCAAGTCGGAAGCCACTCTCGGCTTGATTTGTAGGACTTGTCGCCTCAAGACATGCCCCAACAAATGGAGGTATTGTCTGCTAATGATGGTTTACACAGGATCTTTAGATTCAATGAAAAGTTTTCAGCATAGCATTTTTGCTTGTGTAATTCTTGCCATGGAATAGTGGTGAGCATACTAATCTCGTAGGCCATTACTACTGTAAAGAGTTTGAACTACTATAGGTACCCTAGACTTGTAGTCATGTGCTAGACTAAACTTACTGAATGTTTATATTTGTATCTTCACATAAAACAACAAAGTTCAGTATTCTAAGAAATCTCATTCCAATAACCATTCAAATGTTTGATATTCAGTCACTCTTCCAAAGTCAAAGAAAAAGGATGTTCTTTCAGTTATTATAAATCAGCATTATATCCCATTTGAGTGTATATTAAATATTCTTAATGCACAATTTTTTTTGTATAGTACAAAGGGCAGATGAAGTTTATAACAATGAGTTACATGACCAATACTTTTTATTAGACTAAATTACTTGATCAAGCATATCTTTTATGTCTTACCATATCAAAAACATTTGGTTGTCAAGTAAGTATATTTGGGAAAGAGTTAGAAGGGTTTCATATGCAATCGGTACATGTTTGAGTTAAACTGGTACAAAAAATACATCTATGAATTGTTTTGAAATCTCTTGATTTTCGCTTGACTTGATGATATTGCTCTTCTCTGAGTTTGGCATCTTGAGCCACACTGACAAACTCAGTTGAAAGGTTTTAATTCTAATTTTGATGTGAACCTTCGATTTTATCTGCCAATTTCCTAAATCTTTTGAAAATTTCTCTTTTGTATGCAATTAATATACAAACATTGGTCAATGCAAGACATTTCAAATGGCAACCTCCTGAGTGTCAGACACTAGCAAAAATGATGAATGATCATTTCTGTCTGTCAGAAAAAAAGAAAGCTTTGAGAATCAAATTTGTGTTATAATCTTTGAAATAAATGAATATTTATTGACCCTCCTCCAAGTTTTTCTTTCTTTTCACTTCCTTTGATTAGCTGTTTTGATTTTGGTTCTCTCATCTTATTTTTTTTCTACATTTATTTTCTCATATCTATTCAAATAATTCTTGTTTTTTTTTTCTTTGTTTATGTCTGCTGTATCTTTGTATGAGTTAGTAAACTAGTCTATGGCAGCACTTGTTGTATCCCGCCATTATCTCTACTTTGAATTATGTATTTGAAGTCGTACACAGTGGTGGGATTGTAAAATTGTTAATCTTGGTATTTCCTCTACTTCAGAACTGATCTCTGATAAGATCTGAGACTGATCTTTCCTAATTCAGTCTCACATGATCTTCTCCTTTGTAGCTATCTAATAGCCTGTATATATTTACAATGACCTAGCTTATTCTATTTACTATACAATATCTCAACCCCTTTCACTGCAGTTTATCTACAACAACAAAGAAATAACAAGTATTATCTGCAGATATTTCTAACATAACTGTACAATACATTTTATGGTAACCAAACAAACTTTTAACATCTACGAAAAACAAAATTCCATACTCTGGCATATGATATGTACTTTTTTCAACGCTATTTACTCGCCATAACTCTTTGTTGTTTTTAACACAATGATTCAGACATTTTTTGGCGTCATTTGGTGTACATTGCATGCATCAGTTACTATGTATATAATTTTGTTTTTTGAATCGTAAGATAAAACATTATAAGAACAACAAAAAGCAGTAAATATTTTTGTTGAAATAAGACTCATTCAAGGCAATAACTTTTTCCAAACACTCTTCCAATGATTATGTACCATCTCTATTGAATTCCTATGGTTTGGTGGTCACAAATTTAATAAAAGCATAAATTATCACTTCTCTATTAATGAACTTTTTATTATAGATATGTTCAAAATGCTTTAAAGATGATAATCCATCTGAGAAATGTCAGGTGAAAATGGAGGATCCACTAAGACCTAATTTTATATGCTTAGATACAGCTGACAGATGTTCAGGTCAGCGATGTCATGGAGCATTTCATTCGGTTAATGTGGGGCCTAAAGTCTCCTGAAAGTACTAGAACCTTTGTTCATGGGTCATTGGCCATTGTTGTCATTAATTTTTCATCATTATAAACAGGTTTGGGCCGTCCCTTTCTGGTTCATTATTAGTATCCATATTTTTAAACATAAACCTATCCAGCCAATGCTGAACAGTTCACTCTGTAAAAGACTTTACTCGAAATTCTTTATTGATGATATTAGTAGGATTATATACTAATTCAAAATAGTACTTGAAATTAATCTATCCTTGGGTACATACCATTTCTGTTGAGGACTCAAAAACTTCCAATAATAAGGGATTATTTATCTATTTACATTGAATCAAAAAAAGATGCAATTACTTCATTAAGTCTTTCAATTCTAGCCTCATTCTCTATGAATTTTTTTTTCAAGTGTCATTTCATGTGTATCCACCGAACACTTGAAAATACATCATCAAAGAACTTCAGAAAACAACTGGTATTCCTCCCTGGGGGGAAAAAGCCAGGGACTATCATTCATTATGGTTGTCTGTTGTCATCGTCACTTTTTTTTCAATTAGATAACTTCATTATTCCTTAATATGTTTCAATGTTATTTTATATGTGGGCTTGTGGAGAGATTCTACAAGGTGGATTGTGATTTATGGCCAATATGATCATTTGTTTACATCTTATAAGCTAAGATGTTTTTGTTTACAATTGGGAAAATTTCTTGAATCTTGACCAATTTTGCAGAAATTTGGCTATAATTCTTACAAAACCTCAGAAAATGAGAAACCTTGTATCATGGTTGATTTGATAGTTTGTTTACATTTCAGGTGTCAATAAACCATGTGTCAACATGGAAAATATATTGAAATGCTGAACCGATTAGAATGAAAATTCTCTGGCACTTAATTACTGAAAATAGAAAAATTTCAAAGAATTTTATGGTTCAAATAAAATGAAAAAATATTTGGTATTTTCGAGTTATGGTCCTAATAAACAACTAATTGCCTCTCTCTATTCCAACCATTCTCTGCCGGTGTTTTTAAAGATTTTTTTCTCTATCTTTTATTCTCATTCTATCTTCCCTTCTATTTTCTCCCTTTTCTTGCCCCTTCTTTCTGTTTGTCTTCACTTCTTCCTTTCTCTCTCACTTTTCAGCTTCTTCCTTGAACATGTTTTTTTTTTTTTCCTTTTTTTTAACCAGCTATTTCAAAATTGCATGCCTCCCTTCGTAGCAATATGCATGCTGTTCAAAAAGTTGTAAAATTTTGTTTTTTTTAAATTAAATGATAATCTTAAATCTATTAATGGTTTTGAATTTTTTTAAATGAGATTTTCAAAAATGATGATACATTTGAATCAGTCGATGAAAAATCTGTAAAAAGATATTTTCAAACCTTTTTTGTGACTATTGGTACACCCTGTATCTTTATTTATGTATACATACTCACATGAGTATATGTGAGTTTATATATATATATATATATATATATATATATATATATGTGTGTGTGTAGTCTAGAAAGCTTTACGAATTTAAACACGAAACATTAAAAAACTCTTTTAATAGATTTTTTATATCACTTCAGTTACCAATTTCCCAATAACTGTCTATGCAATTTAAGTAATTTTCCTCAGTGTTTTTTTCCCCAGCTTCCCTTATACTTTGTTATTATGGTACTCTGTATAAATTCTCTTGTTGGCACCATCAGTTTTTTTACCATGTAACTGTTTCGGGGATTTTAAAAACAAAAGTTATACTAACATGGCATCCCAGCAATGTTGATCAAACCCCATCTCCCTTTCTTATTATACAGTTTATGCCATACATGTAGTTTGTCATTTTATATAAGGTTTTAGGTGTATTGTATATTGATATTATCTTATACCACTTATCATTTATTTTTTGATATGTGTGTGTGTACAGTAGGACCTGAATGTTTTTCTTAGGTTTCATTCAACAAAGTATGTAACAATGCATATGAGTAATCAGAAAGTTAGAAAAGTTAAAAAATTAACTACTCTCAGAATTGACGGTGCCATTTTTTTAGAAATATGAAAACAATGCAAAGGAAATCAAATAAAAAAAATTTGTACGTTAATACATATGAAACAAAGGGTTAAGGTGTAGATAAGCATAATCGCTACAGTGCGTGTTTGTATTTGTGCCCACACACATGAATGTATGAGTTTATGCTGGTATGTGTTATAGCTATTCATAAAAAAAAAATTTCAACAAAATAAAATGTCCATGACTGTGAGAATTCAGTTTTGTTTTTCTTTCTTTAATCTTCTTTTTTTTTTTTGGTAAATGTTCAACTCTGGCGTCAGGCACCTTCCGGACATTTATTTTATTTTTAGCCGTGCATTTTCACTTTTTTACTTCTAGACCTCAAAGAATCTTTCTTTATTTGATTTCAATCAATGTCTTGTGACATATGGAAGTATCCTTTTAGAATTCTCATAACTGACTGTAAAAGATTAGGAAAAAAAAGTGGAAATTAAGAAAAATACAAAGAGAAACTGTATTTGAATAAAAGAAATAAAAATGTATCTCTATTTCACCAACCATAAATCTGATATCATTGCTACTAGAAAGACAGAACATTTTATCAAAACATTCTAAAATTTTCCTGATTCATTTATTATCAATCATTCATACCCAAGAGATCACATATAGAAAAACAATAAAGATACTTATACTCATTACAGAATTCTAGGGAGCATTTCTTCATTCAATTATGGCTCTATAAAGATTCAGACATCTCACATAAGACCATCAAGTGTGCGTGTGAATAGAAATAAATATCTATTTAAAGAGTAATGTCATGCTTGTTCAAAAAGTGTGGTCGAATCTTTAAGTAAGATCAAGAGTGCAGTACCCTTTTAATAGATGGTATCTACTCCAGGAACATTTGATTTCTCTGTGTTTGATGCCACGACTCTGTGACTACAGAAATGATTGCAGGACTGTTGCTGTATATTCTTTAGGAGGATATTATTTATGTTGATACCACTATATATACTTTGGACAATTAATCTTCATCGAAATCTCAAAAGAAAAAGAAGAATCCCTCCAGGATGGCAAGCTTTCAGTATGGCAAGCTCAGCCTTCAAGGACAAGAAAATTCCAATTGTGCTACAAAGAAGACTATACAACTAATACATCCTACCAATAGTCACCTATGGAGCTGAACCATGGAATTTAACTAAAAAATTACCCCTCTAACTGAAAACCATGCAATATGCACATGAAAAAATCATGCTCAACAGAACATGGAGAGATCACGAGAGAGCACAATATATTAGAGGAAAAACAGACGTTGGAGACATTATAGAATCCATTAAAAAACTCAAATCGCAATGGACTGGTCATGTTGTGAGCATGGCAGACAACCAATGGATATTACGACTCACAACATGGAACATAAAGAATCTGTGCAAAACCAGGGCCAACAAAATATGAGACTAAGTGACAAGCCAGATAAGTTCAGAAATTACTGGATTCATGATACCCATGATATAGAGGTTTGGAGAATCTTGGGGAAAGCTCTATGATATTAAAAGAGGTGGAGGAGGATGCCGCCAATACAGAAACATTTGATTTCTCTGTGCTTGATGCTACCATATTGTAGGTACAAAAGGAGGTGCAGCACCTTTTCAATATACCCTTTAAATTGATCTGGCATAACAGACACATTTTATACCACCTTATGTGCTGTTCAAAACATTGACTGTGTGTTGGGCCAGGTCTTGCTATAACAAAGTCTCTCTGATATATTATTCAGAGAATTATGTGAACTAACAAAAATATACACAAAATTCATGTATTTTTCTTTTGTTGATTGATTACCAACTTTTCTTTTGAGTTTATTTAAATTTTGATATGTTATCAATTTAATTTATGAGCAAGATTTGTATGTGTGTGTCTATGTAAAGAATGAATGTGATTCTGAAAAACTTTGCTTTTTGGTAATGAATATTTGATTAGCAAACAAAAAGTATAGACGATCTTGTTCCAATATTTATTTAAGAAAGATGTATTGAGTTATTTTTTGAAAATTTAAAAGTCATGTATACTTTTTTGTTGAGCAATCGAATACAGATTATCTACAAGTATGTTTGGTGGTGTCGTCTTCATTCTTATATAACACACTACTGCATTGAAACAATAGGCCAGTTTTAGTGTGAAAACTTATATAATAAAATTACTAATTATTTTATTGAATTATTGTTATTCACCCTTAATGATCATTTTCTGAAACATGGAGCTCTATGTATGTCTAACAAACACACAGAAACAAACTACATATATATATATATATATATATATATATATATATATATATATAATAATTGTATTGAGACAATTTATTTGGAAACATATTTCATTGAGCTCCAGAATTAATCAAGTTACAAATTGAACAAAAACCATGTAGATGAATAAAGAAAATGGGCGTTGTGCGTGTTGGATGTTTGATTTGCTACTCTGTTAATTCTGGTACATGACAAAATATGTTTTCAAATTGATTGTCTCTACAATTATTACATGTATACACACACACACACACACACACACACACACACATATATATATATATGTGTGTGCGCGTGTGTGTATATACTTTCAACCCAAATTCTCATTTCATTTATCCTTGGTCTTATTTATCTCTTTCAACTTAAGAGTATGTATTTAAGAAATGGACCTATTTGGTATGACAGATTTAATTATAAATTGCATTATATTGTACAGAAACTTCTTTGAATTTATCTTCTGTTGTTACACAGTTTATATATCACTCAATTTAGACAATGTAAATAGAATAGACATATAAAGAAAATGGGGTTGCTACAGGAAATGAACTTGCCACCAATAGGGTAGCTGCTTTAATGAAGTGATGCTCTTATCATTGAGCTAAACAGTTGCCGATAATGCAAAGGCCAAATAACTGCTTTCAACCCAGATTCTCATCTAGTATATCCTCAGTCTTTTTTGTTTCTTTCAATGCGACAGTATGCATTTAAGAAATGGACATATTTGGCCTGACCGAACAAATTATAAGTTGGGTTATATTACATAGGAACTTCTTTGAAATAATCTTCTACATTACACAGTATATAACTCAATAGTGGATATTTTTCTCAATTTGTAATGAGCAAACAGAAAACAAATGAAAACAGATTTTATCTATTGTCCATGTTTAGATAAAGCTATTAATATATAAAAGATATTTACAAGGACAAATACTCAGTGAAAGTATACATTTTGTGCCTCTTGTACCTGTCAGCATCTGGCTTTCTGTTTTTTTTCCTGTGGATTACAGCCAGTTGTTGACGAGTGCAAAAGGCACGAAATGTTTACAATTTTTGCCTCCAAAGCAAAGCATCTGATGGTAAATTTATTTTCCACAGAAAACTTTCAACTACTGAATGGTACACACACACACGCGCGCTACTAATGATGGGAATACCCCCCCATACATATTTAGCTCATCAATTAATTCATTTATGGATTAAATAATTAATAAACTAAGTTTTCATACACTCTTACTCCTGAGTCTGTCTCACTTTCTATTCCTCACATTATATATGTACATATATATATATTCATATATATGGTCGATATTCGATTGAAGCACTTCTTCTAACTTACCTATTGCCTAAAGTGGTTGAAACAGGTTTCAAAAATTCACATATGATTTCTACTTTTGCAAAAAAAATTTTCAAATGTTTGGTCTGCGTTCAATCTCAGCCTGTCAATAATGATTTGATTTCTATCTATTTCTATATAATTGTTCAATACTAAAAGTCTGTTTTGCCCAACCCAATTTGACCTGTATGCATGCCCAATGGACCTAGGGCATGTTTTATAGTAAAATTTATACGACACCATAATGGCCAATTATTATATATAAGCCGCTATTTTATCACAAGAGGCAGCAAGTATTACTAACTGCCAGAATGAATATAAATAAAAACCAGCCAACTGAATCAACTGAACAACGGTAGTATCGAAATTTTGTAAAAGAAAATTCCATTGAAAAATTTAAGACAGTCAGAATAAATTCTATTTATGATATCAGTGGCATTTTCCACTGGAAAACATCAAAAAGTGGAGTTTTTTTTTTGTTAAGTCTAGAAACATCTGGATTCTCCAGAATCTAGGTGTTAATGATAAACCCATCAGAATATGGCCCCCCCAAAAGGTCAAAAAGCCCTTTTTCCAAAAATAAAAAAAATTATTTTCAGAAGGGTTCAGGAGTACTGATACTAATTTTCTAGTCTGTAGACAAAACAGTATGACCAGCAGCACTTGTACACACAAAGAAATATATACACATGCACTTATAAAGAGGGATTAAACCCTTTGCCATCTATGAAGGCTACAGTGGTTCAATATTCAGTTAACTGTGAGAAATATGAACTAGTGAAAACCTAGAAAGAAAATTGCATGACAATGTCAGTCTCTGATCTTTCTTAATAATAGCCATTATCAAAATACACTGCTTTGTAGGTTAATCATAATAGAAATAATTTTTTTACAACTATGCAGGCCCTACCTCTTTCCTCAGATTGATGAATTTCATTCAACAATCAAACACGATGAAATTCAATTCAACAATCAAACATTGGGGAAAGAAAAAGATTGAAAGATAGATATACATAAATAAATAGAAATATAAGCTAAAGAAAGAAATGTCTTGTTAGTCACTGGTATAGAAACTATGCTCTCACCTTTTGTTGGGAGTGATCACTAAATAAAAGTCTGAATTTTTACAAAACAAGCATTGACACAAACTAAACCACTAATAACAATATCGAGAGTAAAATAAAGAAAATAAAAAATCTAATGTTCTTTGCTGGACATAATAAGGATTGTTGACGTAGTCAGCCAGACCAACTTAAGAACTGGAAGAAACCTTTGTTGACAGTTTTGCTTGATGACTTTGTAATTGTAAAGATAAAAGTATTACGCCATCCTTAACTGAAATAGACGGTGTAAAGAAGAGTTGAATTATCAAATTACAAAGAGGAAACATCTGTTAACAGATTAACACTGTTGTCAATTTAACCAGTTTCTTATTTTTGCAGTTGAAAAATTAATTATTTAGTGCTATTTTTCAGCAATTTAAGCCCTTTTTTTAGCTATTTTAAAACCATTTTAGGCTATTGCAGTCATTTTAATGCTATTATGAATAGCCACAGAAAGGCTAACAGTATATTTTAGTGCATTTAGGTGGGTTTTTTTGGTTGATTTAGTGCAAGAAAGAGTTTTGAATTGGCAACATTGCAAAGAAATGCTTCTTTTTTATAAGTTTTGACGTGCAACCAGCAACCAACTTTGATACAGAAAATTTTGTTCGAAAAATGAATAATCAGGGATTTTTTACCAATTTGATAGGCAGCTGACAATCCTAATTGATAGAAATAAGAAATGGTAATGATGAAAGTTATTCAAACATAATGAGCCCTGTTAAATTAATCATAATGAATTAGTACAATGTATTTACAACCTTCCCAGAATATGGTTTGCTTCACCCATTGTCTTGCCTAATGAGACTAATATCCCATCTTCTCTCCTTTGTTTCGTCTCCTATAATGTAGCTACTGCCTAGGCTACAAGGGACTACCAATCAGTACCAATGATACGTTCCAAGTTGCATAGCAATGCAATACTTTTTTTTCAAATAGTTGTCACTCCTTTGATCATTTGATGGAAAGGAAATTTTGATGTATTTTTTCAATTAATCATATTTATGATATCACTGCTTATTATCTATGACAACGGAGTTGGAGAGGTATATGTCTGTCAGTCAACCTCCCCAAAAGTTCTCATAAATTTAAATGAAATTTTGTGGAAGGATGGGCACAAGGTAGGGGAGAATTTGTTAAATTGGGGGACTGATCAAAGAACAATTCTTGATTGAGAGATATCTGTCCATACATTTATGTATGTACCCATGACTGTCTGCACAACATCTCTAGTTCTCAATGAATTTCATTGAAATTTGAAAGGAAGATTGGAAATAGCCCTCCTCTTACCGTTCATCGTAGAAACTTGAAATTTTACACACACTCTCTTCTCAAGGTGTAGAGATTATGTGTCTTTTGTTTTTAAAGATTCCCCTCCAAAATAAATATTTCAGTGTGGGGTTCAAAATGCAATGATAATTTTTTCTAAATTGGTCACTAGTTTGAACCTACTTTTTTTCTCAAATCCAGATTTTTTTTGACTGATCACAACGCAACAAAAGGCACAAGGAGTTACTTATTGATTGATCACCCCTTTTACTAACTTTTTAATTGATCACCTTCAACGCAGCATGTATGGGTGGCAATGATTCATAATTTCCCTTGGAATGCTATTTTTTTTTTTTCCTCTTCTGGTAAAAGCTCTTAGAACTGATTTTGGTAGCTACCCAACTATGCCATAAAGTCTGGCAAAATTTTACCCTTTTTGTTCAATAGTTTTTGTGCTCTCTAATTGAAGAGGTTCAACAAAGCAAAAAATTTGTGATATACAACGTAATGAATACTCAGTAACATTGATTAAAATTCATCAGCCCCATGGCGTTTAGGTAGTAAATTGTTCATTTGGGTGGAGCAATTGGATGTCAGGGTTGATTTATAAGATGTACTGGAATTAAAACATTGAACATAATCGTTATCTGCCATATATCTTTGGCATTATGTGGCTTGGGTTGGTCATTAGTGGACCTCTGTCGGCAAGAATGTCAAGTTCAAATAGCTAGTTTGAAATTGATGGAACTCTGAAAAATCAATAACAGCAAAATCTGTTTAAAGATGGAATGAAAGGAAAGGGGAGGAGGTTTTGAAGGTTATAATGAAGAAAGATTTAATCAAAATAATGAAGGAAAAATAACAAGAGAATAAGTGCATTAACAGAAAATTCATTTGGAAATGGATATAAAATTGAGGAAAATTTAACAATACAAAATGATGAAAGAAAATCGGATAATGTTTTAAGAAGGATCAGAAGATTCATTGAAAAGGGGAGAAATAATGAAAAATGTTATTTGGTTGAGGAAAAGTTTGTTGGGAAGGAATTTTGACCAGAAAAAAATATCCTACCTCATATAAATGAATCACTTTAACCCATGCATGTACCAGAATCAACTGTCTAAAATTATCTAAAAAGAATATATCTTTTATCTGAAATTATCTAAAGAAGATTTGGGTACTGTTGGTTTTAATATGACCATATGAAGATATTACAAAAAGCACTTTTTTGAAGAATAAAAGAGAAAGATGGTGCCTAGTGGTTTACTCATGCAAATTTATAAGGTTGTAGCTTTGAAAATCTGATGAAGAGTACCCGGAGACATGCACATACGGACGAGGAAGGGGAGAAGAATCTGATCTGTAGCCTAACTGTCTGGTTGGTTGGTTGGTTGGTGTGCCAATTGTGGGGTTATGGTAGTATGATGAAATAAAGGGGCAAAATGTGTTGAAAATGGAGGTTTGAAAAAATGAAGGAATGACAGTTTAAAAGAAAGAAGCTATTGAAGGAAAAATTGATATAAGAAAAGAATTTACAATTGTGGCATGAAATGAATTATAAATGAAAATTCAGTAAAATTCAGGGAAAGAAGGGAAGAAAAGATTGAAAGGTGAAAGAGTGGGTGTAAAATTCAGAGAAAGAAGAGAAGGACAGATTGAAAGATTCAAAGTAAGAAGATAAGATAAAGATAGAATTTCTTTTTTTTTTTTAAGTCAAAAATTTGAATCAATATCTAGAATAATTTCAAAAGGCCACTTACCACCCAAAGGAGGTGATGCTGCATATATTTTCAGTTTTTAAGTAAATTCTCTATGAACAAAAGAACTACTGTTCCTAATATATATGTCAAATGTGAGCAAGAGATGATTTGGAATTGAGCAAAAAACTTCAGAAAATCAATTGATTTGAATATAAGCGGAGTCCATTATATGATCACGATGTCATCATGAGAAATATTCCCTTCTTATGAATACACTATTTCTGGCACTTGATCCGCTGTCACCGAATTTCTTTAATTTTCAACAAACCGATTGTTGTTTACAGAGTCTGACAGTGAAATTCTCATCAGTGATGGAGAATCTACCTGAAAAAATGACTTTAAAAGGATATTACACAATATACACTAAATTCTACCTACGTAGCATTTCATGCAAAAAATGGTAATGAATTGAGTTAAAATAACTGACATTATCGCTTGTTAATATGCATTTTGACCATCAATGATGTATTCATATAGACAGAAGTATTGACAATTTTTTTATTGATCTGAGCTTAATTGCTGGTTTGGGATTATTTTTTAGTGAAAAACCTTATCGCATATTCAAGAATGTATGGTAATATTCTATCTGGAGAGTGCTAGATTACATGTTTCTTTGGTGATCAGAGAAAATTGTTACTGCTTGGCTGGGAAATTTTCACTCATTCACCGTATTCACTTGATATTACACTTTCGGATTACTATTTCTCCTGGTATTTTGGGAATCTTCTTCATGAAAAATATGTTATTTATCCCCTGGAAGACTGCAAGAGGCACATAGGGCAGTTCTTTGCTGTGAAAGATAAAAAGTTCTGGGAGGATGGAATTATGAAGTCAGTAGAAAAATGGCCAAAAATTGACGAAAATAATAAATATATCATTCAATAATATTATTATTCAATAAACGTAATGGCAAAAATATTTGAAAAAATGTCTTATTTTTGCTTAAGGAATCAAATTAACTTTTTTGATATTTCACTGTACAAAGGAACAGATATTTTATTTTCATTTGGACAAAAATTTTGAATCTTTTTATTTCATGAGTTATAACTGATTACAAATTGGCTTTAGATCTCTGTTTCTCTACAGTTTTCATTTATATCTTTGCCAGGACTTAATAACATTAGCAAGTGTTTATTATGATCTGGAAAGACATTTCAGAACAGTGTTGAGTTACTCTGCTGATATGTTCCACTTTCTAAAGCAAATTGTAAGTTCCAAAAAAATATGCTCAATGAAAATACTCTATCACACTAATCACCATCAAATCCAATTCCAAATGGAATTTTCAGCTACAAAACAAGAAAGGTAAAGACTGTGATATGAGTCCACAGGTCCTAAACCCCAGGTTGGAATACTTGACCACTTTACGAACAACTCGGAAAATTTTGAAGAAAAGATTCTCTGTGTAGTGACATAGCTGAAGCTGAGGACATCACATTTTGTGGAAAGGTTTTAACACAGCTGTAGTTTCTAGAGTAAGAATTCCAGATCAAAATCCCAATGCAATAAAAAGTTATTCAAAATTTTCTTCGTTCACATTCTTTTAAAACACCCAGTAGTATTTCATTTGCAACCAGTTTATAAGAATGTTATGTAGATAGCATAGGTAAGTATTTACTTGTCTAAAAGTATTTCAAATAATAGAACAAGCAAAACCATTTTCCTTTGTTGATTTTTCTCAATAGACTCAGGTAAATTATACAATATTGACACTTCTGTTACCAATTTGGAATGATCCAAATTCCTCCTAGCTGAGCTAAAAAAAAACATTTTTTCTTTCTCCATTTCTCTATTTACCTCCTGGTATCTTTCAAAACATTTTATAGAAAATTTGTTACTCAAGTCTTTTGTGTCAAAAAGGATCTGTGTATTTAGTATCTGAAGCCTCTGTACACCTTTCCTTATCTCTCCTCCCCGCTTTTTTTTTTTTTTTTTCCCTTTTGTAAGGGGGTGCTGTCAGTTTGATATCCATGGAACTTTCCATTCTGTCACTGTGATACATGAAAAGTATACAGCTGACAATCAAATAAGTAAATTTTTTTATCTCATTCCCTTACCTGGGGAGGGAAGTGTAGGGGTCCAGTTTGAATCAAATAGATCTGATTTCCCTCCTTTTATTATCTGCAGAGGGAGGAGGAAAATTGCTGTGTCTCGGGTGACAGGTTTGAAATGCCTTTGTAATAGCATTACTAAAGGAACCTTGTCTGCACTTTCTGGACACCTAACTATATTATCCAGCTGTGTCTCTTTTGTATCACCAATAGGTAAACAAGGAAAAAGGTGGCTACTCTATTTAGTCTTATTCTGATGGTCTGCCGAGTCGTGAACTTGTAAGATCAAGAGAGTTTTTTCCCCATCTACACAGAGAAATTGGATAGTAAACAATTATTGCAGTAACTTATTTAGCATTCAAGATGCGATTCTTTGAAAATGGGTTCTAAAAAAATCTGTTCCTCATGGTACTTGTTATGAGTTAGAGTAAATAATGCAAGGGTAAGTATTATGGTTCACTGACCTCTCCAGCATGTCTACTTAGCACCGACATCTCAGCACTGACTTCTCCATGCACAACTACTTGGCACAAGGATAACCCATCACAAAATGACCAAGTGTATCTCAGCACAAAAGGGATAAACAGAAACAAATTATGGTGCTGAAGCACTTTATTGTGATACAAAAATTAGAATTTTTTTTTTTTTTTTGTTGAATTATTTTAGTGAATTAATTTACTTCTGTGTTATTCAATTTGATAATTTATTGTTCACTGGAACAAACTCTCAAAATCACTTATTTTATTTCAGCGCCAAGTTGACGTGCGTGGAGAAGTCAGGTTACAAAGTATGAAATCTTAAGGCTCTATTCTAGCTGGTCTCTCAGTCTCTGTAGTTAAGGTTAGATGTTCAAAGCTGCCACTCCCCTGCAGCTGCAACAGAGAATACAAAGTTCAAACCATCTACCCATTCAAACAAAAGTTTGAAAAACATGGAGAGACCATAAAGTCAGGAATGGCAGATCATGTATGGAGTGAACTTGAAATGATAAAAGACTATCAGAAAATTGAAAAAATGCTGCACTCTAAAAATCTGATTATCAAATAAAGCATTGAATAAACACCATATAGAAGCTTGTACCAAACAAAGTTCAGAAAGTATTGTCTCTGCAATGCCCATGATAGAGAGGTCTAATAAATATGATATTTACTTGGACCCTATTACCATTAGTCCCATTTTTTTTTATTCTTTTGCTTTAAAACGGACAAATTTGCGATATTACCGCCTAAATACTACAAGGCCTAAGTTTTGTCCACCTTGTGGGTCCCTTAAGCAACTTATATGCTGTTGGGAATTCAACACATGATATGTAACGAGAGACTCATTCAGAAGGGTCACATCAATGCAGACAAGTTGGCACTCATAAAGCTCCCAACTCTGACAGCACGAAATCGTTTGTCCCTCTGGAATTTACTTAATCATAAAATACTGAAATGATACTCTCAACACTGTAATGATAAGTCCATGAGTCTGTGTGTGGGTATGCATGAACACACAGGCACGCACACAACCATATATATTGAGTTTAGTAGACAATAAGGAAAATAGTTGTATTATATCAAGTTTATTGATCTAACATGCTCCATATTTGATAAAGCCAAAAGGCAAAAAATGTTCAAATCATAAACTTGATTTGAATATTACTGTTTTCCGTATTGTCCAAACAATAATATTGTCAGATATCATACTCATCTCACACACACACACACACACACACACACACACACACATATATATATGAATATATATATATATATATATATATATATATATATATATATATATATATATATATATCACCAGTACCCACAACTGACACTGTTACTGGGTGTATTTTATTCATGTGTTCTGACATTTATGTCTATGCGTTGCTCCGGTCTTGGCCCAGCCCTTAATGTTCATTGTGGAAACTTGAAATTTTGCGCATGCACTCCTCTCAATGACAAGAGAAAACAGATCCCCCCCCCAAAAAAAATTGGTTCCTAGAATTGAATCCATCATCAAAAATCAATTGGGTGTGGGAATTTCGAAAAAAAATCATTTTAGACATAATTAGGAGAAAATGTTTAGATTTTCTGCCCTCAAACTACATTGGACTGGAGCTTGACAATATATTTACCATTTTGTTTCTCTCTCATCTGCCATCTTTCAGGCAGCTTCAAAATTTTATCCCCTGTGAACAGTTTTTTTCCCCTGTGTAAAGAACTGCTCTTGGTTTCTCTTGCAGTCTTCTAGGGAGTTAAAGAGGATTCTGTAAAGACGAAAATATAAAATAATTCAAAGGCTCAGTATCTGGTAAATATGGTTGATGAGTGGAAAATTTCCAGCCAAGCTGTAACAGTTGCTTGTTGACATGACAGAGCAATTAAAGGCAGTTATTTTGAATAAATTTAGTTTAATCTAAACACTGCGAATGTTATCTACAAACTAAAACTGAATGATACTTTTGGCATTTCTAATGTAATGTTCTTGCAACACACAGATAGTTGAACAATATGACAACAATTAATGGCTGCCATAACACCCAACAGTTAGTTGCAATTGCAATCACTACTTCCTATAATCACTATCTAAACTTAATTTGGTTTTACTTTCTGAAAACAGAACCTATTGCAAATATCATGGCAGATCCTTTTTATGATACTGCTCTCATATAGTGACAGATTAACTCATATCTGTTCTTTGTCACCAAACAGAATATCAGAAATCCCTAAAGACTATTTCAAAGCAGTCTTTTAGGTTTATCCATGCATCAAAGCCGTTATTAAAAAGGTTGAGTGATTTTCACCTGACTTCATATTTACCAGAACTCCAATTCTTTTGATGTTAGGGAAACATCATCAGTGGTTTAAATATTCTCTGTCTACATACATATGTATATATTTACAAAGATATGTTTATATATATATATACATATATATATATATATATATATATATATGCACACACACACACGTACAAACACACACACATATATATATGTGTATATATATATATACACACACACACATATATATATATATATATATATATATATATATATATATATATATATATATATAAAGGGAGACTTTGTACATTGCAGTTTTGATGTAGTACCATCAAGGTATTGCTGTACAAATTAATGGGACTAAGTATAAGTTAGAAACAAGAACATATTGAATCATAATAGTCCTTGAACAGTGTGGTCTCAAACAGTATGGAAAATTTTGGAACAAATTAACCATACTAATCGAGGTCCACCTTTAAGAATAGAGGCTGAAGCCTTAGGAAAAGATAAGGAATACATTTACCTAGGTTAGCTGATAAAGTTAATGAAAGACCACAGAAAGGTAATAAGATTGCGCGTAATGATTAGCTGGAAAGCATTTGGTATTAGTGGAGACAAACTGAAAAGCAAATTGCCGATATGTTTGAAATGTAGACAGTGCAATCTATCAGCCTTGACGTATAGTTGCAAAACCAGGAAACATATAGAATCACACAAAAACAAACTCAGAGTGGTACAGAGGGCAATGGTAAGAGCATTAATAGGATTATCTCAGCAATAGAAAAAGATTAACATTGATTTGAAAGAGGACTAGAATGAAGGATATTGTCCAAGTGATTAAGCAGCAAATATGGAGAAGGACCTGGCTCGTTGCAGGGAAAGGGAACAACAGATAGATCCTAAGGCTAAACAATTGGTGAGTGTGGGACAGTAAATGCTGTGGGAAAAGACCAGACACCAGATGGAGAGATAAAATTAACACAATGCTCCTTGTGGAAGGCAGTGGGGAAAGGCTTTTGTTCAGCTGTGGTCTTATAACAGCTGATGATGATGATGATATTTACTCATATGTCTCAAAGCGAAACATGTCACAAAAATAGAAATTTATTTTTTTTAAAAACTTCTCCATTAACATAATGTCAGATAGATCTTACTCATCTGAATATTTTAGATGAGGGAATATCATTATGTAAAGTTTTTTGCGGACTTCTCTTCATTTATTTTTTGAAGACGGCCGTAGGGTACAATGTTTGGAACCTTGTGTTGAAAAATTAACCAAGATGAGGACAAAAGTCTGCAAAAACTTTACATAAATCCTATCCACACTACTACACACACACACACACACACACACACACACACACACACACATATATGCAGGATGTAAATCTCTTCGTGTAGATATTTGGGGGGAATATTTTTATATGGAAACACAAATTTCTGAGCAGAAGAAAATTGAGTACAGCTTTTTTTTTAAAAATAACAGAAATTTTAATGTGATAAAGCTAAACCAATTCGTGATCATTACTTCACAGTTTTCAGCTTTCTCTTCTCTCCCTTCTTTCCATCTCAATCTATGTTTTTTAAATTTCTCTCCATCTTCCTTTTCTTCAACTTTTTCATCTTTTTAGCTCTTCTTCCCTATCTCTTTTTCTTTTGCATCAACTTTTTCTTCTTCTTTATCTGCCTTTTCTCATTCACTTTCATCTTCTTATTCTTCTTCTCTTCCATATTCTTTTTTTCTTAATCTTCTTCCTCCACATATTCTCTTTCTTCTTCTTAATCTTCTTTTTATTTTTCATTCTTATCTACTTTTTCTCCTTCTTTCTATCTTCCATTTATTTTCAGTCTTGTCTCCTTTTTCTTCTCCTTTCCCATGTTCTCTTTCCTCTTCTTTATCTTCCTTTTCTTTTTCATTTCTTTTTTTTTTCTGCCCCATATTCTTTTTCTTCTTCTTAATTCCCTGTTTCCTTCTTTTTTCCCATACTCTTTTTCTTCTCCTTATCTTCTTTGCTTTTTTATTCTTATCTTCTTCCCCTTCGTTTTTCTTTTCTTTTTTTTTCACATATGTTCCCTTTTTTCTTCCTTGCCATCCTCTATTTCTTCTTTCATACCTTCCTTTTCTTTTCCTTCATTTACTCCTCTTTCTCCCTCTTCTACCTTACTTGTCTTCCATTTTCAGCCTCTATTTTCTGATATGCTTCTTCATGTTCCATGCGTTCTTCCTTTTCTGGATTTTTATTCTTGTTTCACTTTCTTCTTCTTTTCGAGTGCTGCTGCTCTACTTTCACCTCATTCCTTCCCTGTTTTGACCAATTTTCATTCTCCAAATTATCTTTCCATCTTCCTCATTTATTTCAGATTTCTCTTACTGACTTCTATAATTATTTCATCTTTTTTTACTTTTTTCCCTTCCATCATTGATAATCTGGCTTCTTATTCTCCTTTCTCTTTCATTTTATGCTGTGAAGCAGATCTAAAAATTACTCACATTCTGCCACTGCTTCATCTTTATCTAAATAAGACATTATACTAGCATAATGATACTGGAAAATTTCACTTTTTCATCCATAACTCTGGATATTGAGTGCTGTTTCTTCTCCTTCTCTCCTTCTTTCACCCATTATTGTGTCACAAAGTTATTCTTTATTCCTTTATTTCTATTTTCAACCATTTTTTCTTCTTTTTCTTCTTTTGTATTTTTTTGTATTCCTTGATCTGTTTTTTTCTTTCCAACCAAATTTCTTTCAACATTTTTTTTTTGCATTGGGCTTTGCCTCATTCTTTCTCAATCTTACTTCTTACTTTTTTTTTTCTTTGCATTTTTCTTCGGATAAACCCTTTCATTCCTGTCTGCAATCATCTTGTTTCCTTTTCCCGTCTACCACTTTTCTTTCCCTTCTTGTTGTCTTCCTTTGATCTCTCTTTCATTTTCCTTCCACCCTGTTCATTCATTCTCTCTCTTTGATCCTTCCTTCCCTGCTTTTCAATTTTCATTCTTTCATTTCTTCTCGTGGCTGCATCTCTTCAATTTTTTCATACTCCTCTTCCTTTCAATTGTTTTCGCCACCATCCCGATCAACTTCATATTCTTTCTTAATTCCTTAGACCAAGACTAAAACAGGGCACATTTAATTTCCTGTCTCAGGTACTTGTGATTTACAATTGTTTATCATTTGATCATCAATGTTTACACCACTCTTCATCCTTCTTCCTGTAACCACCATCTATTGTCTGCATTTTATCTATCCATCACTTAAAAGCCTGGAGAAGGTCTATTTCAGATACCTATATTCTACCATATTCAATTCAGCCCTAACACTTAGAGAATCATCTCCAAGAGTATCATAGTTAGGAACAAGGGATCTTGAAAGCATGATTCTGTGATAAACACATAAAGTAACAGCTCCGTAATGGCCATGATAGAGAGCTCTGGCAAATCCTGAGGAAGGTCTATATCCAACAATGGGCGCTAAAAGGCTGATGATAGTGATGTCCTGTCTTCTGTACACACACATACACTCACATATATATATATATATATATATATAAAATTACATAAATTGCATTGACGGATATTGGAAAATAAGTGACTGAAGTGACAGAAAAAAAATTTTGACAAAGTTTTTAATATTTCATGTTTAAAGCTGTAAAGCTATCTAGACTATAAAGCTGAACTAAACATCAAAATATGTGCAAGATGAATATTTTGAATGTGGAATATTCATACAGAATCACTGTGTTCCTGTTGGAAAAAAGGCTGAAATGACAAATATATGGCTGAAAAAAATGAATTATTGAACATTCAATATTTTAAAAAATTTTCTGAAGAGAGAAAGCAAAAAAAGTGATAAGCATAAATAGAAAAAAATGAAAGCATTAAACATTATAGATCTACATGATTAATTTATATTTGTTTTCTTGACTGAATTTTATTCCCAACAACAAATAGTGACAAGAGATGCTTAACATAACCTTCCCTTTGAAAACTCTGACTTCCAACCATGCATGGCTCAAAGCCAAAAATTAATTGGAACTTTATGACTGTGGATCCATCCACCAGACAGCACCTTCCCATTGCACTATGAGTGGTAGGGTCAGGCATACGTCTTGATGTCTTTGGCAAAGGGAATCGTGAGTCACATTTTTCCATTGTTGAGTGGCAGATAGTTACTTTCCTTCTAAAAGTATATTCAGCAAGCTCATTACTTGTTCATGTTTTTTTTTGGGGGGGGGCGGGTTAAAAATCAAAAATTAGTAAAAGATTGTTCAGATCAAATGGGTCATCACGGATTCTACAAGTGAATGAATGCATCAATTACTAAGGTTCATTAATACTTTTTAAAACTATTAGAAAGTGGGAAGGGCTTGTCCATTTACTAACCGAAATCTATTTAATTCCTGGTCTTGCTTACTGTTACTGGAGATAAACTCACAAACTCCCACTCACAAAACAGACTCAGATCAATACGTGTATACAATACTGTTCATGTGTATTCACACATGCACGAATATCAAGTCTTAAGTCATTTTGCAACAGTGCGGTCTCTTTTCTCAATTCACTGCTGATCTCGCATCTGTTTTGGTAATTTTAAAAGAGTGAGGAAAAATTGTTTTGTGGTTTTGAACTGTTTCTTTTTGTTCTTTGCACCTACCTCTTCTTCTTCTGTCCCATTCATTGTCAAAGCAATAAAGAATTTATCACTTTCTGAGACAAGATGAAACGATTCTTTTTGCCCAACTCTTCAGCTTTGACATTGCTTCGTGAAGCTACCTTTCTAGCTGTCTCTTCTCGGACGTCTGATATATTGTTTTTATGAACTCATCAAAGGATTTCATTGTTACATAAAATAGTCTGATCACTTCTGACTTGTCAGTTACTGGGCAGTATTGGATGGTAATTATGCCATCACTATGTCTTGAGTCTGGATGTATTTTAGAATCCTTTCTGTAGATTAAGTTCAGAATTATAACCAGTTCATAGTATGAACAGTTTATCAACTAATAGCCTGCTGAAACATTCATGGTACCTGTAGGTTGACAAGTAGTATTGGTTTACGTGGTGCTAACGATAGGGAAAGATCTCTGACCTTAGTTAGATCTCTTTTCTATCAACCATTATGGTATGCCAGTGAGAAAAATCTTGTCAAATACAAAGATTATGTATCAGGTAGTAATGGGTTTCATGGTACCAGTAGCCAATGGATGTTTTTTGTCAAACATCATGGCATGCCGATGACTAGACCCTTGTCAAATACAAATATTGTACAACCGGTAGCAATGGGTTTCTTCGTACCAGCAGCAGGGAAGAATCTATAAACTGACTGAAATCTCTTTCCCATCAAATATTGAAGTGTGCCAGTGTTGAAACCTTTGTCAAGATATCTAGAAATGGGATAGAACACAGAAAAAGTTGGATTCATGCCTCTACCTAGGACATTAGTATGAAGGGATCACCACTGAGAATCTTATTTTCTATTTCCAATGTGTACTGTTTGCTAAACAAAGTTCAAAAATTATCTGATTATTGGGATTTTTTGACTGATCACCCCTAAACAAGCTAACACTTATATTTTAATCTATAGCCTATCTTCAAGTTGAAATGATAGAAAGTAAAGAGGGTAGATGTACAGTATAGTTTTATTTCATATCAGTGTACTTACAGTTGCCTCCCTAACATTAGCTAATCTATTTTGACTTTTTTTAGAAGTCTCTTATGATGAGAGGCTCCAAAGTTGCCATTGATATCAATGCTCTGTTGGCTAATTGGTTTGACAGGATTAACTTCATTATGAATTGTTGGCAGAAGGAAGAACATGGTGATTATTCATTAATATTTCTCCATTCTGTTTGAATACATTTATATATATGTGTATATTTATCTATAAAAGTGTCAGCATGTGTTGTGTGTGTGTCGATATTAGAAATATGTGTATTAACATGCACAGATTCATACAAATCTAGTCTAACATTAAAGAAAAAAATACTTCTGTATAATATACTTTTATTCAAAACTAAAATAGGCATTCGATAAAGTATCATAGATCATTATTATGATTCATCAATAATTATGATTTATAATACTTGATGATATGAAGTATAGGTTCAAGTTGTTATTTTGACCTCTGCTCTCTGGTTGAGTCTTAGTAACTTAGTAGAGCAGTCAACATATACCAAGGTTTGAACCCATGTCTCCCAGTTTTGATTTAATGAGTTGAAACCTCTGACAAGACAAGGAACCTTACAAGAAGTGATAAGAGTGTTTGTGTGAAAGTGACATGTCTGGAGATTATGCAGTACTTGGGATAATTTCCAATTCTAGCTCCAGGTTGCTTGCTGCATTGCATTCGCAACATGGGGATGGGTGTCAACAGCTGATTTCATTTCCTAGAAAAAGGTCATTTATATTCCAATCTGTCTTTTAAACTAGCGAGTTACTCACTGTAGCATAGTAACAATTTTGTCTAGTTCCCAGCGATTCATCATAATGTCAGAACTTTTTCCCCCAAGTAGATTCCATTTAGTTTGAGATTTTAAAACCTTCTGAAGCAATGATTTTCTTCATTTTGGATTCTTGTAATAAATCTATTTTTCATTGCTGGTGATTATCTTGTCCAAATTTTTTTCTCTGTGAAGAGCAAGAAGAGGAAGACAAGTGTTTAAACACTGATCGATGTTCTTTTCTCTGACTTAATGTGGAATGCATCTTCCTTGGTTCTGAAGTTTTCCTAAGGGCTCTAAACAAAGCTGACTGATGGTACAAGTGATTAAAAACTGAGTAATCTTCAAAAACACTTTCAAGATGTCTGTTACATTGTGCAAAAGATAGTATGAGAACCTCTGCATCAGCTTCATAAATATATATATATATATATATATATATATATATATATATATATAAGAAACCATCAACCAAAACTGTCACTATAGGTTTCTCTCAATTTTCAGTATAAAATCAATAAATCTAGATGTAATATGCATTCCTTAACTTTTGTGATAATATGGTTCTGAAAAATATATAAGATGGAATACTATTTGTCCTTATAACAACAAACAGAAGTTAGTTTTTAAGCTGGTTTGTCTGACTATGTATCATACGTATAAGCTGCACCAATGGAGCCAGAGGGATGAAAATTTCAACGTTCAGTCCTTAACATGGCTCAAGAGAAAAAAAAGTTTCCTTTGTTTTGTTTTGTTTTTTTCAAATCACCCAACATCCCAGCTCACCCCCACCCCTCCCCGATTGAGTTTCAGTGGGGGAATTCATTTTGCAATGTAGGTTCATCATAAATTGATTGCCTACCTTGTATTAGTATTTTTTTTGAATTGATGCTACCATTGACTACTACCTCAAAAGGATGAGAGAAATCAGTTATTCAGTGTTCACCTTGTTTTCCAATTTTTTTAATTGATCACCCCCCCAACATGGCATGTTGCCTAAGGATGTTGAATGCATGACGGTTTCTAGTGATTGACTTATCAGACATGTATTTATATGTATTTTATTGAGCTAGCTCGGTCTAGCATGGGACCACAAGAGAGAGGCAGCCAGTGAGGATTGAACTTAGTACACTAGTCCATCAGACTAGCTTCCTCTTCATTAGTCTAGGCCAGGAATATGTGGAGGAGTGAATAATTCATCAAAAAGAATTATCTATACATTTTCAAGTGTCAAGTCCCTTGTCAATACAAATTTTCGGTCTGAGCAAACATAAGAAGTCTGCATATTTCTTGCAAAAGATAATATGGAGGTATACACATGATTAAAAAAGTATTTTTCTCTGATATATCTGTTTGAAATATACTGAAAGCTTACTTACATATACTCCATATAAACAAGGTGTTCAAATGCAAAGATATTTGTTCTATAAAAGATATATAAACTCGGTTTTTGAGTATATATTAAATAATGGCAGAGATACATTGTCTTGAAGCCGGCCAAAATGTTGTCTATATCAAGTTTCTTTCGTTCAGTTCCCAAGCAACAATTTTGGTAATGGCTGGAATGCTTTGATTCAGGATTTTACTCTTGTGCTAAGAAACAATAAGTAATTGAATATTTACATTAGATATGGAGAGGCTTTTAGAAAAGATAAGAATCCGTTCAGGGCCCATAGGATCATGTGCTACTCTAAGGTCTCTCGTAAATAGGTCTGTTTCTCATCTTTCCTGGTGGCTCTTTAAATGAGTTTTAAATGTAAGTACACTAACAGTGCAATGTCTAGCAAACAATTAACTATAAATTTGATTCATACTGGTTTGTCAATGAATTCCCTTCTCCACTCCCAAACCTGATTTATTGCTTTTGATTTTGTGAGTTTATGACTTTATAATACATATATATATATATATATATATATATATATATATATATATATATATATATATATATATATATATATATATATATATATAATCATAAATTATGTTATGATATTGAAACTCTTTTTTGAAATGATCTCCTATCATTATATGGTTAAGGAATCACTTAGCCTAGACAACGTAAATAGAATAAATATTTTGCAAAAATAAGCCAAATTCTGTAGAATCATATATCTATTTCTTAATACATAATGTTGTGTTGGAAGAAACGAATAGAGCAGATATAGACCATGAATAAACAAAAATGGGAATTCGGTGTTGAAACAGTTATTTGGGCATTTGCATTACTGGCAGCTGTTTAGCTCAATGGTAAGAGCAACACTATGTTGAAGCAGCTACCCTCTCAGTTGCAGGTTTGATTCCTGAGGCAACCCCATTTTCTTCAATTGTTTATTTGATTTATGTTATCTTGATCAAGTATCTAGTAATGATGGGAGATTATTTTAAAAAAATTTCAATATGATATAATGTAATTTATCATCATGTATATGAATAAAATAAATCATTTCTATTGGGAACTCTATTTGAACCAACAATGAGGTGTCAGTCCAAATAGAATTTCTGATAGAAAAAACGTATTTTATAATTATTCTGTCAGATTAAATATCCTTTATAATATATATATATATATATATAGAGAGAGAGAGAGAGAGAGGGTCTAGAACACTAAACACATTAAAAAAACCTTTTTGAATTTTTTTTGTGTCATTTCTGTCACTTATTTCCCAATATCTGTTAATATGATTTATGTAATTTCCTTCAGTGTTTTTTTTTTTAATGTTTTACACATATTTTAATATCATGGTACTATGTGTGAATTTTCTCTTGTTGGGATCATCAGTTGTTTACCGTGTAACTGTTTCGGGTATTTCAAAACAGAACAGTTATACTAACATGGTACCCTAACAGTGTGGATAAAATACCACCTCCCTTTCAGCTAGGATTTCAATACATAGCTTGTCTCATACTTCTAAAAATGTTGTTATTTATTGTAGGGTATCATCTTTATGTAAAGTAATTTATTTAATTGTCTGAAAAAACTTACTAATTTCGCCACCTTCATTGACCATTCTGACAACTCAAAAAATAATTTTCGGTATAAAATCAATAAATCTAAGAGTTGCTCATGCTCTCCTTAGATATTGTGATAATATAGTTCCATAAAATATGTAAGAAAGAATACAACTTGTTGTAAATGGCATATATTGATTGGAAATGAGTATCAAACAATTTTAGACAAACATTCCATCCTTGATTTCAGTATCCAAATTTTCGAACATTGCTTGTATTCCATGATGTTTACACCTTAGTTTGAGATCCTTAGGACATATAGCGCTATATGATTTTCTGAATTCTCCTCCCCCATTAAGAGAATATGTCATTGATAAAACTAGCACAACCTAAAAATGAATAAGTTTACTTTATATTTGTTCTAATTAAAGACAAGATGAATATATACTCATGTTTATGCAAATGCAAATTTGCCCTGAAAGGCACCAGATCAATCCCCATATGGATACCTATAATCTGATGGAATAATTTATCAAATATTTCCAAGTAACATTCCCCAATAAGATGACTAACAATCACCTTGAGAGTAGAACACGTAAAATAAGTTTCATCTTTTTTTGTTTTCCACCAGAGAGCTTTTGAGTTCATAAACCCAATATATTTACTATTTCTTCCTACAAATGCAATATATGTACATGTACATGATATAACGCAATTTATAATCATTCTGTTGGATCACATATATTCATTTCTTAATATATAACTGTTGCGTTGAAAGAAGCAAATTGACCAAGAATAAATGAGATGAGAATTTGGTATGAAAACAGGTATTTTCGCCTTTGCATTACCGGCAGCTGTTGAGGCTCAATGGTAAGAGCGTGGCTACATTGAAGTAGCTACCCTATCAGTGGCGGGTCAAGTCCAACAGCAGCTCCATTTTCTTTGATTGTTTATTTGTTTGTTTACATTGTCTAGGGTGAGTGATACATTTACTGTGTGATGACAGGAGATCATTTCAAATAAGTTTCTATATGATATAATGCAATTTATAATCATATACATATATATTTAGCATGCATGCAAAACCTGTAGGACAAATAATGATATTAGTTGAAGTGTTTCACAAAATATATTGAGATCTGAATAGTGTTACAGACAGATCAATGCATATCAATAATTCCTCATCTCATAAAAAGACTTGATGGTAATAAAAACAACAATGCCAAGGACAATAGTTAAAAAATATCAATCTGAATCAATTACACCTCGTAAAAACAGAATACTTCAGCACATAGTATATTTTTTGAAGGTTCTTTACTTGGATTACGAGGAAGAATGTGATTTAAATACATTTTTTACTACTTTCAATAGCCGCTATGGGGAAGTTTTCTATCTTTTTTTATAAGTCCATTTATTTGTTGGTTTGTGCGTTTCAGCACTCCTGTTTTGTCTACTGACTAGACCCATTTTCTTTTTACAGAAAAAGCTTTTTTAAAAACTTTTTGGGGCCTTATTCTGACAGGTCATTCAATAACATCTAGATTCTCCAGAATCTACTCAACAACGCAAGAACCATAAGTTCAATGATGCGTCCACCATCCATGGTAGAAGTTGCAGAAAGAGGAGGAGGAGGAAGGAAGGAAGCAAGTAGTCTTTCGTTGAGTCAATTGATTCTACTACTCATAAAATATTGTACTAGGGAAATATTCTGCAAGTATTATTTCTAATAAAAATTGTAAATAGCTGTTTTCAGTTTTTTTTTTAAATACTAGAATGTGGACCTTCAATAATTCATTAGGATGTCATTAGCAGCTGGTAAAAAATGATTTGGTCAGAATAGTATTCTTTTAATGATGTCACATCTTTTGAATACATTACGCCTCTTCCTTTCTTCCTGTTTCTGTTGTTCAACATAAATTTAGGACTAAATGACTGACCAAAAAGCATCTAATAGAGATGTGTGCACACATCTAAAAAATGGATTTCAATCAAGTATATTTCATCAGATCATGATCTTATAAACATCTCTATTGTAAGTAAAAAGAATATATAAAGCCATATATTCATTTTTCTCTTTTCGTGAATAATTCGTCTTTGGGAGGTGAGTACTTGTTAATTTAAACAGCATAAAAATCATAAATTTGCCCTAGAGGTTATAGATCAATCTTCTTGGCAGGTTTCTACTAAGAAAGTGATAGGCCCAGTTCAGATTAGAAGTTCAGGCCCATTGTCAAACTGCTCATTAAGTATTTTTGTAATCAGTGCCAAGTACAAATAATTTATGTACAAGTGTGTGTGTGTTTATATATATATATATATATATATATATATATATATATATATATATATATATATATATATATATATATATATATAATGTACTGATGAGTAATAAACCAGGATAAAGAACAAGAATTTTTTTTTTTTTTTTTGCAAGTGATGTCAAAATGCATGTAAGACAATAGAGTGCATAGAGTATTGCGAGAAGAAAGAATAAATACTTTATTTTTTGCTTTTACCACGGGGAGTAGGCACCCTTTCAAAATCAAGGGGTCATGACAACTGGCCCACCTCTGTTCTGGCCTTCTTCCTGACGCACTAGTAAATTCTTTTCTGTTGCGAAGTGATGCTATCTTGATCCAAACTTAGCAGCCTGATATTTTCTTTGTGTCACCTGCTTTGAATTATCTCCTGGGATGTGACAAACAGTTTTGTATGACACTAAACCAAAGATCAAACTCCCTTGGAAATTCAAGATCTCTTTACGTTTGGCAACTTAGTTAAAAGTTAGAACATCTTGCACCTGACAAGAGTAATAATCTTTTGCTTTTTCTGATGCAGTGCTGTTTGGCTTTGATCTTTTTTCCCTTATCTGCTGACTTGATTTTAACACACTGATACCCATCCACTATCTGGCACTGGCTGTTCTAGACTCCATTTTGTAAAAAGTTGTCACTTGTAGATCAATAAGTCAGGTTCATGATATGTTGGTGCTATGACACCCACAATCAAGAGGTCTGGTGAATCTTGAGGAAGGTCCATGTCCAATGACAGACGTTAATGTGAGGAGATGGAGAAGGAGGATCAACATCACCTTCCCCTTAATCAGATTGATTTGTCTTTTTTGTTCAAATTATAAGCAGTTGGTAACCATGAGTAACTAACTAAATCAAATTTCTAATGCTCTGGAAATGTCTTGTAAATTTTATTGATGGTCTTGTAAAAAGACAGCAAAAACTCTCTTGGGAGCTATCCTAGATAATGAATCATAAGCAATTACAAAATAATTATTTCTCTATAACTTTTGCTATCAAAAAGATGAACATTCAGTTTAGCTAACTTGATGGACAAAGTAATGGTCCAGTTTGGCATTAGTCTTACATTACAAATTGAAGCTCTGATAAAAAAACTTGAAATGTTTTGTTTTTTTTTTGTTTTTTTCAGTTTAATAACTTGATTTGCTAAGAATATGCTACAGTATCCCATTAGTAATCACAGAGAATATAATAGCCATAGCTCTAACCATCCTTGAATTATGCAATGACAGACATTTTGTGAATGATATTGAAGTAAGAATATTATCCATTAATTTTTTCTTTTCCTTATTCTTAAATAATTGGTTTATCATTCAAATTTTCTTGGTCTTATGTTTCTTTTCTCATGAATCAACTATTAGAAATCATTAACTAAATCTGTCAACATAGGTTTCTTTAGTTTTCAAATTGTTCTGGCTAAATGACTGTATGTATGTATGACATGTTCAGGCTGCATTGATGGAACTAAAAAGCTGAAAATTTCAATATTTACCCATTATTTGCAGAAAAAACTTTTTCTTTGTTTTTTTTTCCAAAATTCCTCTCTTGAATGGGTCTTCCGTGGGTGGTTTAATTTACTATGTAAACTTATTCTAAACTGGACCCTAGTTTTGTCCAGCTGTATTCACTCTTGTTTTTATAAAATTCAGACTTTTTAATATAAAAAAAAAGGCAAGGAAAGTAACTTCAATGGTCAACTCTTTTTTGCATATTTTAATTAATCACCCCCAACATAGTATGCTTGAAATTAGACATTTGTAATGTAAAAGTTTCTATTGATTGACCAACCAGACCTGTTTTGTTTTTTTTCTTTCAAATAGAAAGTAAGCAGTAGAAGATTTGTAATTTTATTATTTATTAAACCCTTAATTGCCAACCTCAACCATCCACAGGTCAACATAGGTTTCTTCAGTTTTTTAGTGATTCTGCCTAACTATCTATGTGTCACTTGTAAAGCCCGCACAAATGGAACTAGAGGATTGAAATTGTAAGCATTCACTCCTTATTGTATCTTGAAAGAAACATTTGACTTTCTAGTGATCACCATTCAACAGGTCAGTCCAGTGTTTAACAAAAAACTTTGGTCACATGATGATTTCTATTTGATGACTAATACTTTAAAAACCGTCAACCAAAACTGTAAGAAAAACAGTCTGTTGGTCCCTCAGTTTGTTTCTACCTGTTTCTGAGAAATTCAGACTTTTCTTGTATGTGACGGTTTTTATTTAGTGACTATTCAGACCTGTTACATTATTTTTCATGTTTCATCAATCTTTGATTCAAGAATCCTGTAGAAAAAATATTAGATTCATTTCAAATCAGTCAAGGCATATCTTAGCAGCAGCTCTGATACATACAGATTGAAAATCATTTTTTGTGGATGATGATTTATGATTTGCTATAATGTCATTGAGATCATCATTTTTGCTAAGATATGAGGTAGACAGATGAGTCCCATAAACTTATTTTTATTCTTGAGATATGCTTACGTACAATTTTTATATGTATAGGTTTTGTGTTTGTATTTTGACTAGTAAAAAAAAAACTGGATTGTAATTCATCTTCCTACCACACAGTCCTTTTGCATGTAAGTCTTTTATAGTCACTTTGATGGAGGTCTGTATCTTAGTGCCACAAGCAGATGTCATATCAACTACAATCTGTCTCAGACTATCTTCAATTTGCAGGAATACTAACGGAGACCGGTATTAAAAATAAAACTTCTTTTTTAGGGACATTTCATGCAAAGAACTTGGTAGAGACTGAGATTGTATTTAAATCTGTTTCTTTACCTGTTTTCTTGAAACTATGGAGTGTGACAAGTACCAAAATCAATCCATTATCTCAAAAACATGTTTCAATGTTCAGATCTATAAGAGTTGGACTAGAATACTGAAATATTAACGAATACAATTCATTTATCTGAGTATTATTATTGGGTTTAATTGGATCTTGGTGACTAATTTGTTTATCATTATCAAACTCTAATACAAAGACAGTATAAAGTCTGGAGTTGACTTTGTTTTCCTAACATAACAATAACAAGTACAAGAACATTATTCACCAAAATGAAGATTGATTTGATCTCATGACCAACTGATTGTCATCAAGTTGTCCTACTGACTGAGCTAAAATTACGTGTCTTAGATATTAATGAAAATTTATCATACAGATATGTACAGGCTTATATCATTCTAAACAGTAAATACATCTTTATGAAAAATACATACTTTTATCATTTTTTGTTCATTATATGTGCAATACTTAAATTTCAGCAATCATCTTCAATCAGAATAGGAGTTGGAGTGGAGTTTGACACTGCAGCAGCCAGTCTAGTTTCACTCTTCTTTTCAAGACTGAGGATGCTAAGGTTGAGTGGGTTAAAATAACATTCACATCTGTCTGAAGACCACAAATTATATTTGTCTGATAGACTTACACACATGGGTCATTGGTTGATCATTGGATCAGAGTTCTCATGCTTGATGACAAGTTACTGAGATTTGTTACCATATACTCATCTTGGGAGAACAAGTTTCCTTGAATTATCAGCAGAATAAGTATCATATCTATATTTGACAAATATGTAAGTAATAATAATAATTACATTATGACTAGTTTTGTGAAAATGTTTATACTTGTTCAAATTTAAGTGCCAGTAACTTAGAATATAAGCCACCAATGATTAGTGTGATTAGACTTTCATTTCCAAGAGTACTACTTCACAACCAAGATACCATAAAGATTGAGTATGGAATTGACTAAAACAAGCCTTTCGGACAAAATTGCCCAATTCAGTGTTTAGTTTTCAAATTTTTCCCTACAGCCAAAAAGTTTAGTTTGTTGGTATAGAAAATTAATATGATTAGCCAGAGAAATGATGGAGTGATGGTAAAGTGAGCGTGTAGCAATGAGAGGAGGCCAAAATATTGGGTTGGTCTTTTCGTATTGCTGTCCATCAGATTGAGATGCAGTTGGTGCTAAAATACGGCTGTGATTATTTGTTGATCTTTTCCCTTGCCACCATAAATTGCTGTTTTAATAACACAGCAATGTGAATGAACTTTCAATGTAGGAGCGTAGCTGAGGGAGTGACTTTAAATGGAGCATCGCCCACAAAAGCTCTATGAATAGTAGTTCACTTAGTGCATTTCCACTAACATCATGTAATAACTGATCTTACCAAATGTTGAGAGAGGCCTTTTAAAGAGCCAAGCGCCCTGCTCAGGAGCTCAACAAGCTCACAGACCTCAGGCTTTTGTACAGTTTACCAGGGGATCGCCTATAATAACTTTATGGATCTTGAGCTGACCACTGCTGCCAAGTTAGGAATCACTTCACAAAAAGTTGAAGGCAGGGGTGTCTTAACAAGCCAATTACCCACCCAGGCCCTAGAACCTCTTGCTGTTTCAATTTTTGTTTAATAAATCCTACCCATGATATCAAAGGTTACATGTACAGCTCATATATATATATATATATATATATATATATATATCAAGATTTCAATAGAGATGCTAAATTTATAATCATCGAAAAAATGGAGAAGTAAAGAAACATCTACACCCACACCATGTTTCTTATACTCAAATACAATGGTTTTATTACTATTCTTGAACACAACCACTCTAAAATCTATACATATATATTCATATGTATAAAAAATTTTAAAAGATCATAACAAAATGATTCCCTAACACACAACCAATCCATTGATAACTAAACTTATTTTTATAATATGAACTCAATTGGCATCTAATAATTGCCAAATTTCAGTAAACAAAACTTGAGTGAGTCAATATTAAGACTAAAAATAATAACTTGCCACCACAGTCAATGATTGAACAAACATAGCATCAAAATTCAGTGTTTTGTAAAAAAAATTTTCATCAAAGAATTAATATGGTCAGATTAAATTCTATTTCTGACATCCCTGGCATTTCCCACTAGGAAACATCTAAAATAAAGTGAAAAAACATCTAGAAACTTCTAGATTCTAGAGAATCTAGATGTAATTAATACACCAATCAGAATAAGATCTCAGAAAGGTTGAAAAAGTTTCTTTTTTTTCCCCCCAAACCAAAGGGATCTGGTGGACTATTGATGCCAATTTTCTAGTCTCTAGGCAAAACAGTATAGTCAAAAGTGCTGGAACACATACAAAAATTGATTAACCCATTAGAATAAGTAAAAAAAGTCAAAAAAACATCATTATCTAAAGCATATGATAGATTAATCTCGGCAAAAGAATATAAATCTAGCATAAGTTGTAAAATATATTCGGTCATAGGTCATTCTGCCAAAATTTATTGTTAGTATTGCAACTTAAAAGGGTTGGGGAGAAAAAAACACTGTTTGGTGAGAGAAGTCACTTTAAAAGTAGTTAATCCATTTGTTGGTATCCATTTACAGCGTGTTTGTCACTGACTGTTCAACCATTATCTCGTCTTTTTATTGGCCAGTATAGCAGAGGAATAACCACATAATCGAATGACGAGCAAAGCATCAGGAGTCCCAGATGCACCGTGGAACCTTCTAGTTTTAAAAAAGCCGCCACAAGCCATTTCGGGCTGGGTGGTTCTCACAAATGCAGGTCATACATATTTGCTTCTGTCTATGCACCAGTCTTCACTGCACTCCCCACTGATCTCCTGATTACAGATATGATGGCTCAAAGTGGGTCTGTTTTATCAGTTGCTTCTCTGAAATATGCAGACATACTTGAATATCATCCAAAATGCTCAAATGTACACTCAATTGAACCAGTTTTTGGCATGATGGTTTGTGTTGTGCAAGAAGAAATATATTAAAGAACCTAATTTTTTTACTTTGTTGTCAAATTTGATGTTATTTTTCCTCTAGACGATGCCAGGAGTCCCTGATAGTATTTTGATATAAAATTTATCTTGAAATATTTGTAAAAAAATACCTTGATAAATTATCAGACAATATTAAAATGATACTTTAGAAAAGCAAATACCAAAACAAAAATTACCATACAAAAATGTTAAAAATCGTAAGAATCTTACTGGATTCTATACATATTTGTCTGTTAAAATCCCTTTGAAAGACGAATACCTGGAGATTTTTCAATTTTTACAAATTTTTTGTGAAATTTTGTGGAAAATGAGTTGTGTCCCTTGCATTCATTTTAATGAAAATTATAGATGAATTCTGATGACCTTGAATGACATTTGAGGCCAACTTCACATAGCTTCTCTGTGAAAAGATTTGTGCATATGCCAAATATCAGCTTCCTAGATGCAAAATTGCTTCTTGCAATTGCTCTGATTGGCTAGAAATTATTATAAATGACCTCTGGGTTTAACTTCACATAGCCGATGCTGTGAGAAGACTTGTCCCACGCCAAATTTCAGCTTCCTAGGGAAAAAATTGTAGCTGAGAATTGTTTCAATAGTCTTGAAATGACCTTGGCTCATGTTTTCCACTGTAAATGGATGTACTTTTATGCCAAATTCCTGCTTCACAGATGCAAAATTAACTTTTTGTTTTGCTGGACAGAAAGTCAGAGTCCAGTTTAGTATTATAGTTACACTATAAATAGAACCATAATGTAAAATCTTGAAAAAATTCCCCCATTCTATGTCCTGCCATGAAAAGATATGCAAACTTCAGCTTCCTACTTGCAGAATTGTGGCCTACAAAGTGGAACGCGCAGATGGATTTCAAGTTATATATATATCAAATGATACAAAATTTTTAGTTATAAAGAACCATTTCAGCTTATAGATTTGAATTTCTGGAGGATTGATTTCCCTTCATCAGGGAATAAACAGTCTGTATGTACATAATCAAGTGCCATGTGATGCTGATTTATAAAATAAATAAGTCTCAGCATGAAACAGATATTAATTTTATACTGTGTTGCATCATTTACAGGACTAAAAATTAATTATGTTACATGGCTATGAGCATAATCCTTCCTCATCACCTACACTTGCTTGATTACTGTTAATTAAATATGGTCTCCTTCCCAAGTAACTAGTAGCACAAATAATCTAAATAATTTTGGTATTTATTTATGATAAAGACCATGACATACTTTGCCTTTGTCTTGTGTCATGTCTGGGCATATTGGTATTTATAATTTTACCTTTTCTGACATAAATGCTTAATTATGTATACACCGACTGAACCATCTGGAAGAATTAGAGAACAGCTAAAGTATGCCTTAATTGGTGTAAATGTGCAAAACTATTGATAAAAATAGCACGGAAAAATGCCATTAATTTTCTTGTATGTTGTTGACATGGGCTTTGGCTTCACAAATGAAGACCGAAGGAGTTGTTCCAATTCAGGCACAGGTTCACTGATGGCTGATGAGGCCAATACAAGATAGGCATATCTGCCACATCAGCTTCAGCTTTTGGGAGGAATTTCTCATGAAACTCAGGTTTTACAGCTCCAATTTTTCTGGATCTGTTGCTTTTCTGTAGCAGGGAGATGAACTGTTTGCCTGAAGAACTGTACGTCACAAAGTTTTCCTCTCAGCAACATGTGTTATCCCCTGGTGATAGTCAATGCCGCAGAAGGTGAAGATCTTTGTTGAGGTACCCTCCACATTACCTCTGTTTTGAACAGTTCACTTTAGCCTTCAAGATAGTAAAAGTCACAAACATGAAGGCCATGCTCCTCAAGATAAACCTATGCTGTGCAGGTCATTTTTTTTTTTTTTTTTTTCATTAGATAATGTAGATAAAAGATCCAATTTTTAAGTATAGTTTTAGATAGAATATGTATTTCTTTAGATAATATTTTGGGTAATTTTAGTATTTTATTAAAAATGATTTTGGATTATTTTTGTTGATAATTCGTTCTGGTACATGTGCAGGCTACGCTGATTCATTTACGCAAGGTAGGGATATAAAGTTTTACTGTTAATATCAATTTTAGATCACTTTTTAGGCTTCAGTGCACAAAACCTCTTCAAAAATTATGTTTCAAAACGAAAAACAATAATAGTGAGTTGATAACTTTGTTCACCTCATTAACGGTTATGATAACAAATCTTTATCTGTTTAAACAATTCCATAGAAAGTCAGATAAGGAGATTTATTCACCTCCCCCTTAGGGGCAAAATGTGACACATGTTTGAGTTAAATGCGGGGCTCCCTTATGCCTCCTTATAAGTTGGGATGAAAATTATCCATTTTCCCCGCCTTGTCTTTTGGCATACTATAGGCATGGTTGGGGGTGCTTATTGTACTGACCCCACCCCTCAGTGAAATTTGGAAGTGAAGCCTACTTGAGTGGAGCTGGACATTATACTTTTGGGGGTACCAGTGAAATCCTGTGCAGGTAAGAAAATGTAGTTTCTTATCTATCAGTTTAATACCCCCTCCTCCTCCTCCATTGACTTTCCTTTCTTTGCTACTTGAAAAAGTGTCAAGGAATGGGGATGGGAGGGGTTGGAGAGATAGAAGAACTTCCTGTTAGCTAGAATGACATAGCAGCCAGAGAGGTCTCGTAAAACCATAAACCCGGACACCATATATTAGAGAAATGAAGCTATTTCTAGCCACTGAAAAACCTTTGCCAAATTGGAAAATTTAAATAACAAACTGCCCAAGTTTTATTGTCCCTCCCTTATCTAGCTTTTCAGTGTCCTCTCAAGCTAGATAAAATTTGAGGTGTCATATCAACATCTCATGCTACTGTTGTCAAGCTTTGGGGCACAGGTAATGATCAATGTTTTCTTTACTGCAAATTTCACCTATCCCATCTATCATTTCATTTGTTAAATAGTCTTTTTTTAATTTTGAATTTGTTGGTCTCTAATACTAAATGATAAACCACTAAAAAATTTTGCAGAAGCAAAGATAACTGCTAACTTTTTTTTATTTGAATTTAGCTTAGGTTCATTTTTTTGCTCAGTAGTAGACCTAGACAGACGAAATTTCATTATGTTGCTTAGACATAGAACTTTCCAAAAAAGTATGACAATATCAGATCATGATCAAGGTGTACATGAATAATTAACTTGACAAATGAATTTAAACATTGGATGTTTAAATTCAACATACAGTTTATTTTAAGATTTATATCTAAGCTTCAACAAATAAAAATTTCAGCTCTCTGGGTCTATTTTTAAGGTTTCAAGAGCAACAAAAACAAACCAAAGCTAAATTCATATAATAAAGATTTCTGGTTATTTTTGCTTCAGTTAAATTCTCAACAGTTTATCAGTCAAGTGTTTTTGTTGGCTGTTCCCACCACTGGTCTCAATATCATTTATACTTATTCCATAAATTATACAGAATAGTATTCCCATTTGTGTTGTTTCCATCATTTCATTTCAGCCAGTCATTCCTTTGCTGTACTTCACATCCAGTTATATACAAGGAGCTTTTAATGGAATCTCATATCTCATTCATATTCTTACTTCCTATCGCCACTCCAATAAAAACAATTTACTGATCTGAATGACAAAGATTCATGATGCACTTGTGATTTTCATTTCAAGTGTTGCATGAATTTTATGTTATAATCATGCATATGTAACATCTTTTGCTATCTTTATTATGAATAATTTCTATCTGAAATTTTTAGATGTGAGATGATCGTTGTGTATAGATATTTTTCGGACTCTTATCCTCATCTTGGTCCACTTGTTATCCTTATCAGTATTTGTCACTTACCATTTCATAAGAACACTGAAAAAGAGAGGGGTTACCATTCCAAGATGGTGACACATGAGGTCAGCAATTTCTTTGCATCTCCATGGGGTCAGAAAAATAACCCTTCATGGACATCAACATGATTATGATACCAAAAAGGAATAGCAATATGGGAACTCTCTCACCCAAAAATGCACAGTGGAATGAGGACATTCTGGGGGCCCCTCATCCCCACATTTCATACCCTCCCCAGGTTTTCTTGTTTTATTACCGAAACTATAAATAAAAGACTTGAAATGAGACACGTAATTTTGGAGAAATATTGTATGGAGAAATGAATGCTGTTTTGTTTACCTTTCAAATTTTAAAGCAGCAAGGGAAGCCAAGCTTGTTATACAATGCACTTGATCTGTCTGTAATTTTTTTAATTGATTTTGATACCAAGTCCAGGAATCACTGCATTGAGTTTATAACTGATTTCTCTTTATTTTCTTTTTTAGCATTAATTAATTTTTTCTATGTTGGGCTAGAATCCATTTCTGTTTGATGTATTTATTCATTATGATTCTCCTCAGGTCCATTTGCATTGGTGAGTGTCTGTCTGTAATTCTGATTTCAGAGTTTTTAAAAGCTACAAAATTTTTACAGCAAGCTTCGTCATTTTATCCCCTTGTATAAATGAATGTTTATTGTAGGCTTAGTTATAATAAGAACAGAAATTATTTTCTGTTTTGTACATTCATACTTAAGGGGATCCACTTGATTCATTAATAAGGGAGGTATTTGTTAACAGCATCAATAGCATGATTAGACTCTATTTTCTGTTATTGTATTATTGATAGAATTTCCTTTTTATCTTATGATAAAGGCATAAGTTTTCTGTTTGGACTGAAAGCATTTTTATTAACCCAATAACCCAATCTTTTGAAGAAAATGATATGTTATGAACAAATAACTTGGCTCTCTGATCTGAATCAAATTTCCCCACTGTTTCAAGTCACTCTTGTTGATGTTTTCCAGTCAACTAGTTTCCATTTATCTAATGCATTATTTGGTGTTGTTTTCACCCAGATTCCCAAACGCCCAAACTCATACCACTTCTTATCATGAATCTTTGAGGATAATAAAAAGTGAACATTTATTTCAATCTACAACATTATTCTTGTCCCTTTGTTCATTTCTGTATGTCTGCAATATGCTTTCCTTTCACTTTCCACTGTCCAATCTGTGAACTGATCTATAACATATAAAGCATTTTTTTTGTTTGTATTTAAATGAGTTGGAAGTGCTGACTAGTCTCGTACAGATCTAGGGATTTGAGTGCTGCCAGACATGGTTCCTATGAAATCGAGATTTTAGGATAATCAAAGCTGCATCTTTAGTATTGACTGTTGCCTTATGTTTTTTTTTTCTGCTTAATGGAATCATTATAATAAAAAGATGTGGATTTTAGTGAAGAGAATTTGGACTCAGATTTTAATGTTGGTAAGAAAGTAATGCTTAAATAAAATGGACATTATGAAATAATGAAATCCAATCTTGCTAATTAAAGTGACATCTTACTAATTAAAGCTACATGAAAGAAAGTTCAAGTTTTGTCAAACTCTGATTGGATTTGACCTTATTTACCTAAGCTAGCTACAATGACAAGTTCAGACTTCCGGTTAAGACCAAAGTGAAAAGGAAAAGTGTGAAGGAGAAAGAGATTCTATTCCCATGTCCATAGGTGTTAATTCTCCGTCTTTGTTGATAAAAATTTGGCAGTGCAAAAATCACTAAATTACCATGGAAGTGCGTAAACATTTTTGCCATTTTTTTTGCCACTTTCGACCATTTTTTAGCATCTATTTGGTATGGTTTGTTGGCTTTTTTCAAGCTCTTCTTGGTACTCAAACTAGCATGAAAATATTTTTGGAGTTGGCAACACAAATTTTCAATCTTGGCAATTTTTTCTGCTAACACCTATGCACATCATCAATCAACCGAGA
>OY735198.1:75295440-75460440 GCA_963457665.1 Thysanoteuthis rhombus
CTTACCAATGCTCGAATGGGCTACAGATGTTGCTTTCTTTGAGTGTAGTTTGGTGTGTACCTTTTGGCACTTCTGGCCACATTTTTGAGTTTACAACCTTGAAAATTAGCATCAGTATACCATTACAAATCATATAGTCATATTATCCTATCTTTTATATGAAAATCTGTTACTTGGGCAAAAGTGTTCAACCATACATATGAATATACAGACCTCAAGTTGCCTACAGCACATATTTTTCAGTGGAATTTTTAAAAAAGAAATTTTGTCAATTCTTTTAGGGGTCTGTGTTTACTCTTCCTGAAAAAAATGTTTTGCTTGAGATTTTCTCAAAAACTATTAGAATCACACCCCTAAAACTGTATGTATATATATATTCAGAATCAATATCATCCAGTGAAAAGATCTTGTACCATTTATTTGAGCCCACATACGTGTGAGGAGATCAATGTTTTTTTTTTATTCAATTTTGGCCACTAATTTGTTGTATTCAAATTTGCTCAATTGGTGAGAGGCACAGAACATGTGATCAGTGGACCCAGTTCAAATTTCAACTGAGAAAGCTGAATTGTTTTTGTTTTTTTTCAGCTTTATATGCTTTCAGTCTAATTGATTTTCAAACCTCCACTTTTGAGAAATGACATATTTAAAGGTTTTATAAGAAGGGATTTTATATACAAAGTATCTATAATGCCAAACTGCACCTTAACATTCCATATAACTGCGATTGTAAATTTTTCTTCTTCTCAGTGTCATTAGATTTAGAGTCTTTTCCCAGGGCAACACCGGGTCCCCCAGTAAATATTATGAATAATCTATTAACAATTAAGGGAATTAATGTCATATCATAAATGTTCAGAGTGATCTAAAATGTTCTTGGTGTGTATACATTCTTGTGGTTGTTAGCATAGCAGAAAGTAGCTCTCTCGTTTTCCATGTTGCCAAAAGGAGATTGGAAATAGTGCAAAGCTAGTGCATTCAACTCCCTGTGGGGTTTCACTTATCTGTATTTCTAGTCAACTTTTCTACAGACAAGACATAGGAAAATATTCTAACTGTAGTATGCTGCTCTTGCATTAAATCAATATCACGTCACAGCCTGAGGGGACATACAAGAACTGCTTTAAAGTTAGATGATGACAAATTGTAGTGGCAACTTTCAAGCTCAGACTTTAGAAGTCCTGGAAAACTAGGATTTATAGTTTTTTTTTCTCCATCCGCTGATCTGTTCTTAAATTGTGAGTGCTGATATGTAAGTTTTGTTATTTTTATTATTGATTCAATGGGGAACACCATCATGAAAAATAAACAAATCTCAGTATATAAAAAGTGATTTTTTTAGTAGAGGTGTTCTCACAGTCTGGATCGCACAGCCTGAGTGAACTTTCACTTGGTGAGCAAAAGAAACAAACCAGTTAAATTTTTGGAGAGAGAGAGAGAGAGAGATCCAGAGAGAGAATGAGAATTGATTGTCCCTGTTGTTGAAATTTGCTCTGTCAAACCTAACCCAACTCGGGAAGTATCAAATGCTTGAAATTAAGTAGAACTCACCAGCACAGTCAATACTTGAACAACCATAACGTTAGAATTTGAAGTCATGTAAAAAAAAAACTAAAAAAAGATCCATTGAAGAATGAATATGGTCAGAAGAAAAATTCCATTTGTGACATCATCAGTGTTTTCCAATGAGTAGTAACTAAAATAGAGTGGAAAAAAAAAAAAAAATTTCTAGAATCTGAAGAATTGAGATCTTATTAATAAACAAAAGGTCAAAAAAAATTTTTTTCCGAAAATTAAAAAGTAATTTCTTGGAGGGGTTTGGTGGAGTATTGATACCAATGCACAAAGGCCTAAACAAACACACATATAAAGAAAGGATAGAGTCTTTTTCCACCTTTAGTGACTACATTGTTCAATAAAATACACATACCATAGGATACTCATAGACACTAGTCTACTGATCGAAGATTTGAAAAACCACTGGTATTCTCATTTAGACTTGGAGTTTCAATGTATATATTCATTTTTTATGCTAGTATATATATATATTTGTGTGTTTGTATGTAAATGAATGAATGAATGGCTTTGCATTGCTGATGAAGATCTTGGAAGGGTTCTCCACAATTATGAGATCCTTAAACAGCAAGACTATGTACTCAAAATAACCCTTTCATCTGCATAGTGAAGTTTTAAGGTGAAGTGCAATGTGTGCATGACCGTATGATATTTTAAAATCGTTAAATGATTCTTTGTGACTTTGGAACTAAATTGGTTTTATAGACTCCTAAACAGTTGCATCCTACAGGCTGCAAATTTGTGTACACTAGTAACTTTACTGCAGGATGAACATAGGAGAGGTGGTGCTGATCTCTGGTGACTTTTGAAGGTAAATTCAGGGTCAGGTCAATTTTGGCATTTTCAAATCTCATAGAGACAGTTACACCTTTGAGACTGCAAATGTGTACATGGGTAACTTGACCTCAGAAGGGACATAAGATACATAATACTAGCATCCAAGGTCCATACAAGTAAATTTAGGATCAAAAGTATTTTTGGGGGGCCATAGTATGTTTCTACTTGAATATTCATTTATTTTTGTGGAAAATCATTGATTGAGATTATGGTCCAGTGGTTAGTGTCATAGAAAATGAAATTGACAGACCAAGTTCAAACTTTTTTCCTTTAGTTTTTTATACTTTCAATCTATTAGATCTTCAAATATTCCGAAAATTTGTGAAATATATTTTTCTTTAGTTTCAGGAGGTTTTCTATTTGCCATGAATCTATAACACAAGCTAATATATGTATAAATATATCTTATAAAGACAACAAATGTTTATTTCTTTATTTCTTAGTGTATCTCTTTCTTTGTTCCATTACGCTTTAAAGACTCCCAAACGGCTGTACTTTATAGGTTGTAAATTTGTGTATAAGGGTAAATTGACCCCTGGGTGAACATTGGATAGGTGACACTGATTTTGGGATAACTGCAAAAGTCAATTCAGGGTCAGGTCAAATAGAGGGAGACAAGTAATTTTTCAATTTGGGTGTATCTAAATCTAAAGGAGATAAGTAATTTTTCAACTTATCTACTCAAGTTACCCCTGTGTTTGATTTCCTTCTTTGTGTCTGCAGATGCATGTCCCTGCCCCCTATGTAATTTGATGAAACTTCTAAAATACAATTTGCTTTCCTCTGTTGTTATAGTTGAAGTTTTTTTTCCTGGACAATGTCGGATCCCCCAGCTATACATACAAAATCATCCTGTATGTTGTTAACCAGAGCAACTTACATGCATACCATTTTATTGCATCCTAAGTGACATGTATAACAAACCAATTCAATTTTTTTTTATTGTGACACTATCAATATATATGAGGCTCCACTGCCTTATCCATTGACATCAAAGACCAGCCATTTCCTCTGCAAACAAGAATTAATGTATTTGTTGTGTGGGCTCTTTTTTGCCTTTTTTCTTGGACATAAAAATCTGTGGTTGGTTTTAGTTTAGATACTCAGAGACAGGCATACGTACTTAGATATAACAATAGCTCTTCTTTTATTGGCTTTGTGGCTTGATATTTGCATGTAATAGACCTTATCCTTATTCTCTGGCTTTATTACCATTTCTAATTGGTGTCACTATCAATGTACTCTATAACATAAAAAAAATTACTTAACATATCATCATTAATTTGCATTCTGACTTTATTACATATGATTTGATAGAACTAAATTTAATGATTTAAAATACCTGGATTAAGATTATAAGATTAATGAAATATCTCACTTTATTTAGTCCCTTAACTCTTTGAAACATCATGGGTTAAATTACTTTTGAAGTGTTGGTATCTGCATGGTGGGGCATTTTTAATACTACCATTTCATCATTTTGCATTTAGGAGCACAATTTTTTTTCAATTCAGGCTCACTTTTTTGCTTAGTACTCAGGATGGTCAACAGATGGTGGGGTAGTTTCAAGTAGATGAAAAGGAAATGTGCGCTGAAGGGTTGAGGTATTTTTTTGATGGAGTTAATGTCCTGCATATTTTGAATAATCCCTTTTGAAAAAAATCCCAAATAATTTTAGACAGTTATCAGAAACTGAGAGAGAGTTTCTCTTAAACCATTCTTGAGTCATCATAATTTGCCTTTAAAGTGTGTTGTTGGACATGGGCCTTTCTTAAAGACAGTCATTATAAGTATAAAACATAGGGAATGATAGGCCTCACCCTGCCATGCTGTCCCATAAAATGTTTGCAGGGGATTCTCAAGTACAGTAAATTTATCTCTATTGTTAATATCAACAGAAATAACCCCTAATAGCTCAAAATAGGGCTTAAGCGTGGACCCCAATTTTCAATACATTAAATTCAGCTCTCAAAAATAATAGCTAAATACAAAAATAGAAAGATCCCTACAGCATCAGGTTATATCATCTGTAAAAAGAAAATGAATCAGACAAAACATTTTAGTAGTCAATAAATGAAACTCATCACCCCATTCCCTTTCATGTTACTTTAAAGATTACTAATCCATTGTCAAACTCTTACTCTAAATACTGGCTACATATGTATCAGAGATTTGTTAAAATGTAATCTTCTCGTGAGTTGTCATGATTTTTTAAACATTTTATATTTATTTCTGTCTTCCTACTAGACTAGCATCACTTTACTCCTATCTCAACAGTTTTTTTTTAAATTTCCATACCAATTATGAGGGTTGGTCTTGAAGAATTGTGGAAGTGAGGAAGGGCGGACTCACTTATAAAATGGTCAAAAATTAGGGACACATACATTGCACCATCTTTTTATATGGGTACGTGAAACATTGTACCACACTATTATTCTTTATTGACTATCAAGTTAAACTGCCTGTTTCCTGGGGGAGAATTCCCTATTTGCATTTCCCCCCTCCCTAAACAGACACCCATGAGTAGAGATAGTTACATACTTACATGTTGATAAAACAAAATTTTTTCCATGTTATTTTTCTGGGGGTTTCTATCTTGGAAAAATGCTCTGTTATTAATTGATACTATAAAATTATCTATATTTACTGCACCTGCTCTGATCAGTTATTCAGTCTTTGAACCCCAATCTCAGGCCCCTGCCCCCTCTTACTATCATCTAAGACTTCAAGAATATTTATTTTCACACTTGGCCAGCCATTCTCACTAAAATGGGATCCTAAAAGCTGAGATTTTTAGTTCAATGATTCACACAAATGCATATTCTATTGGGTGCCCTGAAATATAATTTCTTCAAGTTGAAAGTTTATATTTATTCTATGTTCAAAGCTGAAACTTTTCATATTTATTGCAAAAGATTTTACATTATTTAGCTTTGGCATCTGGGCCTCTGAGTCAGATATTAGCCAGTAAGGTCTTCCATTCAGTTTAAAAACCTTTTCTAACAATCATCATCATCAGTCTTTTAACAGCCATCATTGGACATGGACCTTCCCCAAGATTTGCCACTCCTCTCTATTGTGGCTGTGGCAGAGCCAATACTTTCTGAATATGCCTCGTTTGTCTCTCCATCTTGTATTCTGCTGGCCTCGGTTACATGCGATCTCTGGAAATCCACATTGTGAGTCATGATGTCCATCAATTGTCTACCATTCTTGCAACATGACCAGCCAATTGCCATTCAAGTTTTCTAATCTATTCTATGATGTCTTGGACTCCTATTTTTTCCCTGATATATTGTCTTATTTTGTGAACTTGTGAGGTTGAGCATAATTCTTTATGTGTGAGTTGCATGGTTCTGTTTTCTGGTCAGTCTCTTGGCTAGGTTCCATGTTCAGCTCCATAAGTGACTATTAGGAGGATACATTGGTTGTATACTCACCTTTTTTAGGACTAATGAGATCTTGTTTTTGAAGATTGAGCTTGCTCTGCCAAACGCTTGCCTTTGAGAATGATTCTTCACTTGATTTTTCTTCTTTTGAAGATTTCATAGAGATTCATTGTCCTGGTTTACTTTCTCCAGTTCCATATCTTTGATTTTGATTTTTCAATGTGATTATTGTACATGACCTTTGTTTGCTTGAGTTCATGTATCAAATGAATGGCATTAGCATATTGTTCAAATTAACAGTTGATCCAGATCAATATGCCACAATAGCTTCCCGCTCAAACAGAAAGTTTAATATCTGTCTTATAAAAATAACATTGATCATGTGTAAGAAAAGGTTCAGAATTAGTGCAACACGTGAGTGTTTATAATATCACTGATCAGATTCACGATCACTCTTGTAACCTTCATCATTGGCTAGAAGCTGTGATTACTATGTTTTGGGTGGTATTTTTGTAACAATGCATAGAAACCTGATATTTCTGTTAGATCTATTAGTTTCTTGCTCGATTGTTGCTATTTTTCACAGAATGACAGCCAATTATTTTGAGTTCTCACAAAGGAATTGAACAAATTGAATGGATTCCCTAAGTGACTTCCATGCCTGACTTTTTGAGCTTCTTCTAAGTAAGTAAAGAAATATATAATAATTTTACAATTCATGTTCTTGTAGTTGACATATTTTTTATATTTATTTTATTAAAAAATTGAATATGTAACCTTTTTGACACCAGAAGACAAAGCATAAATGGTGATGCATGAATATTCCTGGGTAATTCACTGTGGTGAAATTTACCGTTGATGAAATTCGCATAGGGGAATTTACCAAGAATCGTATGCTCTTAGTATGAAAAATTGCAATGAAACTAAACTGGCTATAGCTTATTGTCAATTTAAATCACGAGATGGTTGAGACAAGATTTCTTAAGTATTTCTTTTGCTTGCTTAAAAAGATTCAGAATTGAATACTGAAAACAATTTGCTGAGTGTTCAGTCATTTTTTTGCTTCTTTAGGTTTTGTTCTTTGATGCCAAAAAGGATGTAGCATGAGTTATGTCATGATATTTTTAATCTCACTGCAGGGGATTTGTGGTTGTCTTGAGTAGATCAGCATTGTCTCTCGCCCAAAGACATTTCTGACAACTACTGATAGTCCTGCTGTTAACTGGGCAAATTGTTCACTTTTGTGATAAAAGCATGAAACATGATAAGTAACACCCATGGGGGAAACATTTCTGGATATGAAGCCAAAAAAAATTCACCACTGGAGCTAAGTACTGCACCTGTCAAAAATATCCCACATCAGAATTAGGATTATAGTAGAAAACCTGTTTTAAATGAAGTTTGTCTGAAATGTACTGCAGTATGGTCAGTGCCTCTGAAAAGGCATGTAGCTGGTGCATTGTTATGGGTTCCAAAGGGCCACTGAAAACAGGATGGTTATACGACAAACTGTGTTTGAGCAGTGTGGGGAGGTGCTAAATAGTACTGCTCTGCCTTATAAAATTTCTCGGAGCCCCAGAGTATGTTGAAGAAATTTGGCTAATATACTTCAAATTGTTGTGACATGACTTTTTTTTCTCATTCTGAACATAATAATGTTGAAAAATCTTAAATTTGTGCTTTTTTTCTTTGATGAATCAAATTATGACCTATGAAATAAGATGTGTATTTTGAGGATAATATAAATTCTCCTTTTGAACATGAAGCTTACAAAATGGCATTATAGTTTTAGAATAAGCTAATTGGAATGTACAATTCTTTTGCACAGACCAGTGCAGTATAGGTGAGCCTTCAAACATTTGCAGATGCCATGGCATCCCTTCTTACATCTGCAATTGATCAGCTCATAGCATGTAGTGGTAGTGTGTCCATTTTGGTTTCCACTTGTAGTTTTTAGCTAGCTCCCAGGCCCTATCCATCTGCGTTTGGAATCAAAATGTTTTTTCCCAGTGCTTGACCCCATACAAAGCAACCTTGGTAGACTGCACACAGTGTATACTGTCTTAGAGCTCATTGAGTTGGTGGAATATTTTCAAGACTTTCTGGATCTTTTGTGAACAATCCTTGTCTAAAATCATAGACTCTTACTAAAATGCTTTTTCTATCATAAAGGAAAGTAATGGATCTTTCTCAAACATCCCTGCATTCAATCACGTCTGGCAATAACATTAATGTTGTTAATGCCTTCGCAAGATCATGATAAACCTTCCACTCATTCTAAGCTGACTCTTTACCTTTTCCATTGAAGAGCAACATTGTACTGCATCCTATGAAGGCATGAAACACTTGTAAAACCCTAGCTTTTTCATAGCAATTCAGTATATTGGAATGATTTTCTTTTCTTGTTTCTTGGTAAGCCAAAACGAATCAGCATGTATGCTGGTAATGCATAAAATGGCCAGAGCTAGAATATCAGTGTCATTTGATTTTATTGTAATTTTCTTATATTCCACACAGATTTGCAGATTTGTGTCTGCATGAATTTATACACACTCATGCTCTACAGGACAGGACATATTCATTGCAAGTACAACAAATTCTTTTCCATTTTCTACAGGAAATGTTACAATTTGCTCTGCAACGAGACAGAATAGTTCTGCTTCGTTCTCATCAACTCCAAGAAAATTGCATCAGTTGGACAGGATACATGTAGTCAGACATACTGTACATCACTGTCCCAAGCCGCTCTTTTCTCATATAAATCTTTTCAGTGAATGTTCCAGGTGCCATTATTTGAACAATGACTGCCCCATATAAATTTTCATGTCTGCAAATGAAGTGACATCTTTTGCTGCAATGGCTGCCTCAAGGCATTTAATCACGCTTGACTTTTGACCTTCTCTAATCTCATTTACCTGTGCAATGGATAGCGCCTATGGCTGATTCTCATTGTAAAAAAAACCTTCTTAGTTTGCGCCCCTACTTTGGTGTGCAATGTAAAGTAAAAAAAAAAAAAAAAAGGGCTTCAATCACTTTTCAATTGAACTATGTTAGATTTTTCCCTAGAGACAGTATTCTCTCTTGAGCTGTTTAGTGAGGGAAAATTATTTTTTTCTTGATAGTGTTGTTTGGTGACACTGTTCTTTCTGTGAATTGCTCTTGGACAAATGTCCGATGCTGCTCCTTGCCAATAATAGTTACATTTATCAGGGTCACTACAAACTCTTTTTCCATGACATTTTTGGTATGAATTGCGGTCAAATCAATGGAATAATTTCCAAAAGGGTTCCCCTCTCCGTGAAACTGCTAGCATTAATTTCACGTCTTTTGAAAAAGAAGTTTGGATACCTGGAGTTTGCTCATAATGGCCATGTTATAGTTGGATTCTCAAATCTGTTCATGATCCTAGCTATTTCTGGACCCATGACTATCCATGTACTCAAAGCTCCTGCATTCTCAGTCAATCCCACTGTGCCACCCTCTCTTTTTGCTTTAGGATTTTCCAAGTTCATATGCATTATCCAAAGTGATGAAGGAGAAGAGGTGCATTGTTTTTTTGAACAGCAAATGAATCATCTTCAAACTTCTGGTTAACATATTGATGTGCCTAAGGAAGTCTGCACATGTTGTGAATGGGGACTTGTTGCCACCTGGGATAATTAATGTGATCCCGTGCAATCATCCACGGTACACACACCAAGCCCAAAGTCTTTCTCTCCTAATGATCTGACAGGCCACAAACAACAAATCTGCAATTCAATCATCTTTAGCCAAAACAGAAACCGTAGTTATCCTTCTGACATCTCATATTTCCATGTATCAATGGACAAAATAGTGCCCCCCATCTGATCTTTGTAGATATGGGGAATATGCGTGCGGCAAGGGCACATAACAGACAACGGCTGTGACTTGATGAGCACGTCATATTCTCGTCAAATGACTTGTTGAGAGAAATGATTCTGCAATGCCTTTGCTTGCAATACCTGCTTCAACAAAGAATTTCCATTCAGCCACTTCCCAAACTCTCTAAAACCTGCCATTTCTATATGTAACCATCTAATATGATAATGATTCACTGAATTTCCTCTGCTTCTTTACTTTCTTATGATAGTATTTGTTTTTCTGTTATACTGCCTGTATTCCTAGGTACTTATAAGATATCATCTGTTAGATTTGGTGAAGTTGGAAGCTCATCATAGTATTGCTTAAGCCAAGGAGCTTACTGATATGTGAGGAAATGGATCATATATTCAAACATGTCAAGATGAAATGTAAAGTTATCATAAAATAAAATTATATTTTGAACCAATGATTTGACCATGAATCATTCGTTTGATCGCTTGTCACTTACTCTTATTCAATTCAGCGTACCTTAAAATGTTTTACTTCCAAATTCGATATTTTTCTCACAACTTGCTTGATTTTTCTCTTGACTGGATAAATTTCCTCCTGGCTGTCCATACCATATCTCAAAAGTTTTAAATGAATGTCAGTGGAATTTTCTGGAAAAGTGAGTCATGGGGTAAGAAAAAAAAAAAAAAAAGTGATCGAATTTCAGATCCAGGAATTCATTTTCGATCAAGAGATATTCTTGTGTTTTTTAGTTGTTTTTTTGTTTGTTTTTTTAAAATTCTGTATCTATTTCTGTCTGTCAACAGCATATCTCCAGAAATTCTCAATGAATTTCAATGAGATTTAGCTGTAGGGTAAGGCACATATTAAGGGACATTTGAATAAATAATGGGGTGGATCTAGGAATTCATTTCTGATGAGAAATATTTTTCTTTTTTTCTCTTTACATGCTGTATATCCATTTTTTCATATGCTGGGGTGAATTTCACTTGGCTCCATATCCAAAAATGTATCACAAAAGAACGATTTATCTGTTTTGGGGGTCTTAGCAGCAGGACTATGATATTGGTCACTGGGGGGAAAAGCAATGTATACTTGTGGTATTGGGCTGATCCCAATTAAGAGCTTTGGATTACTGTCCTTTGATCGGTTATATCACCTCTATCAATTGTCAGATGAGAAAGATATTGACTTTTTGAATTATTATCTATTTTTGCATTGTTTTATTTCTGGTTTTAAAAAGTTGGATAAAGTTAAACACTACAAGCATAAATGAAATAAAAAATCCTTGTCAAAAATCCACACATATAATTATGAGCAATGTGCGGATGTCTTCTGTCATGCTAAGGAACACAATTGACCTAGTAAAATTGAATTCTATTCATGGAACTGGCTGTAAAATAGAATGTCATTCATGTCCTAGTGACATAATATATATGTGGAATTCGAAAAAATAATTTTAAAATAAGAAAAATAGAAAAATAGAAATCTGTTCTGTGATCAACAGAACTCTATTCCCTAAGCTCACTGCAATGCAAATCTCTATTATCTACGTTTTAGAATGCAATGTGCGTCCATTTCATATATGCCATCATTCTTTTTTTTTTTTTGACACAGGTAAACTAGTTAATAGTTAATGACAATGCTTCATCTTAGAAATTCAAGAGATTAATTTAAGATATTTTTGTTTTGTAATCACAAGCAAGTCTTGGGAGACACTTTCACAAATAAGCATTGACTTATAAACAATACTGTTCTTTTATCACCTCTTACAAATCTATCAACAAGATAATGTAGTTATATTGCATATGAATTCTTTGATAAGTCTACATTCTTGAATACTTGAACAAAATTTTCCTATTATCTACAGATGATCCAACAGAAGGACATATTAATTAGTTCAACACTCATCTTACTCTTTAATCAAATTACAGAACAATGAATTGACAAATAATGGTATTAAATTGAATGAACCATGATTTTACTGAGAAGAAGACATTCCTTCTGTCACCTCCTAGAAATCTGTGGACTTTGAGGCTGAACACTGGAGTTAATGTCTAGTGATTGTGTTAGAGGATCAATAGATTCTAACTGATGAGACTACGTTCAAGGAAAGGACATCAGGTCTAAGTGAATTAAGCATCGTGAATATTCTCGTTGAGTGCATAAGAGTTTAAAGGTGAGAAAGGACATTTGAATGAGAATGGGAAAGATTTTCAAGAGTAGTTGATTTGAATGTGAAACTGGTTTTCAGAACATAAGAATTACATTGGGTAATAGTACCAAATTTGGCTGTGCTATAAAATTTTATTAGCCTAGTGAGGAGACAAATGGACGCCTTGTCATGAAGTGGTGTTTAGTGAGTTAGTGTTGTTGTTCTCTTTCTACTGACAAGGGAGTTTGATCCACACTGGGTGCTCCAAAACTAAGTTATGATTAGTAAATCAAACAAATGAAACCTCAACTATCTCTACTAGTAAAAGCTGTGGAAATTACATGGTGCATTTCAACGATGTGTTGCATGTGTATAACTGTGCAATAACTGGCCATTGTACAAAGTTGACAATCGCCAGATATGTTGGTCCATGCACCAGGCATTGCAGTGCCAAGTCTGAAGTTGTTTGGTTCAGCAGTTCGTAATATGGATTGGTCCTCAATTTACAAAAAAAATCTTTGGTGGAATAAACATTTATTTTGTGATGCTAAAAAAAATGATGTTTGTGGTGCAATGTGCATCTCTTATCATTTCAAGGTGATTTTGTGTGAGAGAGAATTATTTTTTCTAATTAATTTTCGTATAGAACGTGATTGAATTAAATTGAAATTATATGAAAGAATGTTTTGATTGTCGCTATCAATGACATCATAAATGAATAAAGAACAGTGTCTCATTATATCAAGTTCAAACTTCCTGAAGATTTTCAGGAAACTGGATGCACCTTTTGAACTTTAGTTAGCATGATTTCTCAAATTGATCTGATTGATATTCTTATCCTTGGTTTTATTACAATGTTATCTGATGAAGCATTCTTGGCCTTCCTCAGGAGTATAATCCATCCAGTTGGGAAGAGTTTCTACTATCAATAGATAAGGATGTCAGGTATGAGTAAATATCTTGATTTGGGTATCAGGATGCTGTCTGATGGACTCTGACACCTAGATCCAGAACTGCTTATAATAGATATCTACCAGATGAATCACACACCATAGGAAGGTTGAAGAATGCATCAACCAAAACACAGTGTTAAAGCCAGTAAAGATTAAAATATTACCCTGAACAGCTAATGGATTAAGAGTTATATCTTTTGATAGGGGAGATATCAAATTACAATAAGAATAAGTTTTGATTGGTGACTTTATTGGTATCAATATAACCAAAATGGTTTTGGTCAAATTCCGTTTAATACACCAGTCCTGGTACAATCAACATTGTACCTGGTCAGTACTTAGATATATGATATCGGGAAATACTAGATCATGTAATGAGATGGGGAGGCATCCCCTGTAGTCATGTTGATTTTCAAATGTATTGAACACTTCTTTCCTTTGGAAGCCTTCAGTATGGTCAAAAGGGGCCCTGTGGAACTTGGGCACAATAGTTCCTCCGTACTAGACACCCTGTCATAGCTGCTGAAGAGCTGTTCCAACCATGGTTGAAAAAGAAAAGTGATATTGCAAAGGATATTTACAGTGATATTGGTTTCATATAAAAGAAAATAGCTTTCTTTTGACCTAGAATCTTTTCCTAAATGTGACATATATAAGAAATAAGTTTCTGTTCATTACAACTTAATTTCAAATATGTATTGAAAAATCCTCTCTGTAGTCAACTGTGAAGATAGGGTCATAGATTTATAAGATAGAGAGAAATATCAAAATAAATATGCGTATCATTGTTTAAATGAAACATTATAAGGGGAAACAGGACATTTTCAATAGTTCTAACTTATAGTGGCTTCATTAAAATGTTTTAGGAGATTTATAACAATAAAGTTTATTTCTAGAAGCTCCACCACTTTTCTATAAATGGACTCTTCTGATGTACAATGCAAGAAGACTATAAAAAGGTTGAGATAAAATAGAGCCCAGATATGAAAAGAAAAACAGGTCTGATTAGTCACTCAATAAAAATCATCATACTAGCAGTATTTTTGGCGGCATGCCATGTTGGGGGTGATCAATGAATGAATTACTTCTCTCGCCCTTTGTTGATCTGAGATCACAAAAAAGAAGTCTTAATTTTCATGGAACAAGGGTGAATGCTGACAGACACAAATAAAAGGACAAACTTAGGATAAAACTACACTGTAAATGCTTTTTTTGGACATGACATGAAGTTAATGTTTAAATTTTAATCCCTCTAGCTCTATTTGAGTGGCTTGTATGCATGATACATAACCAGCTGAAGGAACCCATGTTGACAGTTTTAGTGAACAGTTTCTACTTCATAGAGGATACTGCAGACAGACATAAGATATAACAGTTTAAATGACTTGACCATTGTAGTATAAAGGACTCCTTAAACACAAAACAAAAAAAACTGATAATTGCCGCCCAAAATAAGTGTATAAGAACAAATGACACCAAGGCAAAAATAGATGAAACTTAAGAAAACAGTAAATCATGTCTATGTGAAGAGAAAGACAAAAGAGTGGTACACATTATTAGCGAATGCCGCAAACTGATCCAGACAGGAAACAAAAGTATAAGGTTGTAACAAAAGTTCTTTCTTTTTTTTTTTAATACTGCTAGTTGCAACAAATTTTGCTGTTACACCCAGTGAACTTTGTAAACAATTCAATGTTAGCCATATGACCATTCATCACAATTTGAAGAAGCAAGAGTAAAGCGTCAAACATGGGGAAATTGGGTCCCCATGACCTGTCTGTAGCAAATCACCAACAACATGCTGTTTCTTGTGAGTAACCACATTCTCAGCTGCTCCAAGTGACTATTTCAAACAGAGTTGTTTCTAGGAGTGAGAACCGGATCCTTTTTCATGGTGTTATGTGTCATTGTGAGTAGTTCAGCCCCAATGTTAGACCTGTATCCCAGCTGAGATGGCAACTCATCATAAACTTTTGAACAACTTAACAGTCACTCTTGCAAAAGATTTTGGCATTTATAAATAGTTTTGGATAGAAATTGCCCATTCTTAGCAAAGGATGAAAAGGTAATTCATCAGAATAATGCACATCCTCATACTGCTCAAGTGACTAAAGGTCTGATAGAGACATTTGGTTGGGATAAAATGATTCATCCACCACGCTCTCTTGACCTTGCTACAACTGACTACCATTTTGATGGAAAGGACTCATTTCAAGAGAATAGTCTACTAGTCTACATACATACATATATATATATATATATATATATATATATATATATATAAGAAATGAACATTTTGGTCCAACCAAATGAATTATGAATTGCGATGTATTATATAGAAACTTATCAAAAATGATTTCCTGTCATTACACGGTTAATATATCATTCAATTTAGACACCGTAAATAGAATAAACATAAAGAAAATGGGGCTGCTGCAGGAATCGAACCTGTCACCATTGTCTAAATTGGATGATATATCAACTGCGTAACAATATGTGTGTGTGCGTGTGTTAGAAACCATCAGCTAAAATTGACACCATAGGTATCTTCAGTTTTTAGGTTAGTCTGGCTATCTATCTATGTATGTACTATGCATAAAAGCTACACCAACGGAACTAGACGGCTGAAAATTTAAACATTTACTCCTTATTATGTCTAGAAAAAAAAAAATGGGGGTTTTTGAAAATTTAGTGATCACTGCCCAACAAAATGCAAGGTAAGTGTCTTTCTTCCAGTCAAGTATCATGGCTGGTGACAAAGTCCAGATTTATGTCACATGTATCAACTTAGTGATCTTTGCAAGTCTCAAGTCTGATCAAGATCAGGACTTTTTACTTATACCCACAAGTTTTTCTGACCATTCTTCTTGGAAGGATGCAAGTTCATAGAATGGATACCTCCATCCTAATCCCACAGCTTAGAGCATACTCAATTGGCTACCAAGTACACAGGGAAATTTGTCCAAATGAAGAATTTTCCACACTATTCATACATACCAGGAATCGAACCTGAAACCTTCTGCATGTGAAGTACACATGCTAACTATTACCCTGTCCAAGTTGACTATCAAAAGGGAAGAGAAGTAACTTATTCATTGATCACCTCATCTTTTAATTTTTCATCCTGAATAGAGCATGCTGCCAAAAGATGTTGGTCACTTGACCGTTTTTAGTGAGTGACTGAGCAGATACACATATGTATATATATATATATATATATATATATATATATATATATATATATATATTGGCAGAAATTTTTCTGTCAAGAAAGTTTCATTAAACACAAAGGATAATTTTTGTTGATTTAACTTTTTTAAATAATTTTTCTTGTTTTCAAATAAGTTGTTTTTTTGCTGGGTCATAAGAATGTAAGACTATTATATATATATATATATATATATATATATATATATATTGGGGGGGGGTCCATAAAAATACCAAATTTCTCAAACAACCAGTCAATTTTGCATGCTTGTGGCTAAATTCTATATAGCTGTAACTCAGATCTTTTGTATGAAAAAAGCTGCATCAAGCTACATGGGTTAGTTTTCTAGCTACACAGAATGAAATGGTGTTTAGAACATTTTGCATTTTCCACATAACACTAACAATAAAGAATCTTGAAGAGCAACATGTTTGCATGAAATTCTGTTTCAAATTAGCTAAAAATTCTTTTAATGTTGTGCCAGGCCTATGGGGGAAGTTGTCTTTGCAGTTAGTAATGTCACAAGTGGTCCCTGCTTTTTAAATCTGGAAGAACATTCACCGAAGATGATTCCAAATCTGGACAACCTTCCACATCAACATGCAATGATTGTATTTCCCTGTATGATTTTTAAAAGCAAAACTGATGATGAATCATGTTGCCGCAGAATTTGTGCCATGACTACTGACCGATGGAAAAAAACTTTCGGTGAAGCACTAGACAACTCTCATCCCCCAGCTACCTTACTCTCTAGATTTGGCCCCAGCCAACTCTTTTTTTATCTCTCTCCAAACCTGGAATCCATCCCAAAAAGTTGATTTTATATTATTGAAGAGATAGAAGAAAATGCACACTAGGGCCTGCATACTACCCAACAAATGACTTCTGGAAGAAATTCTAGCGCTGAAAAAAATGCCAGGGAAAGTGTATCCACAGTAGAGGGAAGTATCAGGTTATTAGTAAAGCAATATATTAGTTTTTGAAACCATTAGAGAGTTCAAACAGTAATAGGCTGGCCATGTTGCAAGAATGTCAGACAACTGCTGGACATGCGGACTAAAAACATGGATACCCGGAAATCATATGCAAAAACATGCCAGCAAAATATAGGATATGGGAAAACTGATTAAAACAAATGACTCATCATCTCAACTTTCCACTCATTTCAAACTTTGTCAGGAATTAAGGCACTACAAGAAGACTGGATGTACAGTTGAATTGCAAATTTGTGGTGGGTAGGGGGACATGGTGTGTTGGTAGATTATGTTAATGGTAAGCTTGGCGTTGATATGTCTGTCCCAATGTTAAGGAAAGTATCACTCGACTTATGATCATCAGTGCTTCTGGAATAATCAGGTGTTTAGTATGCGGTCAATTCAGAATTTGATTTATGGGATAAGTTGTGTCAAAAGAGGTGAGGAATTTGTTTCTGCTAGCTGTGTCTTTTATTGCAAGAGGGGGAGTATTTGAGATTGATGTTATGGAGCATGAGAGCAAGAAGTTCAGTGGGTATTTTCTCTAAGGTCATGACACATATTGCTAAGTTTACCCCAAGGTCTTGTGGCTTTTTATTTTCTGACAAAGCCCAAATTGAGTGAAACGTTGAAATATAGAGTCATGTCTTCAGATATTTTCATTTTACTTACATACTGTTGGATTAACCATTGATCCATACCCTTATATTTATCATATACATGTATATAATATATATATATACACACACATAATGCGTATGGTACAGATCAGGTTAGTAATATAGCATAATGTAAAGTAACGTCTGATATGTGATGGATTTATTTCATAGTGTGCTCGATAAATTCAACTTTATACTTCGAAAGTCAATTTGTTTTAGAGTAGAGCTGGAAATATATAATAAGATGTGGATTCGCTACACAAACTAGATCAGAAACTTGAACTAGTTTATGTAATGAATCCACATCTTATATATATGTGTATATATATATATCCAGTTTTTCGTAGCACCATAATTCCTAACAAAGCTCAAAAAAAGAGAAATGTTGAAATAAAGAGTCATTTGTCTCAAACAGTCCACATATATATATATACATATATATATATATATATATATATATATATATATATATATATATATATATACACACACACATATATATATACACACACACACACACACACATATATATATACACACACACACACACACACATATATATATATATATATATATATATACACACACACATATATATATATATATACACAAACTCACACACACACACACACACACATATATATATATATATATATATATATATACACACACATATATATATGTATGTATATAAACTTCAATTGAAAATATGATAGTATTGGCGACAATATATAAGTCAGTTGAAATTATTGTAAACATGCTCAATATCAAATGTGCTTATAAAAAGAAACTTATTTATGCAGCTGATGTCAAACTGCTGGGATGATTACATTCGAAGTCATCTCTGATAAAAAGCATCAATAAAAAATGTTTGAATTAGGCAATCAATTCTAACTTTCCAAAGATCTTTAGCTTCCTACTGTTGTATCATACTCACACTCTCTCTGCAAATATTAGAACATATATATCATTATACATTGTTACAGACTTAATATCATTGCATATTATTGATTACTTCAGCCACTACTAACTACTACCACTCTTTGCAAGTAATAGAAAACAAAATTCTGTATTCAAATAATATGGAAAAACAAATCTTATTTACCATTTTCAATACTGGTTTATCCATTTGCAGATTCATATTGACTATAAAAACTCTATTATCCCTGATGGAAAAAGAAAATTTAACAGAAGATATTTTTTATGAAAAACATTTCTTTTTCTTTTCTATTCCTCAACATTTTTCTTTTTCACTCTATTGATATGAACCTGTGCTTTTCAAATTCTCATGGATAATGTACATCCTTTGAAATAGTTTTCATCCAAGTTCCCCCTGAGCAATATAAAACATCTTTGGTAGAAAAAAAACCTATATAATACAGCATTGTGCCCTCAGTGTCTGATTTATCAAACAACAACCTTGTTACTGAAAAACACTTAATGCTGCATTTCAAATGTTCTGAGACCATCACTAAATTCATGACAAAATAATTCTTTGTCATCCTGCAATAGCACTTAGACAGCATTTAATTGCATCGGACTGTGTCGTTTTTATAGGTTGCACTTACAATTTGTACAAAAGATGGGCTTTTGCAACTATTCACTGAGGATCTTGTTATCCTTAGTTGCAGGGAGGTAACTGGTGTGGTCAAACTCTTCTCTTTTTCATCGAACTTATCCTAGTATGATTATTTCAGGAATGATGAATGACTGATAGTTTTCAAATTAACATTTTTTTTTTTAAATCTCACTTACCCTTTGCAATACTATAAAATACCTCTAAGGGTACTCATATTGTTTTTTCTCTGCCAATAAAATTATCCAGGAATCTGTGGGTAATGAAATAGGAAGAAGTATATTAATGTTCAGAGATATAATAGATAGTGATGTTTTTTCTTTGCAGATCGTAGATTAAGGTTACAATCAGTTCTGTGTCTGTTTATGTAATCCATTATATTGCAGGTAGGATTTATTAAATATGCCAAAACTTTCATTTGCTCTAGTGATTACACATTGAGTAACGCAATAGATAATGGCAATAGAGAAAAAAAAAATTAAACAATAATCACTGTTGCATTTTAGTATTTGAACCTGGTATACATAGGCAAGATTTCAGCTTTTTAACAAGAACTAATAAGTGTCTAATTTTTAATTCAATAAGGTATGCATGATAGCACGTCATCTCAGAAGCAAACCTTAGAAGATACGAACAATAGTCTAATTCTTAATTCAATAAGATATGCATGAGAGCTCAAGTCATCTCATGTGGAAAAATATATTCTATCAGTTACGGATTTTTCTTCAGGCATTTAATGTATATCAAGTTGTCTCTTTATAATTGCCTGAAAAAGTTTCTTTTTTTTCTAAATAAGTTATAAAAGCAGCCACTAGACAGAACTAATTCAATGCAACACATTTCATGACTACATTCTTTTTCTATTTTTTGTCCTATTATATTATTTTTACTTTTTGGTCTATATTTCTTTATTCATTGGCTGGACGACCTGGCTCACTTGTTGGCTTATTATTTCCCCCAACCATGCTGTCTCGGAGAAGCAGGAAAATTAAGAAACTGTATTGGCAGCTTACTTCCAGGGATTGTTAAGATATCTCTTTATCTAAATCAAAGCCATTGAATCATTTTATGAGTGAATGAATACCAAGCATGAAGAAGCTGCTGGATACACCTGGTGTATTTGTATGAATAAAGAACTTGCCTTTGTAATATCTATTAATGTGCTTGTTCCTACCTACATTCAGTATGCATGACAATTTCATTATTCTTACAGTTGCCCATAAACATGTTGAGGTTTCAATATTATTTATGGATCTTATCATGATTCTACTAACATGGAAAAACTTTTTAAACCCTATGTATGCTACTTGATGAAAATAAATCAGATCTTTCGACAGAAGTTGGAACATATTTAGCCACAAATCACTTTTGTTGTTTGTCACAAAACAAAACGTCAGAGTCAATGCTAAAGTCGAGTTAGGAGAATTGGAATTCGAAGGAATATTTTATAACAAGGAATTTACTTTTGGTTCTTGGATGAGAAAGATGGTATTTTCTCATCAAGCATGAATTCGAGGAAGAGCAGGTGGTTGAATGGTTTGCAGCATGGAAAATGGAATTTGCAAATCGAGCTCAAACTCAGGCTGAGATGGTTTGTGTTCACTTCATACAGATGCCATCAAGAAAGGCATTAATCCGTCCCTCCTCCCCTCACTATGGGTAAATATTAGTGACGTACCAAAATATCACACTAGTCAGATATCCGGTGCCAGTTTTACAAAAAATTAATGTTTTTTTCTGAAATATGGGGCCAGATATCTGACAATTGATATTCCAATACATCACTGGGAAACATTAAGGCAGACTGGGATCTTCAGCCTTGGTAAGCAACCAGTCTAGGACTTTGAATTTAATCCAAAAAAGTCCAACTCCTTATCCAGTGTTGTGAAAGGCTGGCAATGGACAGTGTAGGGAACACATTCCATGAATGTACAATTAGCAGGACTCCGATGGGCCTAGCAAGTAGGAAGTGGACTATAATGAATCGTTCAGATAAAATAAAGGAGAATGAATTTTTTTTAAAAATGGATTAATAAAAAATAATGAAACTGCTGTCTCTACTTCTCCATGTCACCTCAAGTACAATTGGAAAATTTCAAAAATGTTTATATATATATATATATATGAATTTCTTAATTCAACTTTTCAACCAGAAAGCCTCTTAAGTGATTGTATTTTTGATCTTCAACACTGGGAGCCAAAGTGTTGTCTTCATGTTCTCAGAGCCCATTCTTCAACTATTGATCTATCAGAGAAAACTTTTTAATCTATTTTATAATAATACAACTCGAATGTACCTTCCTGATTTCGAATCATAACAACGATTTGATATGTTAGAGAAATGCAAAAAAAAAATTGACAATGGAAGGATATTGATTTCTAAGAAAATTAATTGCTGCATAGGGAAATTAATTAATGAATTGTTCATTTAGTCGACCTTTCAATTCAACAATAATATTAACAAAAACAATTCCAAATAATTTCTCTATAATTGGCTATTTAAACACTTAATCACTGAATACTTTTCCAGAACTGCGCTTATTTCTCTTTTCATATTTTTTATATTTGTTTCAAAAATATTTCATTTATTGATAAACGTAATTTGAAAAATTTTCACCCGAAATGATTTTAATTAGTGAATATCTTCCCAAAACCTTACATATTTAGTTGTTGGCTTTTTTTTTTTTTCAACTTGTTACCTTGATAAATTTGCAATCATTGATAAACGTAATTCACAAAGATGACCTGGATGATTTATAGGAATTGATATGCTATGACTTCATTGTAATTAGAGGTTTAAATGGATTTGAATAACATTTCCAGCCAAGCTTCTTAGAATCAGGAATCGGCTTCCAATTTGATTGCTATTGGTTTGGGCAAGAAAAAAATTATCATTGCCACAATAACCTAATCTTTGGTGATCAAGATGAAAAGATGAATTTTCTTGTGAAATGACAAGTTACTTGATTTCATTTTATTTCATTAGTTTTATGTTTTTAAAAATGGTGTTATGGGCCTGAGGCAACTCAATAGAAATAATTTGTAAGCATTCATTATTAATTTTTGACTAGTCTTTCTTCCATCCTATTTTTTGTTGCAAGGATAGGTGATGCAAGTTCAAATAGCATCGGAAGCTAATTTCTTTTTATATTCAATCAATACTGCTTGCCTATTGGTTAGGGAATGTAATGTAAAAACAACCTGGCATTGTCATAAAAAAATAATGAAAATAAGATGAAAGGAAAACTAATCAAAAATTAGAAATGTATCATCATCAGTCTTTTTTCGTCTGTCATTAGACCTTAACCTTCCAGATCTCTCTATCATTGGGGTTGTGGAGCCAGTACTTTCAGAATTTGTCTAGTTCATTCTCTCCGTCCTTTATTCTGCCAGCCTTGATTTTGCATGTGATCTCTAGGGATCCACATTGTGAGTCGTGATGTCCATCAGTTATCTGCCATTCTTGCAACATGACCAGCCCCTTGCCATTTGAGTTTTCTAATGGATTTTATGATGTCCCTGACTCTTGTTTTATTTCCCAAATATATTGCGCTGTCTGGTGATCTCTCCATGTGAAGTCGAGCATGATTCTTTCACGTGCACATTGTAAGCTTCTCAGTCTGCAGGTCAGTCTCTTGATTAAATTCCATGTTTCAGCTCCATATGTGACTATCAAGAGGATGCATTGGTTGTATATCCTTCTTTTTAGGACTAATGGAATTTTCTTGTTCTTGAAGGTTAATTTCTCCTTTTGAGAATTTCATGGAGACTTATCCTATGTAGGTGTAGTGGTATTTCATATAAGAAAATTTAGACCACATAAGACTATTGCATCTACCAATACTAGGTGATAACAAGTAACAAAAATTGAAGAAAAAGAAAAACCAGTCAGAAATTTTTCATCAAAGAAATTCAGACAAATTAAGACTAGAAGGAACTGAAAAATTTGATTGATGGTGTCTCAGTGCATCTCTTGTGAAACATAACCAAGATTAGGTTACCAAAAAGCATTTGCTGTAGCGTATGGTGCTTTGCATCTTGTATGCACTATGAGTTTCACAAAAATGCAGAAATATTTTAGCGTCTATAAAAAGCAACGGACAGTAAAAGCCTTTCTTGGTACAAATGAAAAGAAATTTGAGAATTAATGAAAAAAACAAAATTTGGATAAGACCCTATTATCAGCTGATAATAGTATCCTATCCATATTCTGTTTTCTATTGTTTCTCTAATTTTTACAATCAGACAACCTCCCCTACATTGTGTCAAAAAGGCTGCTACTGTCCATAGCTTTTTATAGACTTTAAAATATTTTCATATTTTGTGCATCCGCAGCACACAGCACATCCAAAACACTTATGTGCCAGTGTCTGTTATTATACATGGGTTTCACATGGTTCTATGCTTGATCTTCTCTGAGCACTCAAGAAATTTGACCCTGTGCCAAAATTGAGCTCGTCAGATACATACTGAAATAAAACTGCAAAAGGAAGAAAATGTCGCAATTCTCTGTAAATGGTAATTAAAAAATTGCAGCCTTGTTCGAAAGTTGGCTGAGTTCAACAAATATCAGTTGATTCATCATCTGTACTTTTTAAAATATATCAACAAGCAAAAAAAAATGAAATTTGAAATCTGTTAGCATGATTCTTAGAAGCAATTGAATATTAAAAAAACTATGAAAGAATCAGACAATGTTTGTATGATGGGTGAAAGATGTATATTTAAATGAATATTTAATTAACTTTTCCTGGTTTGATAAAATTATTAATTTGATTTGGACATAAGCCTAAAGATGTCAAAAATCAATTGTATATTTGTAATTCAATCAGAAATTGATTTTTATTTTTATTTGTTAACAAAACTCTTTCAAAACAGGGCTCAGCAATTTACAACCTGCTGGCCAGATCCAGCCCACAGTCTCATTTCATCCAGCCTATTGACTTCATTGAATATATGACATTGCATACAAAAAAATATTTGTTTTCCTTATTTATCTTTGGTTAGGGGACTGTAAAATCTAGTATTGAAAATAGAGTAAAATAATTATTTTGCAGTGGTCTCAAATGAATCGATGTTTTATAGGTAAATCATCTTAACATTATACATTTCTCCTGTTCTAATAGAACTCACTAACCAAAACTGTCAGCACAGTTAATATAGGTTTCTTTACTTTCCAAGTGATTCTGGATGACTGGCTCTGTATGTGTGTGTTGAGCTTACAAGCCACACTGATGGAGCTAGAAGCCTGAAATTTCAAACATTCACTCATTATTATGTCTAGTAAAAAATGTTTGTTTTTTTTATCTTTTGAAAATTCCCCCATTCAATTTCAAATGTAACTTTATGTTGAATTAATCCCTTGGGTTGTGTCTGGCAGCATTCATGCTTGTTTTTTGAAAATTCTGATTTTTTAATGATCATTGCCCAACAAAAAGTAAAAGCAGTAACTTATTCATTGATCACCTCATTTTTCCAATTTTCAATCTATCACCTCTGTCACCGCATGCTGCCAAGAGACGGTTTCTCATTTGAGTAACCGGATATGTTATTCTTGAATTTGTTCACTATAATTCCCCTCCTTCCCCCAATAATTTCATACTTCTCACTGATTGATAGTAGTTGAAAAATTGGTCTTCACATAACCTTCAGTAAAACAAATGGCTACAAACATGTTAAGGACAAAGACACAAAGACCAAGAAAGAAAATGCAGAGCTGAAGGAAGTGAACCATCGCATCTACCTAGGATAACAAATCTCCATGGTATCCTCAAAAGAAGAAATCAAGCAAAGAATCACTCTAGGTTGGAAAGCTATTGATAGAGCAGGCTCAACCTTCAAGACTAAGAATATCTTCATTAGTTTTTTAAAAGAAGGGTCTACAACCAATGGATCCTCCTGATTGTTACATATAGACCTGAAACACCGAAGCGAACCAAAAGATCTGCCTTTGATCATGCAACATACACAGGAGAAGATCATTCTCAGCATCACATGGATAGATCTCATTATATTAAAGAACAGACAGGGGTCAGAGATATGAGGGAATCCATTAAAAATCACAAATGTTAATCGGCTAGTCATGCCGCAAGAATATCAGACAACCACCGGATATCACGACTCACAACAGGGATCCCCAGAAAACAGAATGTTTACTGTATCTGCCAAAAAAATAAGATGGCATAATGGAGTACACAAGTTGAGAAAGTTTTGACGCTCTGACATCCATGAAAGAGAAGTCTGGCAAATCATGGGGAGAGTGTATATCACATGACAGAGACTAGAAAGCTGATGATGTTGACTCCTATACTGAAACGAATTAAAGTAATTTTAAAAAAGCTATTTCTTTATCCTTGTAGAATCATTGATTCATTTTTTACTTGCCTTGGCCAACAAAAAAGAAAAACATTTTTCATTTGGCCTGCCAACTCTTGCTTTAAAATATAAGAAGTCTTATATTTTCAAACATAAGAAATCTTATATTCTCTTGGAAAATATCAAAACAGTTCCTATGACCCTCCATTTATAATTGATTCTCAATGGTTTTTACATCATTCAGTTTCCTTTTGATCAATCTTCAAAAGAATTTCATTACATTTATCACATGCCAAAAGCCTGAATCCATTAATAATAAAACTTAGATTCAATCCTTTAATGGGAAAACCTTGGTAAGAAACAAATATCTTGACTTATATCAACTGCATGCCTTGTTATGTCGAGTGCAAAAAAAAATTATGATTCTTGAGTAATCTTCCTGTTCTTAACTCTCCAACCCAAGTGATTAGAAATAAAATGACTTTTTATTTAAATACTTATGAGAGGTACTGTGTGTATATATGTATATATATTCAACGTGGCTATACTTTTACCATTTAGCTATGGTGAGGCAGCTACCCTATTGGTGACAGGTTTGATTCCTGCAGGAGCCCTATTTTCTTTAATTGTTTATTCTATTTAAGTTGTCTAAATTGAGCGATATATTAACCGTGGTACGATGATAGATTATTTCAAATAAGTTTCTATATAATATAATGCAATTTATAATTCATATATATATTTATAGTTATCATTTTTTTTAGAGGGTTGAGTTATGCAAGAGTGCCCCTTATCAGTGATAGAGCATTTGTAAATAGGTGTACATAGGAAATTCAGATTTTCACGATGACTTTCATGCCAGTAGTGCAATTGTCAGACGGTCAAATACTCCTGAAATATAGGGCGTTTGAGATCACAGCAGAGTGACAGCTGATGGGGTACATAAAATGTTTCTGTGTAAAAATATTAATGTGTTTTTCATTTATTGGTTGTGGAATTGTTTGGGTTTTTTTAGTTCATAAGTTTGGTTTAAAAAAAAGGTTTGATAAAAAACTTATTTGTTTGTTTGTTTTAGATTTAGGACTAGTGGCAACTGAGTTCATTTTAAGGGGGATGTTTGATTAAGTTCCATTCACCTAGGATTACAGTGTTTATATATTTTCGAAGTTCTAATTGTTTTGTTTTGTTTTTATTATCATTATTATCATCATTGATGTAGATGATACTCCTCACAGATTTTGCTGGATTACTAAAGAGCTTGAATTTTTTTCAGAAAAGAGCAGATACAAAGTACTAACCAGTTTAACATAAACATGCATTGTAAATTGTGCCCTCCTATAAAACCTTTTTTGGCAGGGTGGGAAAAAAGTTTTTTGACCATAAGTATTGTCTGTGCATAAGTTTGTGAACTTAGAGAAGGTTAGAAATGCCTCACTTCTCTTCTACTTGTCTGTTCTCCTTGATCAGAGAAGTTATTCAGACATTCAACAGAGCATACCTGACAGAAAATGACAACATGAAATGCCATTCAAACCAAGATACAAGTTAACCACATTGCTCCGAAACAAAGAAATGGTAACTATAAGCAATACATTGCTCAGTGGGATTTTGACACATTTGTTTCTCGTAATAGCCTTGCACTCACTCAAGCAAATAATTCATGTGTACCATAGGTTTTACAACTACAAAAATACAGCTTTTGACACGTAATATGGAAATTGTGAAAGATATTGTAATAAAGGAAAAAAGCAAGCTAATAGTACTATCTCTCATCTGATTTCTAAATACCAAAAAGCTCCTGAACAAATGTTTAGTTTTCAGAGTACTTATATTTTATAGTACTTATATATTGTCTTTTAGTACAAGAAAATAAAATAAGCATTCCAGTAATTTTAAAGTCCATTTTTATTTCATTTTATTCATCGCTATACAAATAAACTGTAATATTATTTTTAGTCTTAATTTGCCATGTACAATATTTATATTTACAAGTTTCTCTGTTGAGATATTCCTTTAACAATTGACTTAATTGTTAATCACTGCTACCCACAACAGACCATTTCAAACACTGTTGCTGGTTTTCAAGTTAATCATACGTTCTGACTTTTAGATGTGTGTATATATGTTTGCAAGTATCTATTCATCTATCCAGACTTTGCCCAGGCCTCATTCTTAATTGAAGAAACTTACAAAATTGTGTGCACACTCCCATCACTAAGTAAGGAAATATCTTGTTTTGTATCGTGAGAATTCTCCCCCTAAATAGTTTTTTGAGGGAAGGGGGTTCAATACGCAATGTAAGTTTATGCCAAATTGGTCACTCAGTTTGTATCCTGCTGCGTTGATGTTTTTGATTTTTTTAAATTCTTACTTTTAGTGATCCCATCTTAAAAATGGGAAGAAAAGTTAATTATTCATTGATCACCCTTTTTCCAAGTTTCCGACTAATCACCCTTTTTCCAAGTTTTCAATTGATTACACTATCGAGTGAATAACTTGACCCGTTTTATTTTAATCATGAATTTATGATTCAAACCATACTGGTCATATTTTCATTAAGGTTTCACCACCACCACTGCTTGATTTACAAGATAAAAAGCAGCATATATCTGGGACATTGATTCATAATTTCCCTTGGAATGCTAGTTTGGCTCATTCACTGGTCAAGAGTAAATGACAAGAAGGCTTCATTTGTGTGTACAATATATACTTTGTTTTTTTGTTTGAAAGTCAACATACAAAACTGCGAGCATAACGAAGCTTTGATTGGCTTTTTCTACTTCAACCTCTGGAAGCCATTTATGATAGTGTTGTCTGGATATTTTTCATGGACCAATTTGAGTTTCAATCTATTTTTCTCATGAAGACCCACCCCACCCCACTCACTATTTTGTATGTTATCAGTGTCATTAATTCCTAAATTAATATACAGTCATTTGTTTTTAAATGGGTAGGTATGAATAGTTTTTTGGGTTTTTTACTGGCAAAATCTAAAAAATATTATCACCTGCTCTGTGGTGATAACATTCTAATACTGAGGCAGGAATAGCAACATATTTTCATCCTCTGATGGAGCAGATGATGGCAATTTCTGATAAAGATATGTAAATCACAGTTACCTACTACAGAGCGGTTTAATCACTGTTGTTTGGTTTAGGTTATCCAAGCATTCTGAAATTCATATCTACCTATCTATCAGTGTATCTATCCGGACTTTGCCCTACCATTCTGCACACACATTCCTCTCAGTAAGAACAGAAATGTCTTCTTTTTTTTTCTTTTTTTCTTTAAATCCTTCCCCCAATACATTTTTGGCAGGGGTGTCAATATGCAATGTAAGTTTATGCTAAATTGGTCACTAACTGATGCTTAAAGCTCAAGAAATCATGAGAGAAGCAACTTATACAATAATCACACCTCTTTCTAACTTATCAATTGATCACCTCCAATACAGCGTATATGGGTGGTGATGGTGATTCATATTTTTTTTTTGGTCTTCCTTGTTCTCATTTACATATAAGGTGCTACTCAAATGTTCAGGGAATGCAAAATGGCTTCCTCGAAGAATTCAATAAAGTAAATAAGGTACTTTATTTTCTGCTGGAGTGATTTCAAGGAATATGCAGTGTTCAATAAGACATGGGATGCACTAATTTGATAGATGAACAGTTTGATCAACATTCCCAGAACTTTTGGATACACACATACCTATCTGTATGCATGTCTCTCTCTCTCTCTCTATATATATATATATATATATATATATATATATTCTTATATCTGTGTCTACACATGTATAAACAACTACACACGCACGCATATATATATATATATATATATATATATATATATGTATATATGCCACTTAATGTTAAGGATGGTATATAGGCAGCATAGGTGAAAGAACTCAAGCAGATGCAGCTGCTTTATTGTACAAGACCTATGTCTCTACTCCATATAGGAAGAGTGGGGACTACAGCCACTCTGAATGCCCTCAACTTCCTGGAGAGGGGCCAAGAGTGTCTTCTTTCTCTTTTTTCTTTTTTATTTTAGTTTTCCATGTCCTCACACTTCAGTTGCTGTATATAAATTTGTAAGTTATCTTAGCAAATGCATCTCCTTGGCTATTCATTCATCTAAGTAGAATGTTCAGAAACCTTTAATGACCTGTTTCATCGTGGTTTGACTTCATGGATGAAGATCTTGGAGAAGATTCCACAATACACCATGATGACAGAAGATGGAGCTCACCATATTCTGGAAAACACAAGTATTGTGGAATACCTTGGTGTACACATTGACAAATCATTAAAATTCACTGCACCAGCAGAAAATCAATATGACAAATGAAAGCCTGGGCTGTCCCCACCACACTATCAAGAACATGGATATAAAGATATTTAGGATGCTATATAAAGCGCTTGTCTTGCCAGATTCAGAACACAGCTCCTGCAACGGATCACCCTGACATAAATTAAACAAAGACAATAAAAAGAATGCAAAAAAGAGCCACAAAGATGGTCCTCAGCATTAAACACCTACCATGTATGGAATGGCTGGAAGAACTTGATTTGGAGACACTATCCTATCGAAGAAGCTGTGCTGATCTACTGGGAATATACAGAATAACTTCAGGTCTACATGCCATGAACCAAAACTGTAAGTGTATCATCTGTCATGCTACAGCCATCCCCAAGCAGTGCAACCAGGGAATACAAGAAGATGTTACAAGTTTAAGTAGCCACCGGAATTAGAAAGCAAACTACCTGAAACAAGCTATCAGAAGCTACAGTCTCTTCTCCAAGCATAAACATATTCCAGTCGAATCTAAGCAAAGATCAATGACACCAAATAGGATTCCATAGGTTGACCTCTCAGATGCAGGAGACAAACTGGCCACTTGATAAGATTCCAGTTTTGCGGTTTTATCACTCCTCCACAGATAGGTACAATGAAAAACTTCCAGGTCTGTGCAAATTAGATTTTTCAGGTGGGGTACAGTGCGTGTAAATCAAACATCACTCATCAAGTTTACTATTGGTGTTTCCTCTTCCATGGCACATAGCTGAATAGGCTTCAAAGGTATTCAAATCTGCAAAATATAAACTACAAGGTTTTAAGTTTTAACTTAGTATAAGCTCTTACTATATTTTCTTCTTAGCTTTGGGGCACGGTAGACTCTAGGAAACACGCAACGTCACTTATTTAGTATCTCTTGATGATAGGTATCATAAATTCAAGCTGATTGAAAAGATACTTTTTTTAACCTTTATGTAAAGCTCAAAAAATGAATAAATTTGAATTTGAAACTTTAGTGTGTATTCTAAGAGACTTTTTATTCATCTACTTATGATCACATTTTGAGTTATGCTTAGAATTATGAGTAATGTTTCAATTCATTACTTGGTCAGTACCATGGACAGTGTTATTAGTTTATCATGAGTTTAAAGATCAATGTTTCTTGTCGGTGAATTTTTAGCAATTCAAGCTAAGATTTTTAAAACTTGGAGAGATGATGGATAATTCTCCCCAAGATAATTTCATTTTACGAAGTGTGGCCAGAACAATATATGTTATTAGTTTATCATGAGTTTAAAGATGAATGTTTCTTGTTGGTGAGTTTTTAGATTCTAGCAATTCAGGCTAAGATTTTTAAGCCTGGAGAGATGATGGATAATACTCTTCAGGATAATTTGATTTTACCAAGTATGGTCAGAACAATATATTGGAAGAGAATTGGGCAGCCATTTTAGGTGCTGGGTCAACTTTCTTAGCCAAGGAAAACAACTTAATTTTTTCATGACTCTGAGGCTTATAGAAAAATGTGATGTAATCATAGTCATCATCAGCCTTTTAACATCCATTGTTTGGCATAAACCTTCCCCAGGATTTTCTAGACCTTTCTATCATGGGAGTCGCGGAGCCAATACTTTCTGAATTTCTTCTTGTATTCTCTCAGCCTCGGTTATGCATATGATCACTGGGGATCCATATTGTGAGTTGTGATGTCCAATGCTTATCTACCATTCTTGCAACATGACCAGCCCATTTCCATTTGATTTTCGTAATTGATTCTGTGATGTCTCTGACTCCTGTCTTTTCTCTGATATGTTATGCTGTTTCGTGATCTCTCCATGTTATGTTGAGCATCATTCTTTCATACGATGGTTGTCTGGTTCTCAGTTTGCTGGTCAGTCTCTTGGTCAAGTTCCATGTTTCAGCTGGTGACTATCAGGAGGATGCATTGGTTGTATACTCTTCTGATTGTTGCACATGACCTTTGTTTTGCTGAAGTTCATTTGAAGGTCAACTTTCTTGCTTCCTTCATTTAGTCATCTAGCATTTATTGCGGAACATTTTTCTACATACTTTGTTGGTTTTAATTTTTATTTTACATCTTGCCATGCTATTGTAGCTTCCTCTGTTGATTTGATTTAGGACTTGAATGTCTCTGACATTATTGCTTTTGTCCACTAGGATGTAGTGTATTTTGTTCTTAGTCCATTTTCTATTGGCTTTCTTTTCAAAGAAGGTGTTCATGATTTTGAACTTGTTTGCAGTTGCAAAGTTTACAAGATCTTCACCTCATTTGTTCTGTACTTCATATCCAAACTTGCTGACGCAACATTCGTTTCTTTGTCCTACATGTGCGTTGAAGTCTCCCATGATGATATTGAATTATTTTCTGGTATCTTAGAGTAAGGAGTTCAACTCATCATAGAAGTTGTGTATTTCCTCTTTGGTTGACTGCAAAGTTGGAGCCTAGACCTGGATGATATTCAGTTTGTACCTCTTTGAGAGTTGTTCAGTGACTCCGGTTATGTGGTCAAAGACAGTTTTGAAACCTACCACATTTGAGTTCCTAATTGATGAGAAAGCCTACTCCGATTTGTTTTACTTTCTTTAGTTGTAAAGAAGATGTTTACTCTTTAGTTTGATTAGTTCTTCCCTGGGACCTCCTATTTAACTAATACAGATGATGTCCCATTCAATGTTTTTGATTTAATTTCTTTAATCAGTGAGGTGCATGTCTGTTGAGAGTGTGATGTAGGTGCCAATGTATGATGTCTTCTAGAACATTACCAAGAAAACAACACTCTACAGAATGTTATTTAATTAATACAATGGGTTTCAGTCAAAAATCAGTTTAGTTTACATGTTTTGTTGGAATATTTTTTTATTCAACTCTTATGTAATATTCTAAAAACAAAATTGAACTTATATCTAAATGAATGCAGTGAACGTAGAAAAACTGAATTATCTTTTCATTTTGCTTAGTTTTAAAACAAATAGCCTATTTAGTCTTCCATACTAAAAAGTTCTAATCATTACTTTTTGTACAATTTTTTTTTAAATCATGAAACTTTTTGGAAATTATTGTCTAAAACCATCTAGTGTAAAATATCTAACACCCACCATCATCTTTCAGGATAAAATGCAATTTTCAGAGAGAAACGTTGTGATCTTAGACGAATCTCTTAATATATATAAGGGTCAATATAAGTACTCCATTCCATTGGCTTCTTTTTCGATCTCCAAAATAGCCTTACTTTGAAAACGAATACTGAAAAGGAATATAGCCCTGCTTTGTCACTGAATAGAAACCATCATAAGATGAATATCTTTTGGTAGTATGCTATGTTGGGGGTGATCAATTGAAAAATTGGTGATCACTAGACAATTCCCTTCTGTTGCCTTTTGTTGGATAATTAAAAAGTCTGAATGTTCAAAGAACAAATGTGAATGTATCTAAGTATAAGTTAAGGGACCAGTTTAGAAGAAAATTATATTTTGAATTAACCATTCCAAAAAAAAACCTAGCTGCATTGATGTAGTTAGTAAGAGTGATATGTTGACAGTTTCTGGTAGGAACAAAACACATTTCATATATGTTTCATGCTAGATGACTCAAATGAAGAAACAGACAAGGCTAATGAACAGTTCTCAAAGAGCAAGCTGAACATAAAATTCTTTTTGATGTTTCGTGACAATACTTGTGTAGTCTGAGTGCATCCACTTTATTCAAGAATCTTAGGTTTTAGAATTGTTAATTTTATCTCTCTCTCTAGCTATGAGGTATATAATACTTCATCCAAAAATAAAAATTTATCATTATCTTAATGTTTTTTTTTCTAAGTGTAAGAAGCTATCACCCATGGATATGCCAATTTAAGACTCCAGACTGTCTATTGAACAGCTCACAACAACCAGACTCACAGATTAGCATAGCAAGACGGATGATACTCAAATCATATTTTTTTGTATGAAAGGTATATATATATATATATATATATATATATATTATAAATATGAAAATATTACTATTAAGTGCATTTAATTCTAATTAGAAATGGAATGCAATTAAATTCAAATACAACCTGAAGTTGGAAGACCAAAATATCTGCTTAAAGCTTCAAAATTAGAAGAAAGGTATCTAATATATTTAATTATCTGAACTAGCTGAAATACTGGCCCTATGGGATAGATTCTCAGCTTGTTCCTGCTGAAAGCCTAATAGTGAAAGACCAATCAGATCATTATAATCAGGGAAGTGCGAATAGCGAACCAACATTATTATTTTCTCTGAATTTTGAAAAACATGCTTTGGGATCTTATGAGTTACTGAAAAAAATTGGGGATCATAGCTCTAGCTGTGATTGTGTTATACTGACAGAAACACATGGATAGACATTTAATGAATTTGTATGATATGAAATTTTTATGTAGGTATGAACACTAAGAGATCAATTCACCATGATACTTTCATTGATAATTGAAACCCCCACTAAAAACTTTGAAAGTGTTGGAATTTTTTTAAAAACAACTTTCCTAACACCTACACCATGTAACCACAGAATATTTGGTGGTCATGGCTTAGGTCTTTTTTGAGTTTCGCTTATACAAGTGAACATGGTATGAATTATAATTGCAGTGAGTTTTTAGGTAAGTATGAACACTAACAGACACTGAATAAGGTGCCTATTCAGTATAAATTTACATTGCAAATAACCCCCCACACACACACACTAAAAACTTATATTTACAGAGAATTTTTAAAAACTAACTTGCTAAAAACCTTAGTCTTATTAATACCACAGAAAAATTGGTGGCCATAGCTTTCACTTTTCTTGGGTTCTGTGATGACTGATGGATGGAGAAATATTTGTCAGATTATATAGTAAGATTAAGTGATGTCATAAAATGGTTATCTTTTAATTCTACTGCAGGAAAAGGTTCAAGTGCTTAATTTGTTTTTTCTAATTTCATTGGCGATTAAATTGAGTATGTGTGTTACTAGCTAAAGTACCCATGGTGGGTTAAATATTTGAGGAGTCAAAAGAGTACTAATGCTTTCAGTCTTGTAAAAAAATTTCCCTTCAATTTTGACCCCTAGGAAAAAAAGTTCACCTGTACCTCACTTTTGAACCCTTGAAAGGGAGGAAAAAAGTTTCCGTTCATTTCTGACCCCTTAAGGAGAAAAAGAGATTCCCTGATTTTTGATCTTGTAAGTGGGAAGAAAGTATACCTTCACTTTTGATCCTTTGAGATAGGAGGGGGAGTTTCCCTACTCTTTTGATCTCTTAGAGGGGAAAAGTTGTAGAAAATGAAATTAATTCAACCAAAGCATTTCGCAGTCAATGAACAGAACTTTCCATCATAATGCTGATGTACGTACTTGTCATTCCTTTCTTTTTCATCTGTCACTACAAAAAAAAGTTGAAATCTCACAAATGGATGGAACCAATAGATTAGCAGCTCTTTGGTGAAAGTGGGGTGGACATAATACGGGTACTGGACACATTCAAATGTTTGTGCATTCAAAGAAATCTACGTAACTTACGTAGGAGGCGGTTGCAGTACATAGTTTGAGAATCACTGGTCTACTGAATAGGCACCGGGTTGCACAAGCCCTGTTGGATTTTGCTGGTATCCCAATAGGCCCATGTTGTTGATATAAGAATGCCCACAAAAATGTTGTAATAAGAATGCCCACAAAAACTGCTGCATTAACCCTTAAAGCGTCACCGTCACCAAATTTGGACCACCCAACCTCAGAAGATGATGTACAAAAATATGGCTATGCTGTGATTATGATCAATTGGTGTTACACACATATTGGTATAATTCCGTAGTAAGATATCACAGTATTCTATTCAGATTTTTGTTATAATTTCATAGTATAAAGTATGAGGTTTTTTGTAAAATGTAAAGAAAGTTGTACAAATATTTATAAAAATCCAAGATTGCTGCCATGCCTCCTGAGTATGTTATCATATGCAAATTAGGTAATAATGAACCTAATGCCATACTGATCATTTCATTTCTATATATCAACCTTCCATCATGAACTATTCTCTCTTTATAACCCTTGAAAAAAAACAGAAAGTCAAATACATGATATTGTTCTCAAAAACTTGGTGCTCAAAGGGTTAAGATCTTATACAAAGTTTGATCTGAAATCTGAGAAATAAAGATGAGAAAAATGGTCCCTTCTTTCCTTTTTCTCAACACTGGCATCGTGATGCCTCATTTTCCCCTGAAGACTTTTGATATAGAAAAGTTCTACGCTGAAAATTCAGGCAGGAAGTACATGACTGAATAGAAGAGAGAGACCAAGCTGAATATTTGTTTATTTAAAAACTGAAAAAATTGGTAAGGTTTCTCTTCTTTTCTTTTTAATGGAGAGATTTAGGTAATCTTTGCTTTGAAATGCATAAACCTATGGCAGTGTTTTGTTGACTTCTCTGATACTGTTGAAGTAGAACTATGTGGAAGTGGAGTCATTATTAATGGAACTCTTCCCATATTAACATTCATCATTATCATCATCAGTCTCTTAACATCTGTAGGATCCACCACATATCTCTATCATGGGCGTCGCAGAGCCAGTATCTCCTGAATTTGTCTTATTTGTCTCTCCATCTTGTATTTTGTCAGTCTCGATTTCACATGTGATCTCTGGTGATCCATGTTGGGAGCCGTGATGTCCATCGATATCTGTCATTCTCGCAACATGACCAGCCCATTGCCATTTGAGTTTTCTAAAAGATTCTATGAAGTCTCGGACCCCTGTTTTCTTCCTGATATATTGTGCTGTCTGGTGATCTGTCCTTGTTAGGTTGAGCATGATTCTTTCATGTGCCTGTTGCCTGGTTCTTAGTTTGAGGGTCTGTCTCTTGGATAGGATCCATGTTTCAGCTCTATAAGTGACTATTGGGAGGATGCATTGGTTGTATACTTTTCTTTTTAGGATTATTGGGATCGTCTCGTTTTTGAAGGTTGATCCTACTCTGCCAAAGGCTTGCTATCCTAGGGTGATTCTCCGCTTGATTTCTTCTTCTTTTGTGGGTTTCATTGAGATTCACTGTCATAGTAGATGTAGTGGTCTACTTTCCCCATTTTTGCATCTTCGATTTTGACAGTTGTGTTTTTATTTTCAATGTGACTGTTGCACATGATTTTCGTTTTACTGAAGTTCATGTATAGGTCGACTCTTTTGCTTTTTTCATTTAGTTCATGTTTAACCTGCAGGTAAGCTCCAAGAGTCATAGTCTTTTAAAAGTATTTTTTTTACAAATCAAAAAGTATGATTAAATAACATATTCATCAGAAATTAGAACAGTAATGATATTAAATGCATTTCTTCATCAATTTGTATACTTTAATTTCATTATTACATTAATTTCAGATGAATATGTTGTTGAATTATAATTTTTGTTAGAAAAAAATATACTTTTTAGGGCTCATGTATGACTTTTGGAGCCTCTCTATGCTGGTTAAATACTACCTTAGGTTTATGTATGTCAAAGATATAATTACAGAGATTTTATACTATGAAATTAGTTGCGTGTGTTCATAACTATTTTTCTGAAAATTCAGTTGTATGGATAGATATTCACTAAGCTTAACTTACTCCAACACAGAGCCACAAGCTCAATACTTAAATAATGGTTTGCAAGTCTTACTAGCTTACCATCACTCAACTGGGCAGGAACCCAATTTGGGTGTATAAGTATGATTTATGAGGACTGCAAACCGACATTAAACATAAGTAACCCGACTCACTCTGACTTCTGCTGCTGTCTACATTGTGGCTATTAGTACTATTGGTTACCTGTCTTCAACCTTGTGAGAGAATACAAAATGAGAAGATTTTACGTGAATAGGTTGAAAAGAGGTAGGGAGGATTGGTTTGACGGTACTGACATGAGTTACTTATTCATTTTGATGGTGAACAAAACTGGACCATGGTTACCTGAAGGAAGTTCTCTCTACACGTTAAAACATTTTTAAAGCACTCTGATAAGTAAAAAGTGATAATTCTCAGATGTTAGCTCTCATGATTATTGCACAATAAAATCAAAGTGCTTGACTAGTATGACCCATTAAAAGAAATTTATGCTGGAAGAGAAAAAGCAATTCTAAATTATGCTGGTAAGTCTTGTAAAATCTGAGATACTTCTAGGCAGATCTCATACATTGAGATTGAGAGAGAGAGAGAAGGAATCAAAATCTATCTTTGGACCCTGACCAACTGGCCTGGTATGTGTAGAACCAACCGATGGATGTTTCTGTTATCTCTTTCCTGCTGCATGTTGCCAATTATATAGCTATGATGATTGCACATTCTCATGAATTTCTTTTATGGGCACTTTTATGGGTAAGCATTTGATTTTAGTGGTCTCATCATTGTTTATAATTTTCTTTACAGACCTTTATTCAATAATGCTGAAACAAGCAACTTGTATCTATACAGGCTAGAGCAAGTAACTCAGGCTGGAGATAACAACCTGTATCTGTACAGGCTGCAGCAAGCAACTTGCATCTCTTCTAACTGGAGCAAGAAACTTGCCTCAACAGGTTGAAGCAATTTGCATCTCTTCAAATAAGCAGCTTACATCTGTTCAGACTACGGCAAGCAACTTGCATCATTTCAGATAAGTACAAGCATCTCTTGCCTGAAGCAATCAATTTGCATCTATTTAGGCTGGAGCAAGGGTCACTAGGTTGAAGCAAGCAACTTGCATCTCCTCAGGCAGAAGTAAGCAAGCAAGCAATTTGTATCTCCAGGTTGGAGCATGCAACTCATCTCTTCAGGCTATGGGTATGCTGATGTAACATCTGTAGCAACTGGCAAAAAAATTATTTTGAATAGATTTTATTTTAATAACGTTAGGTCATACATCACATATCTTCCCACCCTCCTGTTTCTGTTGTCTAACATAAGTAGGACTGACCGTCCGACCAAGAAGCATCTAATAGTGATGTAAGGATACATCTAAAAAAAAAGAATTGATTTTATTTCTAAAAAGTTTTACTTGACTCTATTTCTAAATCCGTATAGTGTAGAAATATATTAATTTTGAAATATGCAGATCATTTTTTTTATGAAATCCAGTGGGCACAATATGCTTTGGACTAAAAATGAAAATCAATTCATGCTTATTCAAAGTGACATTCAAATTGCACTGTCGATTCAGAGGGAAATTTGAGAGGAAACCAATTTCAATTAGAGTAGATTTCATCATTCTTTATCCACATTTCTATATGCTTGTTTTACTTTTACAAAATGTGGAAATTGAACCACCATAGCCATCAAAGCTGATGAAGGGTTCTATCTTTTTTTTATATATGGCTGTTTGTTTTTATGTATTTGTTTGCTTGTTTGCTTTTTCCAATGCTCCTAACCACACTGTTTTATCTGCAGACTTGAAAATTAGCACCAGTATTCTACAAAACCCTTCTAAAAAGTTGTTTTCTTGAATGCTACAAAAAAATTTTTTAACTACTTTCTGGGGCCCTATTCTTACGGATTATTTAATAACACTTAGATTCTGGAGAATCTAGATTTTTTCTAGATGTTTTTTTTCATTCATTGTAGATGTTTTCCAATGGAAAATGTCAGCAGTGTCATAAATAGAATTTATTCTGACCATATTTACTCTTTTTGTCTTTTTGTTATTTTGAACACACAAATAATAATGTCAGCAGTTTGGCTCAGTCAATAAGAGAACTATGTACCAATCACTTGTTCGTGATTTCAAATGACAGTAGGGAAATGTTATTTTAATAAATTTATTTATTAGAATGAGATAAGTCCTTGTATATCTTTAACAAATTTTCATAGATATATAAGACTTGTTAATTTACCTCAGTCAGTAAGAGAGTTGTCTACGATTTCAACACTTTTTCTGAAAAAGCCTCTGTGAATGTCAGAATAAACTAAAGAAATCCCATTTTTACATGACATGGTCTTCTAAATTGTTTTTTCACTTTAATATTATCAGACGGATTTTAATCTACTATGATACATTGGTCATATATCTGATATATATATATATATATATATATGTATGTATTCTTATATGTATATTCTTAGACATTCCTAGACATTTCTAAAATGAGATAGCTTCTGGCACAAAACCATGATCATTCTGCACTAAACGAACAAGTCACAACCATTGAGGAAAAAGTTGATACTGTGAACCAGTATAATCAATCAACACACTCAAACAAAGACAATGTCACAAACACCCTATGAGCAGAATTAAACACATTTATCTTAAATGAAGTCAAGTCCACTGTTAGAACCAGAGTCATACACCATTTACAACAAATCGCTGCTCAACAGACAAATGATACTGAATTATGTATGAATTTTCAAACTAAATACTAAACCCCAGTAGGGCTTCATCGGTTGACCTCATTAACCTTGATGTTTTCCTGGTGGAGATACAAATAGCAATACAAAATAACTAATTGTGATAACTAAAATAGGCAAATATTAGCATTATGATGTCCTATTTTTGTTCATTGTCTTACTGCTAATAATCACATACGTGAAGAATTATTTTTATTCACATTCTGATCAAAAGATATACTTCAGGTTCTATATCTTTTGGTGCAGGATGACACTGTGGTTGTCTACTACTGCTGGCTATGGAATGATACTTGGTAGGGTGCCTATCCTTTCCAAGTAAGTTGGTCACCACGTTTTTTTTTATCCTGGAGTACTCTGACACATGACACTCAAATCTTGCCTGGACAGCTCAGAGATCAGGATCCTTTGTCTTCTCTGCCATTCAAGACTTCTGTCCTTGGTCAGACGTACCATTCTTGGACATAATGGTTTACAGCACCTAGTATACTCAGATGCCTGCTCATCTAAGTACTGTCCAGGCTCAGGATTTCTAAACCTCAGGGATCTTACAAGAACCAGTGTGTCCAATGCAATTTAAAATACCGTTTCTTGAATTTGTTTATGCATGTTTGACAGTAATAACAAGTAAGATGATATCTGATATAATAACTATATCTAGAAATCATCAATCAAAACTTTCAAAATAGGTTTCTTCAGTTTTCAAGTTGGTCCACCTGTCTATCAGGCCGTAGCAATAAAGCTGAAAACCTAAAGTCTTGAACATTTACTCTCTATTATTATTATCTAGATATTTCTTGATGTTTTTCTATTCTTTTTTAGATATTTTCCTGTGACGTTATAATTAGAATTTATCATGATCATATTTATTCTTCTATGGAATTTTTTTATATGATGCCTCCGTTTTTTTTTATTTTCATGTCACCATCGTTCAATTATTGACTGTAATGGCGAGTCTAATGACTGATCTTTTTGAGGGTTTTGTATTTTGCCAATAGATTCATGTACTTATAGATAATACTTTCAAGTATTACTTATGTTCATTAAATCAAGCTGAATTCTCTCTTAATTATCTGCTTGGTGGCTGAAATAGTTGTGTGTTTGGCACTGGAGCCCTTGTTTGTGATTGAACCAATCAAAACCAGAATTTTTCAAAGATGGACTCCTTTATCTAGACTATCTTCATAATCCTGTAACAGTCAATATATTTGCGTGTTTGTAAAATCTTCAAGACATACCTGGCATTTCTATCTCTTTGTTTATCTATCAGTCTTCCCTATGTATTTGATTTCTATACTCTTCTCTATGCATCATTCATGAAACCAATGTAGCAAAGAGGACTCTTTATCATTTTAAATGCAGGTATGCTCTCCAATTCCTTCCCTGCTGAAGAAAGAAATCAACACTGGCCTGCCTTATAAACCTGTTTGTCAGGTTTATAATAAAGATTGCTGGAGGGAAAAAATTGAAAGAAGATCTATGCCTTAACCTGATAGACAGGTGTACGAAGTTTGTCCAGAAAATATCCAGCCTTTAATTATAAATGAAAAAATAGTCTACCAAGGGCAAGGGCTCCTTACTTCCCTTCAAAGTACTCTCTTTGGCACCTCACAAATTTATCAGTGTTCTTTTGATTTTTTCAAAACAGTCTGCAAACTCTTTTTTCTGGATTGCCATCAGTTACCTCTTGAATCTCATCCGTGGTCTGAAAAGCCAGAAGTCACAGAAAAGCCAAATCTGGACTGTATGGGAGGGCGGGGTCTGATAGACCCAGGTAATGTGATGTCTTGCAAGAAACAAAAAGCCCTGCATGACATTTGAAAAATGATTTATTCAGCCATGCTAAATGTGACAGTCATGCAGTATACAAACTCACTGAATGACATCTTACTGTTAACTGAGTAACCCCAACAGAAAGTGACTGTTCATGCATGTAAGTTGCCAAAATTCATCAAGGCTGCAAAACCAGTTCTCGAGATATCAAAAAAGGCTGAATACTTTCCAGACACACCTCGTATAAGTCAAGCCAGGGTTTTCTTGCCCAGCAGGGAAGGAATTGAAAAGCCTCTTGGCATATAATAAATATAGAGTTCCCTTTGTTATATGGATTGCAGAAAATAGATTTGCAAGGAACATAACCTGAGGGGATTTTTTTTTCATGACCTTGTATATGTGATGTACATATGCTGAGTGTATTTTGAGGCCATAAGAATTTAACACAATTTTAAACTACTCAATGTTTTTACTTTTCATGTAAATAAAACTTGAAAATTTGTTTTCTTTTGCTCAAAAAATCTTGTATTGTTAATCTCGTCTTTTGAAGTTAGATTAAGGACTACCACATTGATGAAGACACGCCCCTGAAGTGAAAAGTAGCATAAAATTTTCCACCAGCTTTATAATACTCATCAGAGAAACGCTCATCAATAGCCTCTCTATATCATAGATATTATTAATTTTCAAGTTGCATCCCTTTGATTTTGTGACCAGGTTGTTTCAGTTAGAAACAGGGCATAATAGTGTTTTATTTGTTTTGTTTTTTGTTTTTTTCAAGCATAAAACTATACAAATTCAAAAACAAGATGATCCAAATAATCCTAAGAAGAAGAGTAAGCAATCAGTGCATCCTCCCAATAGTCACCTATGGAGCTGAAATATGGATCCTATCCAAGAGACAGACCCTCAAACTGAGAACCAGACAACGTGCACATGAAAGAATCATGCTCAATCTAACATGGAGAGATCACAAGACAGCACAATATATCAGAAAGAGAACGGGGGCCCGAGACATCATAGAATCTATTAGAAAACTTCAATGTCGATGGGCAGGCCATGTTGCTAGAATGGCAGACAACCAATGGACATCACGACTCACAACATGGATCCCTAGAGATCACATGCGAAACCGAGGCCGACAGAATACCAGATAGATAGATAAACTAGACAAAATAGAAAATCCTGGCTCTGCGACACCCATGACAGAGAAATGTGGTGGATGCTAGGGAAGGATCTTAAAAGACTGATGATGATGATGATGAAGAAGAAGAAATACATAAGATTGAGCCTACTACTACTGCTTTTTAGACCACATTTGCTGTGCCTCTGATAATTATAATTATCATTTTTTTTTTTTGTTTATTTGTATGGCTTATATTGCTAGGAATGAGCTGAGCCAATCAGTATATTTACCAGTATTTTCTGGAAAAAAAGATCCATTTCTTTCCTCTCAGAGTATACACCTGAAGAAGTCTTTAGATTAGAGGTGATCAGTAGTTTTGACAACTCTTACAATGCCTATTATAGAGGGTATCTTTATAGAAAATTCATAGCATTACAGGTTATCACAAATTTCTCTGTAAGGCAGGTAGGGAGTAAAATTTATCCTTTGTATCATGTAAGTGCACAATAGATAAGTATTAAATGATCAACTTGAATCACTTTAAATTATTATTTTATTCATTGTATATGTCCAAACCACATTCTGCTATGGAAATTTTAGCATCTGCTTACTTATATACTTACTATATATGCTTTTCAGTATTTGCCGTGTTGCTATATATGTATATAGAGTGAATGAACATTTGATATATTTGTTCAATTGATCCTACTCATGATATCATAGGTTTAATGAAGAGCTGGTTAAATATAGTACTAATTGCAGTATTACAGTTTTTATTATTACAAAGAACTGTATTATCTATTACAAAGACCAATGTTACAGCTCCATCTGTCCCTTCTTGGGCTTCACATATCATAGTACTACATGTTCAGTCTGTTTGTGATCTACATGTGTCACTCACTTCATCCTGTGCTAATTTATCCATTACTGAGGACAGAGAGATGGATTAATGTCTTTATGAGGATAAAAGCAAGGGGAAAAAATTTTTTTAGTGTTTCTTTCCAAAAGCAAAGAGCTTCAGATTCCCCTAATTCATGGGTATACGCACATTACTGTCAATTGTATCCATTTCAAACATTGCCATGGGCCTCTACTGACGTTTCGCTGGGTAAAGGATATACATTTGTTACCAGCAAAGAATAATACTATCTTTTTATATGGGTATATTAAGTTGGAGTTATGGTCAACTATTGAACAGCACCATTATCCTTTATTTACTAAAAGGTTCCAACTTTCAAACCCAGTCACCCTATGGCTATAGTGGTTGAGGCTTTCAAGAAAATCACAGTAGTTATAATGATGATAACTGCAGCAGAAAGGGCCAGAAAATTAAATAGATATATCAGCAGCAGTTATGTAAGAAGATGATAACAGATATGAATGTTCTATTCTTTCTTTTGGTTGATGGGGGGGGGGTAAACTCAACAACCAAGGCTGGCTTTAAGTCGATTGGAACAAATAGGCCCTGCGCCTAAGGGTTCCCCGCACTTAGGTATATTCTTAAAATATCAAATACATACAACAATACATTACAGCGTACACCTAATACCACAGTGCAGGTTTTACAGGGAACAACAACGATTTTGATTTTCTTCTGAATTCCTCTGAGCCAAAAGCCAGTCTGGCAGATCGTTTGATCGAATTGGGACAGAGAGAAGATTATCATGTCAAGTGATAGTCATTATAAGGAAATAAAATGTCTTCTTATGAGATATCAAGTTTATTGCTTTTTACAAGATAATAGTTATTACATTTGATTTTTACCTATGTCTATAATTGAGAATGAGAAGTAGTTATTACAATCTATTGTGCCAAAATGTAATTAAGTGTCTTTGTCATGGTACGTAACATTTTATCAATAGCTCAAAGTCTTTAGAGTTTAGTCTCATCTTATATCCTGAACTCTAGACAACCATTCTCTCTTAAGACTCGGTTTCTTTATGCAACTTTATATACCTCTGAATTCCAATGAAGAATTTTTCTATTATTTTGCTTGTTTGTATGTACAACTGTTAGGTTTTCTATTTATCGTTCATTCTCCTCATATCATTGAATTTCTTTCATCTACCTTCCCACCCACCCTTGCAAGTTATAAATATTGATAAAAATGGAAGACAGTTCTTATCCTTGAATAGGAGCAAAAGGGACTCAATCTTCATTATGATTGTCTGTCTGCCCACCCGTGCTTGCATTGAAATGAAGAAGATTAAGAGTGTTACTCACCATCAATAGTAGAACAACTGAATTGAAGAAAGAAATGAAACAATGATCATAGTTGCATTTCAGCACCAACTGCAATTGAACACAGTATATTTTAGGCAAACTTGCTGCCCACTGTCTCTACCACTTCTCCTCCATTGTCCCACATCCCTCTTGTAACTTGCTGCTTGGATGAACAAAATAGGATTGAGGTAGGAATATTTGATAATTAAATACCAAATTTTGCTTCTTTTTTTTTTCTCTCAAAAATTTTCATTGAAATTTGTTTCAAGTTTCAACAATCTATATTTTTGCATTGAAAATGAGGCGGAAATGGATTGTGATGGGTCAGGAATTAATGGTAGTGATACCAATGAGATAGGCATATGATATATATATATATATATATATATATATATATATATATATATATATATATCAATTATTTGAAAGCAAGTGCCAAAAGCAGAAACAATTGTAATAATTAAATTACAGAATAACATTACATGTTCTTACTATGAATGGTAATTATAGTATCATATTATGATCAAACTATGTTTAAATAAGATGACAGAATACATGCTATGTTATTAAAAAACTGTGAAGAGAGCAGCTGGATTATATTGCTTCCGGCACTCAAGGACTTGTCATGTGAAGCAACAATATAGAGAATATGGTCAGTGTTGGCCAGGTCATGATGTTCTGCATTAAAGGCTACATTTAGGTTAGGGTATTGAGAAATTATTGAGGTATAAAGCTGCTATTTGTCTAAGAGCAGGTATCAGAATGTCTACCTCTTAAAAAGGCCAAGTTATGAAAAAGTGACCACATATTAATGCAAATATATCATGATAATGCAACATTTATTCTAAGATTGTTGCCCTACCAACCATGTTTTTTTTATTTCTGCATTGCCATTATAGTTTACAATTTGTTAATGATTCCTAGTACAAAGCAAATTTTTTGCTTGATGTTCAGAATATATAAAATGAATACAGCCTACACTACTCAGTAACTGTGTATTCCAGAGATTTCAATCGGAGAATATATAAGTTTGACACAAAAGTTTCCAGATCACTTTTAGCAAAATCTTCTATTCATATAAAACATACAGTGACATGCATCAAAACTGATTCCTGGATCGGCTCACTTTTCCTACCCGGAGAGGTTATAGGTTTTGAGACAACCAATATTACACTACCGTTCATACAGAGGCAATATGATCAAAAACAGTTTTTATGACAAAGGTGCGATGCAAAACTTTCGAGATTTTTGATCATGTCACTTGGAAGACCACTGATTTAGAGGCCACAAGTTCAATGTACATAAAGAGAGCTGCAAAAGAGATATCAGAAGATTTTCTTTCAAGTGCTGAGTTTCTGATCGGCGGAACAATTTTTTGAGAGGTAATAGTAAAAGCACCAAGCCTAAACACATTCAAACCGCCTGGACAAACTGTGGGAGCGGAAAGGAATTGTTTATGATCCTGATCTAGATCTCTATGCAATAACATCTACTGCTGAACAAGGTACAAAACTATCAACATATTTTAGAACTTGGTACAAGTTTTTATTCCAGATTACTACTACTTCCACTATTATTATTATTATTGTTGTTATTATGATACCAGTTGCCTGGTGATCACCACTGGAGACGGAGTGACAGCAAGTCTCCAGCCCTCCCCTTTGTACCCACACAGTCCAAAGCAGTGCTGTGGATTATGGTTTCACTCCAGTATCCCTTTGGTTATCATTGGAAGCTGAGTGACAGTAAGTCTATTCAGGTCTCAAGCCCTCCTCTCATATTGTCCTCACATATCACGGCAACGCCGTGGTTTGAACTGCCTCCACCATGCTTTTTCCTCGACATCACTACCAGCTGGAGGTTGTAGGTCACATATTTCTAGTACTCTCCTCAGTATTCATGCAGTTCTCAGAAGTGCTATGATCTATGATGTCTCCATCCTTCCTCTTATCACCTATTCTTTCAATCTCATTTTCAGTGTCTCTGGTTTGCATCCTCTATTACTGGTACTACCCTAACTTTCAGATCATTATTATTATCATTGTTATTATTATAATAAATCCATTGCATCTCTCTTCAATCATCAGAGTATTTCCCTGGCTTTCAAAAGTATTATGCTATTTTTCAACTTGTGTAATCCATCTTGAAAAAATGTTCCCAGTTTTTGATATCTTGAATTTTTAGGCAAAGATTAGTGCATGGAGAAAACTAGAAAGTATTCAGGGAGTAAATACTTCTGTCAATCGCATTGTCACTAAAAGCTGAACACTCGGTCAATCAATCCCATGCTATACTATGAAAAGCATGTGATAATTTTTGATCAGAGACGTGTATTAAACTTTTATTATGATGACGTCACCATGACGATATCAACAACGATTAGGATGAAAGTAAATAAGAGCAAAAATTAATCATTATTTATAATACTTCATCTCCTAAAATAAATGAAAATAAATATATATGTATATATGTATACACACACTCACACCACTGTAGCCCATACATGTACCAGAACTAATTATCTATAAAATCATCTAAACAAATAGATCTTTTATCTAAAATTTAGGAAAAAAAAAAAAAAAAAAAAATACCACCATAAGAGTTTGGCATTGTTGACCATAGAGACCTCAAAAAGTTCATTTTTGAAATAACAAAATTTCATTCTTAAATGATGCGTAGTGGGGTACTCAAGCAAAATTAAAAGGTTTTAGCCCCCAAAATGAGACCAAGAGCACCTTAAGACACTTAGACAAGCAAAGAGAGAAGTACTTCAGTTTCTGATACAGATTTTGGTTGAAAGATACACTTTGTGAAAAGTTTTTGCCCAAAATATAGAAAAACTTGCAAATGAAGTTGTTGAGTATACTTTGAAGTTATCAATAAATTCCACCTACATGGACCCCTTTTCTTTTTCTTTTTTTTTTTTCGTGTAGTTATTTCTGTTTCTGGAGGATGCACCAATTCTAAAGATTACCTGAAAGTCTTTTCTTGGAGAAGTCTTTAACTTTTGTCTGACACCAGTAATCCACTTCCTGAGCTATTGTATTCAGCAGACAGAATCCTCTTATTGTTCTTGTTATCCTTTGATTACAGTTAATGTTGGAATATATCGGGTTTTCAGATTAAAAAAAAAATTTTTCATTTCCACTACTCCCTCTGAATATTGCAATTCTTGACCTCACCTCCAAAGACCCCTGTTGACCTGAAACTTCTGAAAGGAGATTGTTCACATCTGACTGCTATCTTGAATAAAGAGAAAGAAAATTTATCAATGGACAATATTGTGAATAAATTTATAGGAAGATTATTATTTTGTGCTTTAGTGAAAAACCAAATAACATACAATAACCAATCGATTCTTTTTTTTTCTTTTTGTTCTCTGTTCTTTTCCATTTCATCCAATCACACATGACCCACCTGATCAACAAATCAAGTGAGCTGGGGAGTCTCCTCTCTTTCCTTGTCTGTATGTCTGTCATGGTGCTCCTGATCATATTTGGGGGGCTACAATTTTGAAAATAGGCTCCCTCTACAAATATTTATTTTCTGCTTTTTGGGGTCTCTGTGGATATTTTGGACAAACAATACCTAAATCTTGTGCTGGTATTTCTGTCTTTTATCTCTTCATTTTATTTCTCTTCTTTCTCATTTTTCCCCAGCTTCACTGTCTTTCTCTTCCTTCACGTCTCATTTTCTCTACTCTCTCCCTTCTCTAACTTTTCATTATTCTTTTATTTTTTTCTTTCTTTTTCTTTACTTAGTTCTGTTCTCTTTTTATTTTTCTTACTTTTCTCCTTTTTCTCTCAACTTTTCCTCTCACTCTTTTTATTTCTATTTTTTCATTCATTTTTGTTTCTCTTTTTCTTTTTTGCAATTTCACTTATCTTTTTCTTTGCTTTTCTTCTTTGTCAAACTCCAGTACAAAGTCTGGAGTTGACTTTGTTTTCCTACCATAACTAGAACAACAAGAAAAATCCCCACCAAAATGATGAGTGTAAATCAATATCTAAAATCCACATTCTCATACTGTGATTCGAACCTCCCACCAACTGATCGTTAGGCAAGTGTCTCACTGGTTGAGCTAAATTGACAAGTCTTAGACATTGAGGAAAATATATCATACAGATATGCATGGGCTTATTTCATTCTTCATTTTTAAAAATACATACATTTTTATTATTTTTTTACCTTCTATATATACAATAAGAAAGTTGCCATAATCATCAGTCAAAATAGAAGTTTGAGTGGAGTTTTACCCTGCAGCAATCTGTCTTGTCTTTTTTGTTCTATTTTTTTCTATTTTCCTTTTTATTTTTGTTCGCTTTTCTTTTCCTTTTTTCTCTCATTTTCTTTTCACTTTTTTTGCTCTTATTTTCCTTCAACTTTTCCTTTTCCATTTTCCTTTCACGTTTTCTTTTTTCTCTTATTCAACTTCCACTTTTTTTTTTCGTTTTCTGTTCTCTTTTTCTTTTTATTTCCGTTAACTTTTTTTTCTTTTTTTTTTTTTTCCTTTCTCTTTATCTTTTTTTTTTTTCTATCTCCCTTTCTTTTCTCTCCTTTTTTCTCTTTATCTTTTCCTTTTTTTCCTTTCACTTCATCTCATCTTTGTTTTTCTTTTTTCCATTTTCTCTTTTTCTTTCCTTTTCCGTTTCTTGCTCTTTCTTCATTTTATTGATGTCCCACTTTATTTTCCTCCCTTTTCTTCTCTTCTTTATTTTTTTCCTTTTCTTTCTATTCTTTCATTTACTCTTTCCTTCATTTTCTCCCTATTTTCACTGCCTCTTTTCTATTTTTCCTGTCTAATCTATTTTCTGTTTTTCCTTCCAACTCCTTATTCTTCATCAACTCATCCTTTTCCCCATTTTTAGAAACCGCCAGCCAAAACTGTCTACCTAAGTTTCTTCGGTTTTCAGGTTGGTCTGGCTGGCTGTGTATGTATGTATCACTAATAGAGGCCACACCAATAGAGCCAGAGGACTGAAAATGTGAAAACTATCAGTATCATGACCTCAAAAAACGTTTTTGTTTTTGTTCACCACCCCACTTCAAATGAATATCTAGAGAGAGATTCAATTTCAAACATGAATTTATTCTAAACTGATCACCAAGTTGGAAATCATTGAAAATTCAGCTTTCTCTAGTGATCATTACCCAACAAAATGCTAAAGAAGTAACTTATTCATTGATCTCACCATTTTCCAATTTTTTAGTTGATCGCCCCTAACATGACATGCTGCCGAAAAGCATTGATCATGAGACTGTTTCTATTGGGTCACTAACCAGACCTATCTCTCTTAATCTTTTCCTATCCTTTCTCTTTCAGTTCTTTTGCTTCGTTTCATCCTCCTCTCTTGTACCAGTTGTACAAAAAAAACAAACAAAGGTAATTCAATCTGGAGCAGTTTTCTTTGTAATAGATCAAGCAACGAATATTAATTACCATCACAGAATTTACTTTGATTAGGTTGAGTAAAAATTTGCCATTCAAAGGCTTTCTTGTGTGTACAACTTTATTGGGGGGGAAAAATGGCTGGAGCAACTAATGAATTAGTAAAAGTTTATCAGAACATCACACAGAATAATTTTACACATCAATTAATACAAAAATGAATATCATTTTTCTATTGTTTTGATACCTTATTTTATCAGCAAAGTTCAGCTTTTATTTATGACATCCTTTTTGCATGTCAGCAGTTGTGCATATTCTAATTTATTAAAAAGCAATTAATGGGGATTAACTAATTAAACAAGAACAGAATTCTAATGATGTGTCCATGAACAATTGAAAGGGAAACCATGGATTGTGGTATAGGGGGTCTTCTGAAAGGTGAACTGGATTGGGGTGTACTGTGGATAAGAGGGACTGCTCAAAGCAAAACTATAAATAATATGAATTGAATTTAATAAAACAATTTTGATCTTCAGTCCCATGCTTGTGATTGCTGATGACCTAATTCTATATCTATCATGAGAATTGATTAAAAAAAAAGGATAAATTATTGTTTTTAGATGACAAAAAAAGAACATACTACTGAAACGGAATCTATAAAAAAAATTTCTATCACAAGAATTGATTAAAAAGAATAAATTACATCAGTTAGCAGGGAACAGATGATGTAAATTATAGAGATGTTAGATACATCTGAAAATGCATTTTAATGACTTCCTTTTTCTTTTGAATACAAATCAATCCAATCAAACTTTAAAACTAATATTGTGCTACTCTCTGCCATGTCTTACCAGAAAACCATTTTCATCTCTCCACCTTATTTTTGTTTTTTTCTTACTGCGTTTACTGTCCAATGGGCACCAATTGGTCAAACTTTATTCCCTCTATTATCATCTCTTTTTGTTAAGTGTCCTGCCCATCTCTATTTTTGTCACTTAATTATTTGTATGATATCCTTCATTCCAGTCCTTCCCTTTGAACCATGTTGATATTCTTCTATCTCTTTGAGTTATCCCAAGCTCTTTCAGTAGCTCTCAGTGCAATTCTAGTTTTTCAGTTTGTTTTGCTAGTCAGTCAAAACTGTTATTATACATTGATTGCATGCTTGATGTTTTGAGCACATTGGTAAGGTGCTCTTCTGTATGTTTCTATTCATACCTAATGATTTCCTCCCAATCATTAGGCCTTGTTTTATATCACTCTCATGGTCTATCCCTAACTTTCTATCTGTCTTTGATAAATATTTTTGTCAACCTCTTCTAGATCCTCACCCTCTATTCTTACTATGTCTTTTTGAGGATTTATTATAGAACATTATTTTTTCTTCGTTCTGTCAATCTTTAACCTTACTTTTTTACTTTCCCTTTCCCTATTTAGATCAGTCAACATGTTTTGTAACTCTTCTGATGTCTTTGATGTCATGGAAATATCATCGTCAAATTTCAAGTGGACTAAATAGTCTCCGTCTAGGTTTTTCCATCCCCTTCCAGTCAGTTTTTGGAAAGATTCTTTCAATGCTTGCTGTAAATAGTTTGATTGATATTGTATCCCCTTGTCTCACTCCTTTTGCTATCACCATCTTGTTTGAATCTTTATGGAATTTAATTATTGCTGTGCCATTTTCATATATGTTCTGAATGACTTCCATTTAATTCTCCTTTACAGCTTGTTCTTGCATCGAGATTGAAATATATCCAATGCTTTCTCATAAACTATGAAGGCCAAATAAAGTGATTTGTTGTATTGATCTATTGTATGTGGTGATCTATTGTTGAATAGCACTTCTGAAGCCTATCTATTTATATGGTTGATTCTCATCTAGAGTACCTGTTAGTCAGTTTATATATGCCACGTGTTAGTGTAATAGGACTAGTTTCTGTGGTCCCGGATTTTTCCTTTCTTGTGAAGTAAATGGTATTTAGTATCCTGAACCAGTTCATTTGAAAATATTTTTCAAGTGAAATAGAATTTACAATCTGTGATGTGCCACTGAGAAAAAAAAAATCTTCACTCATTTCATAACCACTCTACCAATGGTATTGAGCACTTTTTTGTACTAAGATCTAAATACATATACACATGTTTGTTGTATATTTTGATATTGTTCTCATATACATACATGGGATCTAAAATTCAGCTTATGAAAAATACACATACTTTAAAATTAATGTATATACGTAAATGTGAGTAGGGATATGAAACATATAAGTAATTACATATATTTGTGTGTTTGTGTGTATTGTTACATTGGCCCCTGGGTTAGGGATAGGTGTAGATAACAAACTGATCCTTGAGGATCACAGCCGGGAGTGAAGACATGGAGAGCTCTGTTTTTCTGGAGAACAAGGGCTATGACTAGAATTGTACCCAGAGTTTTTTGTTTGCTTGATCATGTTATGGGCTTCAGAGATGTTTCTTTTCCCAATGGTGCCAAAAAAGACTTTGAGTGTTGCGTGTATCAGAAACCATGCATTGAAGTGGGGATGGAGTTCAAAAATGAATAATGCAATCAGACAGTCTTCTCCAGGCATTGTGTTTGTCTCTAAAAAGATAGAAGAGAACACACACATCCAAGGAAAAGACACATCATTCACCATATGTGCTGAGCTAATCAGAGTGATCTTGCTCAAAAATATCCAGAGCAAGATATAAAAATGACCTGTTTGTTTCCATGAGTTGTTTGAGAAATTAACTGTTTTGATATGGTGATATGTTTGTTGTTGTCTCTCATTTTGCCTTCTAATAATGGAACTGTCTTTTTCCCTCTCTTATATATCTTTATCACCCATTAAACTCATCTCTTATATTAATCTTGGAAAACTTTTTTCCAATGCATGGTTTTACATACACTTGAAGGAATTCAAAGTCTTTTTCCAGTCCTTTATGGGAGACTTATCTCCAACACCCAAAACACAACCAACCAACCAACCAACCAACCAAACAAACAAACAAAAACTCTGTTCACAACTCTAAACACACCTCTTGTTCTCCAGAAAAACAGAGCTCTTCATGTCTTTACTTCTGACTGTGACCCTTAGGCACTATCAATCATTTGCCCCTCTCTCTGGCCCAGGGTCCATCGTAACAGTATATATTTATATTCACTTACAAAAAAACTATGAGGACAGGCAAAGATTTTATGTAAGTAATAACATGAGTTAAGATAAAATTTTGCGTGTTTGTCAAGGCTGCTGGTAGCCTTAACAATGCCTGGATCTGACACTGTCTAGGCATATATCAAAATGCTATCACACACATTATTTATTATATACAGGGAAAGAGTAAATACTAACTGGTAAAACTAACCTAGAAAAGATCATGTATTCATTTCTAAAGTGTGCCACTGAATTGTGAGCATTATCCATCTCTTTCTATACAAGACGACATCATTTTTTACCTCCTCCGTTCTCTACTCCAGCTTAGTTTCTAAAGCAACCATCAAAAGCACAGACTTTTATTTTGAAGAGTCACTTATTGTGTTTTATCCAATACATAGTTGTTCCTCTTGTTTACATTGATCAACAAAGATGTGCCTTAAAGCCATGGGTATGCTATTTGCCCTTTTGTAACAATAGCCACAATTCACATTATCAGAGAGCCTCTTGGTTGTTTTCATTGGAGATAGTCTAGCAGTTACTTTATCATCTCGTTGCTTATAAGTTTAATAGTTCAATTCCTATAATTCATATTTTTGAGCCTGTTCTTCACTTCACGTTTTTAAAGGAAACTATTTTGATGCAAAAAGATATGATCGAACTGAGACAGATAGAAGGACATTAAAAACTGATACTACTATGGAGAATCTTTTAAAAATTCATATTTCAGATGTACTGATGTACAAATTTTTTGGATGAAGCATGTAGACTATAACATCTAATATTATTACCATTTACAAACAAACAAGATGGCCTTGTAGCAGCAGAAAAGTAAGGAATATAACTCTATAGCTTATTTGAGTGAAATCTGCTGCTAAAGTTCTCTTGACCGAACTGATAAAGTTGCCGTTATGGAAAGACAATTTTCTAAACGATGTGTGTTTGAATCTTGCAGAGACTTATTCTTTGTTTCTGAGCCATGGTTCTTTTTTAACGGTCTTGGAATAAGAATCTAAGAATCAAGATAAAAACAACAGGAATATTAGTAAAAATTCAATAATGATCTTTTTGAATTTATTGGTTTCATTTTGTTCTTGTTATTGGTAATTTGTGGATTATTTGATGAACACACAAAGCATTAACTCCTAAATTAATACTGAGAAAATAGAATGTCAATTCTAAGGGAAATAACTTGTGATTGAAATTATCTCCCTTTGACCATTTTTTGGGGGAAAATTCAATTCACAGATGAGTTTCACTGTTAGAATCTGTCAACCAAAACTGTCACTAAAATAGTCAACACAGGTTTCTTCAGTTCTTAGGTTGATCTGGCTGGTTGGCTGCTTATTTGGCTTGCTATGTATGTGCGTATGATGCATGCAGGCTATACCATTGAAGCTATTAATGTCTCATTATGTCTAAAAAAAAACTCTTTTTGGCAATTTCACCCCTAGATAGGTTTTTAGTGCAGGGTTCAATTTACAGTATAAGTTTATACTAAATTGATCCCTTTGTTTGCGCACGCTCTTTATTTTGAAAATTCAGACTTTCTAGTGATCACTACCCAAGCAAAAGGCTAGAGAAGTAATTTATGCATACCCTATTTTCAAATTTTCTCATTGGTCATCCCCAATGCAGTATGCTGCCAAAAGACATCTGTCAGTTGATTGTTTCTATTGAGTGACAAACTAGACCTGTTTTTTATGCTATTCCACAATCAATTACAAGCAGTGTATGAATTTATGAGTTTATGTAGTTTACTGAGATTTACTCAGGCATAAGACCATTTATGTAGGACACACAGTAAGAATCAAACTCACTACACTGTTGTAACTGTATGCTGGACCAGCTTATTAATCATAGGTCTTCTAGACTGATTCAATTACTATTCTCTCTAACTAAGTCAACAAGATATTGTGTGGGACACCCAGTAAGCAAAACAACATTTCACTTAACGAGAGGTCACAATTGCCAAAAATGAAACCTTTTAATGAATTTTTTTCGGTTGGCAAGAAAAAACAACAAAATTTCATAAAACTATCCAGAATCATTTAAATCTTGTAGTTATCTTGATTTATCAGATATCTAGATGCTTATTTCAGACCGACAGATTTATCATATTATATTAAATGTTTATTTGTATTTGTACATTATTTAGCAAGTAATCAATACATTATGAATTATTTACGAGTTCATTGTAAGGTTTTAGTGCTCTGATATTTTCATTACGAACAAATTACTGAAATCCCATTGGTTTCATCATCATCAGTCTCTTAACATCTGTCATTGGACATAGACCTTCCCCAGGATTTGCCACACTTCTCTGTTGTGGGTGTTGTGGAGCCAGTGCTTTCTGAATCTATCTAGTTCATCTCTCCATCTAGTACTCTGCTGGTTTCAGTTGCGCATGTGATCTCTGGGGATCTATGTTGTGAGTGGTGATGTCCATCAGTTGTCTGCCATTCTTGCAACATGGCCAGCCCATTGCCATTTGAGTTTTTTAATGGATTCTATGACGTCTCAGACTCCTGTTTTCTTCTAGATATACTGTGCTGTCTTGTGATCTCTCCATGTGAGGTTGAGCATCATTCTTTCATATGCATGTTGTATCATTCTCAGTTTGTGGGTCCATCTCTTGGTTAGGTTCCATGTTTCAGCTCCATAAGTGACTATTGGGCGGATGCATTGGGTGTATACCCTTCTTTTTAGGATTAATGTGATCTTCTTGTTTTTAAAGGTTGAGTTTGCTCTGCCAAAGGCATGCCGTCCTAGATTCTTTGCTTGATTTCTCCTACTTTTAAGGGACTCATGGAGATTTGTTGTCCTAGGTAGAAGTAGTGGTCAACTTTCTCCAGTTTTACATCTCCAGTTTTGAACTTTGTGATGTTATTTCCAACATGATCTTTGTTTTGCTGAAGTTCCTGTGTTGGCTGACTTTCTTGTTCTCTTCATTTAGTTCACCTACCATTAATTGGTGGTTGCGTAGGTTCTCCTCAAAAAGGGCAATGTCATCTGCAAATCTGTAGTTTCTCAGGTATTACCATCTAGTTTGATTCCTTTATTTTACCAGTCTAGGTTTCTGAAGACCATCTTGAGGCAGGCTGTGGAGACTTTGGATGAGCCGGTGTTGCCTTGTCTAACTCTTTTTTGGAGCTGAAAGAGCCCTGAGTCTCAATGTACCCAGATGAAAGAGCTGCTGTGACTGTATATGTGTTGCAGCACTCTGACATATATGGGGTCTACATCTTGTGGAGTAATGGCCTTCATGACCATAGGAATTTCCACTGAGTCAAAGGCCTTTTTGAAGTCTGTAAATACTACAGCAAATGGTAGCTTATCTTCTGCTGCTTTTTCTTCCAGATGATTTATCAAATTCAGGTGGTTAATGCTTGAGGATCTTTTTCTAAAGCTAGCTTGCTCTCATGATTGATTTTCATCTAGTGTTTTTGTGATATGGCTGGAGATGATTTTTGTGAAAAGTTTGTAGTAAACTTTTTCACAAAAACTTGAATAGGCTTATTGGTCTGTAATAAATGAGATCTTTTGGGTTCCCTTATTTATATAAAGGCAATATGATTGTGTGCCAATCATCCGGGACTTTACTTTGTTTTAAGCATAAGTTGAATAGAATAGCCAATTTCTTACCTGCTTTTTGAGTAGATTGATGGTGATATCTTGTCCAGGGGCCTTTCCTTTCTTTGTTTGATGGCTTATTTCACCCTCTATGGGGTTACTTCTGGGAAATCCTTGAGCTGATCGCTTACGTCTTGCGTATCCTATTTGTTGTTTTGTAGTCTTTGTTTGGAGTTATAGAGGTTTTGATTGAATTTTGGGGCTTGTTCAACAATCCTGTCTCTGTCTTTTATTAGGTCTCTATTTTCCTCAAGTATGCTGGTTATTTGCTTCTATCCTGAATTGAGACCTTTGTTTATAGCTTTGAAGCCCCTACTTTTTTCAAGAGTTGATTTGATGACTGCTGTCGTATATCTTCTTCTGTTTTCTCTTCACTTGTTTTAGATAGTTTTATTCAGTTTGGTCTCTTAAATTTTATGTCTTGTTGTTGGTGGCTTGAGGTTTCTGCATTTTTCCATGAGATTCCTTGTTTCATCTGAGATTTTATTGATGACTTCTATTAGAGAGGCTGTTATTTGGTTGTTGATTCCATTGATGTTGGTGTCGTTTTCTTGTTCAGTAAGAATTTTATATCTGTTTTTCAATTCAGACTTAAAGGATCAAGTCTGCTCTTTTGGTATGTTCAGTGGTTGCAATTTAGTATGGAACAAATAATTCACTCAGCAAATTTTCATCTAACAAGACTTTTGTGGAATTGATTATCCTCAATAAGAGAGGCACCACTGGATATGCCATTTACTGCCCAATTCCCCAAAATAGCCAAATGGCATGCTAACCATTAGGTATTTACTAAGCTCAGCTTATCATGGTACAGGGCCACAGATGAAGAGATTGCTGTGATTTTTTAATCTAATACACAGTAGTAACAGTCTGCTGATCTGACTTGCTAACCATTACTTCATGGCAAGGAAACTTAGAGAAATTAGGAAACATCACTTAAAACTGTCACCAAAACTGTTAACATAGGTTTCTTCAGTTTTCAAGCTGGTCAGGCTAGTTATCTATCTATGTATGTATTATGCATACAGGCTGCACCAGTGGAGCTAGAGAACTGAATATTCAAATATTTACTCTGTATTATGTATAGAAAAAAATGTGTTGCTTTTTTTGATGAAGGGATTTCTCTTTCCCCCCCCCCTATATATCTTTGTGTGTGTGGAGGGGGATCCAGTTTGCAAGGTAAGTTTATGTTAAAGTGATCTCTTGGTTTGTGTCTGGCAGCATTCGTGCTTAATTTTTGAAAATTCTGACGTTTTTAGTGTTCACTGACCAACAAAAGGTAGAAGAAGTGACTTATTCATTGATCACCCTTTTTTATAGTTTTTCTAATTGATTACTCCCAATGCAGCATGCTTCCAAAAGACACCGATCGCATGATGGTTTCTATTCAGTGACTGACCAGACCTGTCTGTATGTATATTTTTAGCTTTCATCCAAGTTCTGATTCATATCACCTTTAAGGTAGAAGTTCACATGAGAGATACAATAACAAAATGCAATAAAAACATGATTTTATTAAGAAATTTCAATAATTCTTGATATATGTGTGTCTATATATATATATATATATATATATATATATATATATCTGAAATTGTAAGTATGACTAAACTTATAAATCCGAATGGGTTACTGAGTATGGATCTGTTATGGTGCATGGCATTTTATAACAGGAAAATTATTTCCACAAATGAAAAGAAATCTAAGGATTTTATTGTAACAATCATAGCCATCAAAGATGGTGGAGGGTTCTAACCTTTTTCCGTATTTGGGTGTGTTCATGTGTTCCAGCACATCTGGCCATACCATTTTGTCTCCAGATATGGAAATTGGCATGACTAGACCCCTTTTGAAAAAAAAATTTTTTTTTTCTTAAACTTAGGAAAAAAAGCTCTGTTGATCTTGGGGACTAATTCTGACAGATTTATTAACAACATCTAGTTTCTTCATAATCTAGGTATTTCTTTACTCTGTTTTAGATGCTTTCCAGTGGATGTCATAAAAAGAATTTATTCCGACCATATTTATTTTCGATGAAACTTTTTTCACATGACTTCGAATTTTGACGCTACAGTGGTTTAGTTATTACCTGTGATGGCTTGTCCTCATCTTTTTTGTTTTGACCAAAGTATTTTTGGCATATGTGTCACTGAAGCCTCATACTGACATGGTTAGGGAAAATACCATGTAACAATCGAATATATATCTAAAGAATTAAACCTTGTGGTGAAAAGCAACAAAGATGAAAATGATACTTAGATTAATTTTTGTTGTAATGACATAATTTCAGACTGTTTCAGTTGAATATATCTTTGTTAGTTTGAAAATGTGTGCATTGTATTCATCATCATAATAGCATCCATTGTTGGATGTAGACTTTCCCCAAGATTTGTCAGTGCAGAGCCAATACTCACTGAACTTATTTAGTTCATCATGATATCTTATATTTTGTGGTTGTGTGCCATTCCTGTAACATGACCAACCTATTATTCTTTAAATATCATCCATAATCTTTTTTCCAACTCTCATCATCATTTTGGCTTGAATGACTCTGATAATTGCATTGAAAATATCTGCTGTCACCTTTTTTTGTATTATACCTTATACATATTGTATCTCATAGAATTGTACCTTATACATGTTGTGTCTTACAGTACTTTACCTTATACATATTTTATGTGAATATTATTGTTCTACATTATCCATGTACTGGACATGTTTCATATTCCAAAGTCATCCAACTTGGATCGTATTCTGTCATAGAATTTGTCATGTGATAATTATAGTCAGCCAATGAATATGATGGGACATTAATCTGATCCAATCACATATTCTGTAACAACATTGTTATCAGTATCGTTTACTCGGCTTGGGAGGTTTATGACTGGGGTGTTCACCTGTCCTGAGGAAACGCTACGCAAACCTTTAAATTGTCTTGTGACATTAATAGCTTACCAATATAAATGATGGATCATCGATTCCTCCCGGCCAAGATGTACACTTGGCTTCTTGTAATAGAGATTCTATTCTTTTTCTTATACCGATTCCATCTAGTGATTAACATGATAAGGTTTTTATTGAGCGTATAATTGTGATTGCCTTGTTTTATGATGCAAACCTGAACATCAATCATAAAATGTTCTGTGGAGCTCTATCAGGTGAACAGAGCCTAGCTAGTGGTTTATCAATTGAATTGGTTACATTACTATAAGTATATATATATATATATATGTATACATATACATATATATATATATATATATATATATATATATATATATATATATATATATATATATATATATTAGTTTTTCTTTTGGCGAATGTACTACTTTATTAGATTCCTTATTGGTGATATTTTGGCCATGCTGGTCAATGCCGTTTTCAAACTGAATGGGGAACGTCAGAGTATTACTTCTCAGGAACTGCTTTTTCATCCTCATGATGCAAAAGAAACAAATTTGAAAAATTCTTAAAAATCAAGTAAAGTAGTACGTTGAACGAAAAAAACAAAACAAATATATATACTTGTTTTTACCAGATGTCATTAAAACAATTAATTACATTACTATATATCAGAAATCAATTCCCACTATATTAGAATCCATCAACCAAAACCATCAACACAGGTTTCTCTTAGTTTTCAAGTTGGTCTGGCTGGCTATGTATGTATCATGTTTAAAGGCAAAACCAATGGAGTTAGAGGGCTGTAAATTTAAACTCCTTATTGTTTTTCTAGAGTTTACCACCTCCATTGACATTGACATACATTTTCTAGGGGGGTTTCAGTTTGCAATGTAAAATCATGCTAAATTGATCCCTTAGTTTGTGTCTGTTTGTTTTTTCTTTTAAATTTATACTTTTTCAGTAATCAATGCCCAATAAAAGGTGACAGAAGTAACATTCATTGATCAGCCCCTTTTCCAATTTTTCTTATTGATTATCCCCAACATGGCATACTGCCACAAGACATGGTTGTATGACAGTTTTTTATCAAGTGATTAATCAAACTTGTCTTTGTTGTCTTCAATCAGTAAATTTATCTTGGTCATATATATATATATATATATATATATATATATATATATATATATACACACACACGTATTCTAAAGAAATGAATATATAATCCAACGGAATAGTTATCAATGTGTTATTCTTACTCAAAACTCTATTAGAAATGGCATCCTGTTTTTACAAGTTAACTGTATTATGTCAGTTGGCCTAGACAGTATAAATAGAATAAACAATTGAAGGAATAGGTTGCTGCAGGAATCAAACTTGCATCCAACAGGAGATCGTCACAACATTACACTTACCATCTGAGCTAAGCAGCCCAATGACACTTGTCCACTGATGGTTTCTATTGAGTGACTAACAGTGACTTACCAAATCTATTTGTTTTTATATCTTTCTTTATGACAATTTGTTTCTTGATATGAATGAATGATTCAAGTACAGTAATGCAATATTAATTTGTTAAAGATATTGTGGTTAAATAGTTTATAGACACTCCGATCATCTGCCATTTTTGTTAGGTAATAACTGTACACAAACAAAATAAAAGGAGAGCACATATGTTTATAACTAGTATGGTAAATTAATTTTTTTATGCAAAACTATGTCTATGAGGTATTGATACAATTAGATTCCTCACTGCTTGCTTTCAATTGTTTTTCTAACATTTTTTCAAACTCTTAAACCGAAATGGAATTTATTTTCTATTGTAAATAGGACGAGAACAACCCATACCAAAAATTGGGGGTGTGAATCAATATGTAAAATTTACTATCCCCTTCTATGATTCGAATTTATGACCAAGGAGCTGTCTTTCCGACTGATCCGAATAGTCAAGTCTTATATATCAACAAAAGTTTATCATACAGCTTCACACAAGTCATAGATATTAACAAAAATTTATCATGCAAATATGCACAGGATCATTTCATTTTGATAAGTAAATACATTTTTCACTGAAAATATACATTTTTATAATTATTTGTTTATCATATATACAATACAAAAGTTGTAGTGATCATTTCGAGTCAGAATTGGTGTTGGAGTGGAGTTTGACCCTGCAGCATCCTGTCTTGTCTAGATCATTCATGTTTGTCAGTTTATAGTGTCGGATGTTAGTTTCCATCTTTTGCCATCAGTTTTTGATTGGGTTAAGGTCTAGCAACTGGGCCTGTCACAGTGTGGACTCTGACTAGTCTGGCATTCAGTTTATTAAGTAAAAGTAATAAAAAGACTTTTTTTTTTTTTTTGGCGTCAACTTTATTGAACAACATATTTACTTTTTCGTTCCTCTATATTCTGACATCTTTCAGACAACTTCATAATTCCATCTTCCCAGAATTTTTTTTTATATTTCTCAGCAAAGAACTCCTCTAGGTGCGTCTGCAGTCTTCCAGGTAATTGAAATATTTTTCATTTAGAGAGCTCTGCGAAGATGGTAATCCTAAGTTGCTTTATCTAGTGAATACAGATGAGTGAAAATTTCCCAGTCTAGCTGTAACAACTTTTGGTTGCGCACTTAATATGTGGTCTAGCATTATCTGATTATAATATTAGAAACCGTCAACCAAAGCTGTTACCAAGTTTCTTCAGTTTTTTAGCTGGTCCGGCTGTCTATGTATATATCATATATACAGACTACTTGGAGGCTGGGAAATTAGTATTTACTCTTTAGGTCTACCAAAATCATTTTTTTGTGTCTTGGAAATTATCCCCAAATAGGATTTGAGTAGTGGGCTTCAATTCGTAGAGTAGGTTTTTGCTAAACAGGTTCCTAGTTTGTGCCTGGCTGTGTTCATGCTTGATTTTTGAAAATTCGGACTTTTTAATGACCCAACAAAAGGTGGAAAAAGTAACTTATTCACTGATCATTCTTTTTTTCCAATTTTCTTATTGATCACCCTCAATATGGCATGCTACTAAAAGACTTTGGTCACAGGACAGTTTCTAGTGAGTGACTAACCAAACCTGTTACTCTTTTTCTTTTTTTTTTTTCTAATTCTGAGCATTTTTTTTATTGATTGCCTCCCTCAATTTGTCTAATTATGGGTAGCACTTGTTCGAATCAATCATTCTGTTCTCTAGAGAGAGCTCTTAAAGGCTCTCTTCTAATCCTACCCTATACACAACATCACCTTCTTTAGACGAAAATTGGCCATAGTGGTGGTCCATTTTGCTTGCCCAGTGATCTCCATGCTGTTGTAAAGTATCCAATTTTCATTATTTTTCATCTATAACGTTCAGTACTGAATTAAGTACATTTACAAGAAAGGAGATGTCTTGAAAAATGAATATTTGATCTGTAAAAAAATGCATTTTTCATCATTAGGCAATAGACTTGTTGATTTACCTGCATATAATGAGAAGAATTCCGAATGGCCTAACAGTTAACTGCACAGAAATGGAATTGATGAATTGACCTCAGATTCCAGCTGAGATAGTTACTTCATACCAATGCCCTTGGAAAAGCATAAATCCAACCCTCCCCCTAGTTATGGCTGAAGATCAGCACAAACTGGGCTTCCAAGCCTTAGTCTCCACCTCCAGCCTTAGTTAAATGGCAGAATAGTTTGGGTTCTCTAGCTTGGTTGGTAACCAGTTTAGTAGATGATGAAATCTGATTTCAAACCAGGATTTAACCCCTTAAGGCAGAGTGGTTCCACTTCTTCCAATAGATGAGGTCAGGGATTATTCTTTGTTGCTGATACTATATGATAAATTACAACCTGTCATGTGTTACTAGGTAAGAGGATGGGCACCGTCAAGCATTTGCCATCACCTTGACAAATGCCATTTTATCAGAAAATAATTTCATTGCCTACGGGTAGCTGAGCCACAATCAAATTGTAGAACCATCATGAAGTAATTGAGCCTTCAAGAAATAGCTGAGTCAGCAGGGGCTGATACTGGATTTTGAGTACATAGGGGATCAAAATCTTTCTTCTCAATCCATCTAATCAGACTATGGTTATAAATTTTTATTAAGATCAATTTATGATTACTTATTTGTGTTTTTTTATTTATAAAATTTCTCTATCTATATCTCTTGAGCAAATAAGAAACTTTAGCAGCCAAATTTTTAAAAAGTGTCGACCCAATCTAAAAATATGGATATCAAATTAAAAAGTAAGGCAACTAATTTAAAGAATACCCCAAGTTAATTGAAAAATATTCCTACATGTTCATTATTTCACAACATTTTGACTGTGTACTCTCCACTCTTCATCGGTTATTTTTGGTTCTAGAAATGTTGAAACATTTCTTTGAGCACATGCTTGATTGGACGTGGACGTGTCACATCCGTATGTAAAACATATCTTTGAATCATGATTCTTCATCATTGAGAATAAGTCCTGGCCTCCCTTGAGGTTTAATTAGTATCTATATTTTTAGACCAAAACCTTTTGAACCAACACTGAGCAGTTCGCACTGTTGATTCTTTGTTGAGCAGCTTTATGTCCTATTTTGAAATCGTACTTGAAAATAAGTCTAACTCCTTGAGTAGACGCCATTGCTGTTAATGGGTTAAAAACTTTAAACGATAATGAATTTAGTCTCAATTTAAATTGAATCTGCTAACAAATGCAACTGCATTAGTAAATTTTTAACATTTAGTGTTATTCCCTCTGATGTGTAACAACCTAACATATCAAAACAAAAAGTGAATTATCTTTTTAACAAGAAATATCAAGAAACATGTTTCATCTAATTTTATTCTCAAAAATTAATATATGTAGCAACAACAAAAAAAATTGTAGCTGTTGAAAGGGATCCATATGGGAAAAATATTTTTCACAAATATATAATACATAGAAAAGAAAAAGAAATTCATGCATCAAAAACATGAAATAATGTGTCTCAGCATTTTTCACTGACATTTGAGTCATGTTTTTTCTAGAATTTTATAAATAGATTTGACAAAAGAGTAAAAAGAATCATCAATTTTTGACTTGTTTTTACCTTCATCTAACTTTCAGTTGCTTTTTTCTAATCATAAAAAATGAATCTAGCCATAATCTTACCACGTTGGACTCACACCATGTAGCCATAGGATGTCCAGTATATGCCTGGTTGCTTCAAGCATTCAGCCACAGGGACTTTATTGTTAAACAGAAACTGATTTTACACCTTTAACATAACTCTCTTCAGCCAATATTCCACGCTTGTTGATGTTTGTATTTGAGACCTTGTAGTATTTTAATATAATGATATTTTCAATTTTTCTCCCAAATTAATTTTTGGATGAAGTATTGCAACAATGTTATTAATTTTGACTAGCTTTTATCTTCATTTTAACTTTCAGTTGCTTTTTATTCCAACAATGAATCGGACTGTAATCCTACATCAGCGATTAGAAAAAGCAATAGAGAATAAAGAGCGAGTCCATGAATCAAACTCACACCCTCTAGCCGGAGGGGGTCCAGTATACGTCTGACCACTTGGATCATTCAGCCACAGGGACTTAAGTGTTGTTGTAGGATTCAAAGAAATGGTTAAAAGCAACTGAAAGTTAGGATGAAGTTCAAACCTAGTCGAAACTAATGTTGCAATACTTCATCCAAGAATAAATTTGGAAAAAGATAAAAAATCTTGTTGTATAAAAAAAGTCAGTCAAAGAAATTTACCACTAAACCAACATATTAAAAAGTTACATCAAATGAGAAATCATACTTATATTAGATGGAGACCAAAACAGCTCTGGTTAGTCACTCAGTAGAAACAAACGCTTGACACATGTCTTTTGGTAGGTTAATTTATAGTTACTTGAGATTATTTGGGGTTTTTACTTATAAGATTCCTTCATCTGATTATTTAAAATGAGATACAATTGTGCTTTTCCTGTGTAAGAAAGTCAAGATGTCAAGAACTGTATGTGATTACTGATCTCATTTTACGATTGCCTGACCTGAAATGATCAAACTCACATATATTTATACATTTCCTTGGGGTGTAGAATAGAGTTTGAGGACCCCTACTCAGTAACTACCCCCCCCCTCAGATAGGGAGTAGTATCATTGGTCCTATGTGACATTGCCAACTAATCAAAACATTCAACACACCCACTCAGACTTGTATTTGGGAGGTGGTTAATTAGCATATCCAATGAATAAAAAACACACTTCTTAAAATTCAGATGGAAAATTTTCCCAGATCGATTCCCTGACACCAATTTCTACCTCCGTCATGATTAACCTGGGGTTCAAGGCCTTCAGGTGACAATGGCTAAGTAACAATCTAATTTATATTTTGCAAGCCTTGGAACCCAGCCCTAAAGGTCAGCTTCCTGCGACAACAATAGCAGTTTTTTCTTTTAACTAAATTATAAAATTCTTATGAAAAGATTCGATTCCACACTTCTGTACATAATTCCTGCTAAAATCCTGCAATAATCATTTCAATAGTGACAATCCTGAAAACAATTCCGTACTTCTAAAAGCCACACCAACCATGGGGTCACATTATTTTGTCAAGAATCCATTTGAAATCAGAAATCATTTTTTATTGGGAAATTCAATCACACACGTCTCCACCTCTTTTATTCCTTTTCTTTCAAAGCCTCCTCTCCTCCTCCCTCCTATTTCTCTTTTCCCATGGATTGAAGAAAGATTTGAGACTTTTAGACTGTTTCAAGTTAAATTAATATGAAATCAATTTATACCATTCTTCTCCTCTTCCCTCACCTCTTTGGTTGCTGAGAAAAGTTGTCAGCCAAGGACGTAGAACTTTAGAATTTAAAGGCTCAATTCTCTCACTCTTTCAAATGCAAATTTTCTCAAAAAATGAATCAAAAACTTTTCACATTTGTTAAATTTACATTTGCATTTATTTATTCTTAATTACTTTTTTTTTTCTTTGTTTATATCTTTTATGTAGGAAAAAAGTAATTGTTATAATTGCCAATTACTACGTTTCACGAAGAAGTCCCTCACTAAAAAGTTAGTCTCTAAAGTTTGTGGGTTTCTTGTAATCGGAGCAACCACATGGAGAGATATGGGTGTAAAGATAGTGGATACATCGTTGAACTAATTAGTTCTTGTTTAATTTGCCTAGTACATTTTTTCAATTTGCTAAGTGTATTTTTTGATTCAGTTGCTTTATTCTTTAATTTAACTACTGTAGTTTTTAATTTGTTTTGCGTATCTTGAAATTTGGTCACCCTTTTAATTTGGTATCCACAGGTTTCAATTTGTTTGCTTTACTTTTTAATTTGCTTGAGAATGGTATGGATATTCATTTTGGAAACTCAATCACACACGCCTCCTCCTCCTCCTCTACTTTTACTATATTGTTAACCTGCCTATTGTAATTAGGTTTGACCTGACCTGGGGTTGGGATCTAGATCCCCCAGACCTGGTCAGTGTACAAGTGTAGAGTACTAATGAATTATCAGGAACTCTTGTTTCATAATCAAACAATGCAGTCGTTACGAATGTACGTGGGTAAAATCTGTAGCCTAATGATTAAAAAGCACTTATTATACAAAACAGATATGTATTTTTCAACATAAACTCCTTTCTTATCAACTCAATTAAATCAGTGGTGAATATTAATCCTACTGGTTGAACTTTATATGTGAGAATTTCAAATGAAAATTCAGTTAATTACTATATGTCAGGCTATGAATTTATCAATGCACACTTGTAAATGAAACAAATCAGCTTGTACTGAGCCACAATGAAATTGGTGTGCCATAATGATACAACCACGTGAACACGAACACTAAAAGCCATCGAGGAAGAGTGGAACTCACAAAAAAGCAAACTTTGAACATTTATTTATTTACTCTCCCACTAGAGCTAAATGCAACACAAGGTCAAGGCTTTATGTGGGGAAAATAAGAGCAACCCATCAAAAATAGTGTTGGAACAGCTAACCTGCCTATGTAATTGAACTACAAAAGGAGGAGTTGAGCTCCCCAAAGAGTGGGCAAAAACTTGGAACAACCAACCTGCCTATGTAATTGAACTACAAAAGGAGGAGTTGAGCTCCCCAAAGAGTGAGCAAAAACTTGGAACAGCCAACCTGCCTATGTAATCGAGCTACAGAAGAAGTTGAGCTCACAAAAAAAGAGGGAAAACTTGGAACGGATGACATGCCTATATAATTGAACTACAATGAAGCAGCTCAGCCACTGCATTGGCACCTTGATTCAGTTAAGCAATAGCCAAATGAAATGATCTGTATTAAATGACTACGTGGGAAGAGCTGTTTGTCATCCAATATTGGCAGAGAAGAGTAACAAAGCCAGACATGTTAACAAGAAAATCATCATAAATCATTTCTCTTGATAAACATCCTATAATGTGAGAAGGTTGCTGCAGCAGATTTGAAGAGGTGAAGCATTCACTGTGATGAAGTATGACTGTCATAGCAACCACTGCAGCAAGGACACCTAAGCTACAAACTTGGATAATTTCCAGATTTTGTCTAGTCAAGATTAATATTGAATAAATTTGGGGTCAGTATGGAAGGCAAAAGAGCAGGATGGTATGTTTTCTTTGCCCATTTCCTGTCTTGGAAAAAGATGAGAAATATGTTTCTTGGAACAGTATCTGGTAATTTGACTCTATTGATAGAATGTCATCAGCTTGATACGCTCCAGTGCAGGCGTCCAAAAATAAAGTATCCTGGTCTTTATTTATTGGCATTCAGACAGGTGATTTGTGTATGTTTTTTTTTTTTTTCAGACTAACTTTAAACTTGTACAGCAACTACATTACCATCTAAGATGATTCCAATCAATTGAGTTTAGATACGTCAAATGTAAAAGAGTAAATATTATTCTCTCTTTTTTATCACCTAAGTTAGAAGACACAAGAATCAGTACCAACCAATTAAGGAAAAAAATAACCATAAAACTGGTTTTTATTTCAAAGTTCTTCAATTCAAAAGGAACTTTCCTACATTAACTACAGACACTAAAATCATAAGAAAGAATACAGTCTGGCTCATTATTCTACACATGAAAGAATTTTTGCACAATAAATTTAGTCTTGTATTTGAGTTGATATCAGTCATTTCAACCTCAAAGAGAAAGCCATGCATATGGAAACAAAGATCTACATTTAGGATACTAGCTGCTTTTTAAAAAAAACTCTTTTCAGGCAATTTATGTTTTACTAACAGACAATGTGTTTGTCAATATTCCAACATTCACATCATCATCTGAACATTTTGCTTATCATGGATTATAGATCTACAGATATACATTGTTCTCTTTTAAAATGGTGCCCCTGATCCTTTTAAAGCATTGGTACGTTTAACATTAATACATATAGTCTACAAAACTTTACAGCTTTAAACACTGAAGACATTAAAAAACAAAAAATTGAAAAAAGAAAATGTCGAAGAAATGCAGATCTTCTTTTGTTGCAGCAATGAAATATAATTATTTATGGCACGTATTACATTGGTTGAGGCAGAATAGCACGACACATTCTGTTAAAGGAAAAGCATATAGGGAATATCGCAGCTAGAGTTTTGATGCCAGCAGTGCTTTTTTTCCCTAACAATGATTGCCTACAGAACATGGTAATAGGAAACTTTGCATCCCATGATGAAATTTCTTTACTATATATATATATATATATATATATATATTCTAGGAAACTTTACAGCTTTAAACACCAAACTTCGGAAAACTTTGTTGAAAAATTTTTTATGTCACTTTAGTCACTTATTTCTTAATATCAGTTAATGTAATTTATGTTTTACACATACTTTGATATTGTGGTATAATGTGTGAATTTTCTCTTGTTGGCATCATCAGCTGTTTACCATGTATCCGTTTCAGGGAATTTAAAAACAAAGTAGTTATATTAACATGACACCTCAGAAACATCGATAAAACACCACCTCCCTTTCAGCTATGATCTTGCTATATAGCTTATATCATACTACATGTAGTTTATCTTTATTCTATGTAAGGCATATCATTCATCAATGTTATTTTTTATTACACACCATTTAATTTTGCTTTTGAAACAGGGCTTATTTACGTAGCTTATCCAAAAAAACATACTTGACAATTAGGGATCAATGAGTATAACAGTAGACCTGCCTCATTGTTTGTATCACTTCTAACGAGTGTTTACCCACATGAATATTGAATCCATTGAGTCAGTTTTATTCCCTGGCTGCTAGCAAACCAGCTTATGATATCATCTTTAATAATTACTAATCATACAGAAAAACCTCTTCCAATTGATTTTCGATGATCATATCCAACTGAAGAATTTGACAAATTTTTTCGACTAATGTCAAAGTTAATTTTTCCACATTGTATACCATCTCGCTTCCATCAATTTTTTTCCCTAAAATTATCAAATTATTTAGCTTTATATACATACTTGAAACTAAACCAAATGTATATGACATATAAATGAAAAAAAAAACTTGCTTTTAAATATATCTAGTTAGTCAAACTAACTAACTGATTATCAAACAAACATTTGTAAAGAATTACCAAGTTCTTCCCTTGACATCATGAATTCTCTAAGCAATTTTGTCAACCAAATCTTTATTTTTGCATGAATTTTATTTATCTGCATGTATTGGGTAACTGGGAAAACTCATTCAGTTTTTCAAGTAAAAGGTTTTCAAGTTTTAAGTCTATTAAAGGTGTTTACCATTTTCATCTTCTATCATCTATCATCTTTGAGCCAACTTCATAATTCCATCCTCCTTGATCATTTTATCTTTGTCAGCAAAGAATTTCTCAAGATGTCTTTTAAAGTCTTAGGAATTGAAATTAAGTGAATTTTGTAAAAAATAGAATAAATGCCTGGATTAATAAAACCAAATATGCCAATTCTGACACTTTTTCTAAAAATGCACACCGATATGGAATGAAGTTAGAAGCAGAATGCTCATAATGCTTTCCCAAGAACAAAAATAAAATGAACTTTTTGTCCAAACCAATATACATGCATAAATAAGTAGCAGTAATCTTTTCTCAATTCATGATATTCTGGGGATGGTGAGAATAAATATTGAAATATTAATCAAATCACCTTCAAGTCTAGCTTGTTAATAAAATATTAATGACTACCAAGCATAATTTTCTGAGTTACTGTCATTCTTAAAGTTATCTGATGAACAAGGTTTTAATTCTGCTTAACTTCCATCTTAAACTACATTATGACTTTTCATTCTTATGTAAAATTTGTCATTGGGGCTTCAAGTATATCATTTTATGAGGCAAATTTTTTCTTCAGTGAGTTATTTTATCTTAAATGTTTCTTGAAAATTTTCTTTCTATATATTTCAGGAGTTTTCATGAAATTAATCAACCTTTCAAAGAAGACGTCAGACGTTACTGTTAAGGATAAAGTCATTGGAAAATCTAATGACTTCATAGGTGAGTGACTGAGGCATGATTATGATTATAAATTATATGGTTTTTAGTTCGCTTATTTAAAATCTTATTGGGTAAAAAATCATAACTTATCCACCATTTTCTTTTGGAATTTTTAGCCACCATTCCAATAAGTTGTTTCTCAATCATGGCAACATTAGAGTAGTAAGGTCTAGCTATGAAGTCGTAATGTGGCTTATCATTCAGTTATAATTCATACTTGGGCATTTTGTGTCCAAGATCTCTTCTGAGATTTGATTTGAATATTCTTATGTTTGGAGAAGAGACTAGCATCTGATAGCTTTTTCCACAAAGGAGCGGATCTGTCTAAAAAAAAATGCTTTGTAACTTAAGTGGTTATTTGGATTCATAGTTTTTTTGTTACAACCTCTGATTGCACTGCTTAGTGATGTTCGTAGCATGATTTTATCTGGACCTAAGTGACAAAGATTGCAAGTTTTCAAAAAAAGACTTTAAAAAAATGCAAACTTAACAGAACAAGCATACTGACTGAAGTGCTGATGCTGGAAGAGGATGTTATCTGTTTTATCTTTTGTCACTGCTCCAATGAGAATAATTCTCAAATCTGAGTGCCAAAGATTCATGGGATTGAAATTTCTCCCCAATTTAATTCTATACGTGATATCCATGCTGTACATTAATGAATTATTATAATCAGTTCATGTAATAGAACTAATTATCTAAAATGATGGATTTTTTCATCTACAATTATCTTTAAAAATAGATCTTCTTATCTGAAATTATTATTATACCAGCACAAGATTTGTTGGTCCTGAAATGACCACAAAAGCACTTTTTAAAAAAAAAAAACGAAATAAAATTTTTAAAATGGTGCTTAGTGGTGTTCTAATATAAATTTTCAAGGTTTTAGCCCCCAAAATGTGTACAGGAGCAACCGGCCAGACACACGCAACTAAATAGGCACATAGATTGACACAGACTCTCAAAAAGAGAAGAATCTGCACACCGCTTGGTAGGTTGGCTGGGCCATTCATGGGACTACAATTATTCAATATTACATTCATAATTAAAATAAGATAACCTTCTCTCGATGAAAGTTTGAGTGTCTGGTTTTAATTTTCATCATATCAAATATTCTCAAAAAATGCTCATTCCTTCATACAAAAAACATACCTCATGATCGGTCAAGAATCAAAACTATCACATCCTTGTATGCCCATACTTTTATACACTTACAATGCATTAAGATCTGTTCTCCCCATTTTGTAAACCACTGTAGAGACCACGACTGAATTCTCATAATAAACCTCCTTGTGGCTAAAATGGTGCCTTGCATTGTCAAATAGAATTGGAATAGTATAGACACTGATCAGAACTGATGTAACCATTGTCAAAGTAAATAATGTCACAACTGGAATTCAAAAGTAAGGTTAGAGGGACTTGGAAGCATGCCTATGAAATAGAAAGGGAATCAAGATGTAACATTACCTTCAGTTTTGGTGCTTTAAACTAGTAATTGTCAAGGAAGTGATTGCTATAGCAAGTATGGAGGTATATTATTTCTTGAAAGTAAGACTGAACTAAAGTAAAGACAATACTGTGTAGCACTAAAAATAGTGGATGAACATAATGTCTGGCTGATGAAAGGAAATTGAACATTCTTGATATTTAAGTTACTAATATGGCCAATTGAAAAAAGCCCGTCAAAAAACAATCTGTATCTATATTCGGATCATTCTCTATACTATTTCTATTTTAGGAGCAAAACATGTATTATCATATCTACCACACACAATTCCAATTGTGCCTCCAAATTTCCTTCAAGCTGACCAAATCTCCATTTTGAGGAATAAATTTGAATATTTCTAGCAACATTTTTTTTTAGTTTTCTATTTAGGATTAAAATCAATGAATACTTTGCAAGCTCATAAGTTTTAAAAAAGTAGATGGGATAATGATTTTCAAACACAGTTCCCAATATCTGTTTAGTTGTCACTACTATCAATATAATGTTTCAAGCTTATATACTTAATCAATTATATCTTCTTGACTTTTTGAGACCTCACCAAAAATTAATTTATCGATAATTTGCCTGATCTCTACGATTGCATTACAGTAAATATTCGCTGTATCAAGTCTAATGAACCAAGCCTGCTCACATCAGGAGTTTGTGTTGATACTGAAATAGTCATGGGTGATTCACTACGAAGCAGTGCTAAGCAAGCTAATCTTGTTGACCGTTAACTATTGTTAGTTTAATCCACACTGGATGGCCAGAACTTAGAGCTTTGTGCTGCACTAATGTATGTTTCATGGGGCTCAATAATGAAATAGGTAGACAGGTGTAACATTACAAGGAAGACTTGGGGAATGAAGTACTTACAAAGTAGCGTTTGAATTGTCTTTATCACTTTAGTGAATAGTTTTGGATATTTCTTTAGCTTCTTTTCTTTTTGACTTGCTAACTCAGCTCAGAAGACAAGTGTGAGGGCGATATTAATTCTTTTTTCATCCTTGAACATTTTGCTTCTCCCTGTCCTTCACTTTTCCCTAAATTTTTTTTCAGTTTACTCTCTTTGAAGCAAGTTGATGTTGCCAGTAAAGCACGGTTTGATTCTTTTTTATTGTGTTAAAAAGGATTAAGATGTTAATGTATGAGGAGATATGTGGCTACCATGCAGATGATTAAGTTTGGTCTTGTGGTGCATTTTGTGAGGCATGGCAATAAAATGGAACACACCCTTAAGGAAGTGAAAGTTTATTTGTTACCATTTGAGTTCCCTGATGGTTTCTATGATGTCTTGGACTCATGTTTTTTCCTTAATATACTGTGCTGTTTTGTGATCTCTCCATGTGATGTTGAGCATGATTCTCTTTGGCGCATGTTGTTGGTTCTCAGTTTGAGGGTCAGTCTCTTAGTTGGGTTCCATGTTTCAGCACCCTAGGTGACTATCGCGAATGCATTGGTCATATACCCTTCTTTTTAGGACAAATGGCATTTTCTTGGTTTTTGAAATTTGAGCCTGCTCCACTGGAAGTTTGCCATCCTAGAGTGATTCTTCACTTGATTTCTTCTTCTTTTGAGGATTCTATTGAGATTTGTTGCCTTAGTTAGATGTAGTGGTCTACTTTGTCGAGCTTTGCGTTTTTGATTTTGACATTCACCAGTAAAAGACACATCTTAAAATCTTTGTCAATTTAGCAATGTAGCCAAAGCAAAGCTGTCATACAAATCTATACGCATAATCTTAATGGCATGCCAAAAATTGGAACCGTACTCAACTGTGTCCACCCCATCACTGAACATCCCCCTTTGACACACCTGTTCATCTTCCTCCTTGAGAATTTCCAAGTTCCTGTTTATTTTGACTCTCTTCTAAAGGCCTGACATATTGGAAAATTTGTTTCAAATTTTTGCTTGTCTTCAAGAATTAGATAATTATCAAGTTTCATAAGGGTTTTCATTTATTGATAAATGAAATACCGTTCTTTCTGAAGGATAATGTTTCAGAAGCATGTTCATAGCATGAACATAATTAATTAAATGACATCATGTATATCAATTTTGTAAGATCTTCCACACCCACATTTCATTGCGCTGTTCTATAGAAAACTAAGAGGAATAAGTGAGGTCTGTGAAAAATAGTCAAGTACATTCCAAGACAGAGACAAACAAAAATTTCATCCATTTAGAGATCAAACAAACCATTACAAATTTCGAGAGACAGATATCAAAACACAGGGGAACATTTAATGGTATGGAAAACAGAATCAGTAAACTGAGTCCAAGTTTTGGCAGAGGCTGCTTATGTTAACTAATTCCCTTGGGAAAGGTATGAATCCACCTCTCTTCTCTAATGAGTGTGATCTGCCATAGCAAATTTTGCCAACAGTGCAAAACATTGAAAATAGCGTTGGTCATTTTATAAAAAGATAGCTGAAAAACTATCACTTATCAACTTATTAATTTGTTCTATGTAAGTTCTCTCTCTCCTATTCACCCAATGTAAGAAACAGTATACAAATTAATTAGAAAAATACAATTAATGAAAGAAAAATGAAAGTAAATAAATCATGAATAAGTAAAATTGTTAAAAAAATTTTAGTTCTGCATTGTTTGTAAAATCAATTGAGCAAGGGTGTGGAATTCTATAATCGGGAAGGTCGGTTAGTTTATTAATTTCAAATTCAAAAAATTATCAAAATGCAGATGAATCAAATATTTTAGTGATAAGATATGTCAAAAATGATTTATGTTGTTCTAACAGGAATTGCAAAATTTATGCCGAGGAATAAGATATATAAAAAAAGATTTAAGGTGTTCAAACAGAAATTGTGGATTTACGCCACCTATGTATAGGATTATGATGTTCTCACAAATATTGTGAATTTATGCTGTTTATCTCTAGGATCAAAGTATATAAAAAAAAATGTATGTTGTGCAACAGAAATTGCAAAATTATGCTACTTATATATAGGATTGAAATATAACAAAAATAATTTAAGCTGTTCAAACTGAATTTACCAATTTACACTGCTTATCTATAAGATTTTTTAAAGGTGATCTACTACCACCCATCAGGGTGTATGTTTCAGCTAATGTGAAGAAATTCCATTTCTAGGGCCGTGGAATCTGAATCTGGAAAAATGCACCAATGGTAAACCTCTGAGTGTTTTTCAGTTTACAAAGACCATTCCTTATCTTAAAGGGGATGGAATATTTGGCTTCTTCCACTGCTGTTTGGCAGGTATTTCTGATCTTGGATGTCCTTGAATGGAACAAAAGAAGCTTGGAATGGTTTTGGCAGATTTTTCCATTCTTCTATGTCTGGGTTTTATCTTCTATCATTGTTTTTCTTCTCTTCCTTCTTTATTTCTTTCTCCTTTTCGATCTTTGCAAATTCTATTGTTTCCAAGTTGGCAGCATCTGTCATCATGTTAGAATCTATGATATTCCCCCTTTGAGCATTTATGATTGTTTTTGTGGATTTTAATACCCCCAGTGCAAATGTCAGAGTACACCAACCTCTCCCCTGCAGCAACCGACACCTTACACTCCCAATTGCTCAAGCTCTGATTCCCTTACTTCTAAGTAACCATTTCGACAAAGGTTGTCCCACTGGCTATATAGAAACATTTGTTGAAGATGTAGTTTGTGACCAGTGTTAGGGGAAGTTGTTGTTGTCATTGTTGTTGTTCTTCTTTGTTTTTCTTCTCCCTTCCTCTCAACACTGATTTGTGTATACCATTGGAATTTTGAGCCGTCTTCAAGATATAACCATTTTCTTAGTAGGATGGGCACTGTCATTTCTTTAGCCTTTTCAGGATTTAGATGGGCACTTTCCACAACCTCTCCACTTTGAAAAGTTCTATTTCATTCTATTTTTATTGATCTCTACTTGCATGTAATGATGTCAGGGTTACAGACGTTCACACTCAATAAATACCTCAGCTTTTACTAGTATACGATGAACAACAGGTTGCAACAGTAATCAAGAAACCTTACATCTAACAGCATGCAGTTTATTCTACTACTGTTATCAGAGGTAATATTCATACTACAAAGAAAGCGGTTTATTGTGATCAATTTCGGTGAGGATTTTTTTAGATAACAGTAACCAGCTGATAATGCAAAGGATACAAAAATTTTGAACAGTTTAAATTCATTGTCATAAATTCATTGTTATTTTATTAAAACTATTTTTGTAAAAAATGTTTAGAAAATTAATGTGAAATTCATTTTTGATTTTTTTTTCATTCATTCTAAATAGTGCGTTTGGGACCACCTAACTTTGATAACAATAACTATTTAATTATCCATGATAATGAAAAAAGGCTCACTCTGCATTGGTACATAATCAAAGTATCATACGCACATATATGTATGTACATGTATTGCATGGAATATATATATATATATATATATATATATATGTGTGTGTGTGTGTGTTCGTCATATAACTTATTATTCTGGCTATTGCTGTTTGGCTGATATTTTGATTGAATGAACGAAAACAGATCTGGTTAGTTACTCAAAGAAACTATCACATGATTAACATTTTCTTGCAGCATGCTGTATTGGGGGTGATCAATTGAAAAAAATTGGGAAAGTAGTTGATAAATTGATGTTGCTTCCATTTTCAGCTAGGTAGTGATCCTCCCAAAAATATGAATTTTCCAAAAACAGACACGAATGCTGCTGGGCCAAAATTAAGAGAAATTATCATCATTATTTTAAGAACAAACTAGCCCCCGATATGTAATAAAAGAGTTAGAAATTCTTTGAAGCTTACCATATACTGCAGACACCTGATGGAGACTGTAGGGTACAATAACCAAAGTGAGGACAAGATGAGCACACCACTTTTATGTAAATCAGTATATAAGGAAAAAGCAATATTGCAGTCTCTCGTGTTGACAATATTATTCATTTGATTTTGCAGCTTTGGAATTTTATCAACTTCCCTGCGTCGACTGTGTTGTTATTTGTTCAGTTTTAACATATTTATTAGAAACCGTCCAGCAAAACTGTCACTAAGTTTCTTCAGTTTTCAAATTAGTCCAGCTGGCTAACTATGTATGTATAATGCATACAGATCATACCAATGAAGCTAGAGGGCTGAAAGTTTTAACATTTACTCCTTATTGTATTTTTTTCTCTTTCTTTAATTCCCCACTTAGATTTTTAGTAGTTGGGTTCAATTTGCAATGCAAGTTCATGCTAAATTTACCCCTTAGTTTGTTTCCAGCAGCATTTATGCTTGTTTTTCAAAAAATTCAATTATTTTAGAGATCATCACTCAATAAAAGGCCAGAGAAGTAACCCATTCATTGATCATTCCTTCATCCAATGCTTTAATTGATCTCCTCCAATAAAGCATGCTGACAAACCAGACCTGTTAAATAAAATATCTTTTTAAATATGTTTTTTCATCCTTTTTTTTCCCCTTGATATCATGGGCCTGACTTATTGAAACCTCTTCAATGAATTCTCTGTTGTTCGACATATGGTGTTGATAGGTTATTTTACAACCATTTCTCTATAAACTCTTAAATAACTAAGTGTGTATAGACAATGCATTGGAGGCAGTTGGTGAAATGAATCGAGAGAACGGGATAATTGGTGAAATTACACTCAATGAATTGCTATGTTTGTGAGTTTTTAATTTTTTTGTTATTTTCTTTGTAGTCATATCTCTTTAAAGCCTGGTCTTTTACTCAAGAAAAAATGCACACATTTCACTAGAAAAAACATTGAATTCTTCTTTCTATGAAACATGGTCAGAATTGGACAGAGATTCTCTTGATTAAGTTGCTTCATTTGACTATTTCATTTAGTTTAAAAACTATTGTCATTATGTGCATTGTTTGAAATTATTAATTGTATTTCCAGGAAATGTTTGCTGAGTGTTCATGCTTTAAGGCAAAACAGGACGAGTTCAATCAATGCAGAAAATTATCAAAAAAATCTCATTAAAACACCCACTTGCAGATCATACAAAGAATTGCTTGGAAAGCATAGTTTGCAACAATAACGGAACACTTTCTAAACATTGTCTTTTAGACCACAAATTAGTCAAGTTGATTAAACTTCAGTTATTAATATTAGGCCACTCCCTTCTTTAATGAAAGTTGTTCAAAGTATAAGGTATGCCAAAAATGTCTTGTATATAGTGTTTTAATCTGGGAGTTTTAATAAAAAGCAACAGAAATTAAATGAAAGAAATACTAATCAAAAATGAATAATAATGATTATGCTTCATTTAAGAAATTCAAAACGGCTTGGTTTTTTTTTTCATTGCAATTCTTTTGTTTTTGACAATTTCTTTATTTTCTTGATGTTGTTACCAAAACATTATGACAAACCCATTCTTCAGCCTTTGTTAGATATATAATCTTTACTAATAGAGGAAAAAAAACTCATTTCTCCAGAAAAATCACTACAGAAAAAAAGATTGTCATTAAAACACCAACTGGAGTCCATTTTAGCAAGGCTAGGTATATAAACGAATATGTGAGGTAGTTTCTCAAGCACCTTTTTACTGAATCAAGAAAATCACAAGGGGATGGCTCAGGGATAGAGAACATCACAGGAATATGAACCAAATTTTAGGAAGTGACCAATCTTAATCTGTTGGTCAGGTGTTTAAGTCAGTCCAGTGAGAATACCTTTATTCCGCAGGTGAAAATTTGAATGATTTTTTTAAAATGATACCATGGAGATTTACAGCAATCAGCACATACGCACATGTATACATGATATTTATATCAATTCAGTCCATCAATCAAGTTTCACTGCTTAATGCTGGTCTATAAGACAGGTAAATACTTTGTTTGCATATTTCAATATCAGACCAGTTATTCCTCTTTTCATTCTTCCTTATCTAGCCTGTTTCTTGATGTTGATTGGGTCATATTGTCTTGGTTTTGATCTCCGTATTTGGTCTCTATGTCTATATATATATATATATATATATATATATATGCTGAAATAATGGATTCACTCTATCGACACTGTAACATCACTATCATTTTCCATTGGAAAACAACTAAAATTGAGTAAAATAGATTCAGGAGAAACTAAATGTTATAAATAAACCCATCAAAATAAAGTAAAAAATGTTTCTTTTTTTTTTTCCAAAAATTTTTTAAAATTGTTCTTAGAAGGAGTCTAGTTGAGTACTGATACCAATTTTCAAGCCTATGGAGAATCAGTATGAATCCAGGATCATTGAAATACGCACATATATGTGCATATAACTTATCTAATAATCAGTAACCTTAACAACTCCTTTGTCAGCTTGATGCGTATAAAGCTGGCTCTATATTGATGACCAAAAATTGTGTTGTTTATATTACTTTGTATACCCTACAATATCAAAGCTCAAAGAATTGAGAGAAAACATACTTGAAAGTAGTCGATATATAATGGATAAGCAAGAACTGTGGTTAAGTTTTGTTGATATTACAATGTTTATTTACATCAATCGTAGAACTTTATTAATGGGATATGAACAAAGCTAACCACATTTCTCATTTGTTAATCAAATATTATTACCTACCAGTAAGTTTTTGTTGAAGTTGATCTAATCACACATGCACACGTGTGTGTGTGTATATATATATATATATATATATATATATATATATATATATATCTCAACAAGATAAAATTCACACCTAACACCATGATATCTAATTCTGTGTAAAACATGAAACACACTGTAAAAAACTACATCAATTACATTTAAATATTTGGAAATAACTGACTGAAATTCAACAAAAGATATATATATTGAGTGTTTAAAGTTGCAAAGCTCTCCAGACTATATATATAAAGCAAGCTCATTCATTTTTAGGTTGTACCTGTTTTATTGACAACTCATATTCTCTAAAAGATGAAGAAGAATTTGGAAAATCATGAAGCATTATATACCCTAAGGATCTTGAATGGAAGTGTGAACAGAATGGAATGCAAGCAATGTTCCTAGATTTAAATATTAAAATTGGGGATGGAATGTTTATCTATAAATTGTTTGATAAATGAGATTTCTTTTCTTTCTGTATTGTGCAAATGCCTTTTTGAACAAGTGGTAAACATCTTATATATTCTACTGAACCATGTCAGAATATTTGAGAATAGCTAGAGCTAACCTTTGATTCATTGATTTTAGACCGGAAATTGTTTGTTTAATTGTAAGAATGGTCAATCAGAACGGCAAAATTAGAAAGATTTTTCGACAATTTAATAAAGCCATGACTAGACACCATGATCCCATTAAAACATTTTAGCTTGATCATAATCAAACAAAAACAAAAATAAAAGTATAGAGATTAAAACCGACACAATGGATTTAATATTCACGTGGATAAACATTCAATAGAAGTGATGTGAACAGCAAGTCACATCTGTTGTTATACTTATTGATCCCTCATCGTTAAATACGTTTTTTGTGTTAACTTATTTATTAAATAAGCCCTGTTCTAAAAGATTACATGATATGTAGTATGAAAAAAACACCTATATACAATATATTATGATGATATCCGATATAAATTAACATACTACATGTATGACATGAGTTATGTAGTAAAATCATAACTGAAAGGGAGGTGGTTTGATGAATACTGCTGGGGTGCCATACTGATATAACTGTTTTGTTTTCAAAATCTCCAAAACAGTTTTGTGGTAGACAACTGATGATCCCAACAAGAGAAAATTCACACATTGTACCATGATAACAAAGTATATGTAAAAAAGAAAAAACAATGAAGAAAATTACATAAATTGCATTGACAGATTTTGGGAAATGAAGACTGAAGTGATAAAGAAAAAACCTTTTGAAAAAGATCTTTAAGATCTAGAGCAGAGGTAAGATGCCAGCCACACTGTAAGAGTTGTAATACAACAAAACAGCTGCCTGTGGATGACACTATGATTTGATTATGATTTGATTATTATATATATATATATATATATATATATATATATATATATATATATATATATATATATACCAAAGTACAAATCTATAATTCAATATACAGTGAGTGATTTTTTTTTTCATAAAAGTTCTTAATACAAAGTTAGAGTAAACTTATACATATTATACATATATAGAGTAAAAGTTAAATATGGTGAAATAATAGATTTGCTACCCAAACAATTTATGTTTCCTTCCCTTAGGCTTTTTCAGATGAATGAATAGATTTATTCAGACCTCTATTTAGAACATTATTGAGAAATATTTTTTCTTGGTAGAAAACCCCGCCCAATTATATTCATCCTTCATTTTTCCAATTTTTTTTTTGTTCATGATTATTCCATTCATAGTTTCTTGAATTTTTCTAATTTGTAGTGTCTTGAGTGTTTGTTTCTTTTAATTGTATTTGATTTTTTATAATTATTTTTTAATTCTAGTTTTTATAATATTTTCTTCATTATCTTATTTTTTTGTAGGTTTTGAAATTGTTTAAGATATTATACCAGCTAATCTATCTGTTGCTAGTTTTGGCTGTCCTGTAATGTTAATTCCTATTTTTATGTATTCATAAGCTTATTTATGACCAGGAAGGGGAGCGAGGTTTTAATTTCTACTTTTATGGCTGGTCGCTGTAAATGATGTTGGTTGTGTTTGGAGTGTTTCAGACACTTCTTATCAATCATGTTGGTGATCCATCAGTCAAGTGGGGTGGGTTTAATTAAAAGAGATATGTCCAATAATTGTAATCTGTCTTCAAGTTTGAGAGTTTACCTTTACATGGCATTAGTTGTGTGTTTTATTCTCTGAATATTATTTGTGAGTTAGCTTCTATATATCCAAGATAATTATGAAAAGATATTGTGATTCATCTGTGAGGATTAAAATTTGCTTATAGTGGTTGGGGTTATGATAATACAGTAACTATGGTGATCAGACTTAGTATTCCTGTATGTGGGGTGTTTAGGATAGAAGTTATACTAGGTTTCTTGGTAGAAATTTTGAGCGGTGCTGACTCTTCACTGCTACTTCATTTTTTTCTATTTAGTAAGTCTGTCTTCTTACTGAAGGGTGATAATTTTGACTAAGGTTGCAGAGAGTTTCAATATTCTGGCATTTGTGCGTTTGTTTCAATATTTTCTTATTCATTATGGGTCTGAGATTGCTATCTTTGAGGTTGTAGTAATGTGTGGATAGTGATGTTTTATTTTTGTATTTTTCATTGGAAAAAGATGAAATATAGTTGGCTAATCTTAATTTAAAGAGTGTTTTTGACAATCCTGCATAATATTTTATTTCTAAGGGTTTCTCTAGGTTTGATGTTTCAGTTTGATGTACAATATTAGATCTTAACCATTTGTTTTGCTATTTGTTCAATTGCAGTCTTGTTTGTTTTTAATTTTCTTTACTAGCATTATTCCTTATTACATTGTTTTTATGCTTTTTTATGATTTTTTGAAAGCTGTCCATACAGCTATTGCTTAGTTTCAGTTTGTCTTTGATAAATATTTTACATAATGTGTTGCTTTAGAGGAAGTGTCTTTCTATCAATTTGAGGAAGATAATATAACGATAGAATATATTCTAACCATATTTATTCTTTGATGGAAATTTTTCATATGACTCCAAATTTTGATACTAACATAGTTCGATTATTGACCATGATGGTAAGTTTTATGTTTATTTACATTGAGTTAGGAAAAAAAATAATTCACATTGGGAAATTTTTCATTTTTAGTATTGTTTTTATGATATAAAAAAAAATTAGTTTCTTTCTTCCTACTCTTATTGTACTTTATATTTTCTCATCTCGAAAATTGATCTAAAAAAAAAGAAGAAATAATATGACATGCTGTGTGAAAAAAGAAAAAAATATTTCTCTTTATTTACCCATTGTCTATATTGTATCATTCTATCTTTACCAACTCGATGGGCTGATTGAACGGCCTAATATTTTGCAAGCTTTTGGCAGAGCAAGCTTGACTTTCAAGAAAATGCAAATCCCTAAAAAGAAGGGTATATCCCCGATGCATCCTCCCAATAGTCTACTAGGGAGCAGAGACATGGGACCTAACTAAAAGATTGATTCTTGAACTGATAACCATGCAGTTTGAGAATCATGCTCAACCTCGCTTGGACAGATCATAAGACAGCACAGTATATCAGAGATAGGAGTCCGAGATATCATGGAAACCATTAGAAATCTCAAATGAGAATGGGTTAGACATGTTGCAAGGATGTCAGAAAACCGCTAGACATCACAACTTGCAAGTAAGATTCCCAGAGATCATATGCAAAATTATGGCTGACAGAAATTAAGATGGTATGACGAGCTAGACAAATTCAGAAAGTACTGTTTCTGCAATGCCCATGATGGAGAGGTCTGGCAAATTTTGGGGAAGGTCCAATGATAGATGCAAAAAGGATGATGATGATGAATATCATTCTACTTGTCTTCATGGTTTTAGTCATTTTCTGCTGAATCAAACTGAATACTTCCAGTATTAGGGATAAATAGTTCTATGATTATGATTGAATTTTACATTATTTTTTAACATGAAATTTGTTAGAGCAAATCTTACAGCAATATCTTTATGTTGTTTATTGAAAATTAGAGGAAAAATAAACACATCTAAATCATTTAATAGACACCATCATAGAACCAATTTCTTTTGGCAGTATTTTGTTTTGGAGGTGATCAGTTAAAATATTGAAAGAAAGGGTGATCAGTGAACAATTTACCTCTCTTGCCTTTTGTTAGGCAGTGATCACTAAAAAGTCTGAATTCAAAGAAAAAAAGGACCAGTTTAGCATGAACTCACATTGCTATTTGAACCCACTCACTAAAAACCTATTAGATTGAGAATTTTTTTTTTCTTTTAAACAAACTTTTTTATTAGACATGAAGAGTATATGTTTAGATTTTCAGCCCTTTAGCTCCATTGGTGAGGCCAGTATACATGATACATATATACATGACTAGCCAGCTGAACTGCCTTGGAAACTGAAATAACCTATTTTGACAACTTTGGTAACAGTCTTGGTTCACGTTTTCTAACAAAGAGATGGATATAACTATGTCGTGAAGTGAGAGGAGAGTCTAATGCTTCGAGGGCTAAAGAATAACAGATTTCAATTAGATAGAATAGCACTAATCAGAGACAGAAAGAAGTGCCCTTAAGTGCCCTTAGCAGAATCTCCTCTTTACCAAATTATTTCCAACAACCCACAATTCCCTAATTGGTATTTGCCAAACTTAGCTGGGTATCGCACAAGTCCAGATTGGATTGAGGTGTTATGAGGAGGATTGTGTCGCACCAATCTTCCAAATGGGGAGTGCCTGCTTACTTTGAAATCTTTCAATCCCCTATTTATAATGAAAACTACTTACTATAACCTTGTACAGAAAGTGTGAGATGGAAGAGAATCTGTAACAGAGGTAAGCTGGTCAGACTATGAACATTTTTCTTTGCATCTGATACATTATATAACAAAATTTTCTAACATGAGATCAGTCGTGCTTCTTAGATTTTAAGCAACCTGACTAAATTAGATAATTACATGTCTTCTTAATTATTATATCCTCATGACATAGATCGCATCAAGGTTCGTCCAGAAGACAGGCAAAGTTTTCATATAAGTGATAATGAGAGTTATTAAATTTAAGAGCGCGGACAAGACTGCTTTTATCCATGTCATTTGAAGTATCTGTAGTTTTCATTCTGATCATTTTGTAAATATTGTTCGCATGGTATTTCTAACAAATATGTCATTTGAAACCAAACGTGTGAAATCAAATATCACAATTTTGATTTTTCAAAGTTCTCATCCCATGCACATGTGTTATATAAGGGTGTAACTACTTACAGACAAGAGAGAGAAGTAAGGAAAATTGGAGCAGTAAGGGAGAAAGATTGAAGTATGTAGTTTGATTGTACTGACACTGGATTTGTTATTTTTATGTTATTCATACCATAAAAAGAAATGATTTAACTGACATACAACTGCACCAGGATTTAACAGGAATATGTTGAGATGTCATACAGTGAGTTACTGACTTTACAAAGTCATTAAAGCTCTTACAGCATAAAACAAGGACGTGATCATTTTTCAAATGACATTCTGTAATCATTCCTGACAATACGATATATGATAAGATAAGATTTACGCAAAATCTATATAAATAAATGGTACTTTGTTTTGACATGCAAGTGTTAAGGAAGGATTAGAACCTGTTTAAGTGATGGTGATAATGATAATGACACTTAACTGGTCTATTGATAGATCAATCCATCTCTACATCCTTTGATTCCATTGACAGAACATTAGCCTATCATATCAGAAGTATAGCTGATAGAGGGGGAGAAGGGTGGCTTTTTGAAAATGCCTCCAATTTTGAAGTGAAAAGGAGGACTGACCTGTTTCAGATACAGAGAGGAAATCTATTTATTTGGAAATTTTGTATTAGTGACACGCTCCCAGCCAAGGAGCCAACAGCTTTTGACAAGCCATGCTATTGCCTCCTGGTGTTATACTGTCAGACTCTCAGCTTTGTCAACTAGTCTCAATTTGATGCTTGTATATATTCTGTTTTGAGGATTGACCTTGATATGGATCACTATCATGATTCACTTATGAATCGCATGTCTGTATATCAACCGCGTGATACACTCATTATTTACATCTCTGTATATCAACTGTATGATTTACTTATGCTACAAATTGACCAGTGACATGTATCCTGCATTCTTCAGGGTAGTAAAACCATCAAAAAATAAAATATCATACCTACAAAATATACACCCAATTCAATCTCAAACCACATGTCTGCTTGAAGTGTTAGAAAACTATATGAAAATATGATTTAATTTCAATGGAGGTTTGTATAAGGAGATTGAAAAATACCCACAGCTGAATAAACAGAAAACTGAACATAAGTCTCCTGATGGATCTATGTTGATTCTTGTATGTCTCTCCTATGCATTTAACATGGTTATCAGTTTGAGGGTCAATCGTTCAGTTTGGTTCCATGTTTCAGCTCTATAAGCAACTATCAGGAGGATGCGTTGGTTGTATATCCTTCCAAGGACTAATGGGATTTTCTTGAAGATTGAGCTTTCTCTTCTGAAAGTCCATCATCCTTGAGCGATTCTTTGCTTTCGAGGATTTCATGGAGATTCCTCATCTTAGGTAGATGTAGTGGTCTACTTTATTCAGCTGTACATTTTCAATTTAGATCATTGTCTTTGTCCTCAACATGTTTGGTGTGCATGGCATTTGTTTCACTGAAGTTCATGGGGAGACCAACATTCTTACTTTCTTTTAGATAGATTGAAATCCCTGCACAATGAGAGAGGGATATCAGGAACTCTTAGCTTCAGATAGGAGAGATATTCACCACTTACAATCAGTCAATATTAGAGATTAAATACATACCATCATTTGGAGATCATGAAATTTTTTTGCCAAGAACCTCTATGAACTCCATATAATGGTATGTATTTCAATTTATTATTGTTACCCATCTATAGGCTGATCCTCTATTTTTTCCTAAGAATTTGATCTTGAAAACTATGTATGAATATATTCAGTAATTTTACTTTTTAATCCTCTATATATGAACCATTTAGCACATGAATAGTAACTAACATACTTTATCACTGAACATGTTAATACATTAGCTTGTACTACCCCCTTTCATTGTGCATATCACTTTGACTGTACTGTCACAAATCACCTTACTTCCTACAGATCCACCGATGATCCATCTGGATATTAAAATTCTATGCCATACAATGCCAGTGAATAAAGCTCAATGCTAAATTTTCAATAGTTGGAATATGCTGACTACAATCAGTATTTACTCATGAATAACTTTGTATGGTATTTTCTGCTGCCAAAGAATTTAAAAAATTTTTAAAGTCATGGCAAAAGTAGAGGTATTCAAAGATTTACATTGGGCTTTTTATCATTAATATCATTATGTAATGGTATAGAGAGATGACATGTCCCCTCGAATCTGTTGCAACTTTATCTCTGATTAGAACTGACAGTTGTCCTTTGCATGACATTAAAAAGAAGAAGGTGAAATATTATCTTGCACACTGTCAACATATATCTTAGACACTCAAAATGCTAAATGCTGTAGACTTGCAAGATATGACACATTTTCCCTGTTCCTTGAAAGTAATTAGTTTTCTGGTATTTCCTATTGTTCATGTTTTCTGCACAGTTTATCAAAAAGAATCACAAGATGCAGCTTGTATGGCATTAGATGATGCTTGAGTCCAAAGTAGCGTCAAAATAAGACTAGAATCTATGGTTGCCTCCCAAGTGGGAAGTGAGAATGGAAAAATTTAAATTGAATAGCTTCTGACAAGACAAAGGAAATCGAAAAGCTATTTATTTTGGCTGACCAACCAAGATGAACAGGTGAGAGAAAGGTCCAAGGAAATTGTAGAGATAGACTTTGGATTGCAGCTGGAGCTGATGGGGTGGGGCGGAGCAGGGTCTATAAAGAAAGCAGCAGAGGACAATAGGCACAATTCAACTCAGGATTGAACTACCATTCACCCATTATTTGCTTTTTTTGCTTTGCTCCAGTGCCATTTTGTGTTTTGCAAACAAGGGGTTTCTTATTGGTTGACAGAAGGAAATATAATGCAAAATGTTTTCTGTATGGCATGTTCAGCCCCACAGTTACTACAATGTGTGTACTTTCAAACCACAATCCTTCTTTCTGCAGCTCTAATCATACTTCCATTAACAATGGCATTAAAATAAAAAGTTAATACAAGCACTCATTGAATTGATATTTCTTATGATGTTTCTCTAAGCACAACACAACTTCATTATATGCTTTTCTTACATTTTGTGTTAGTTATAACACATTGTCTCCCTAATGCAAATTGGGCATTTGTAATATTAGATTGGGACTTGGATTGTCAAGGTTTTTTTAGATAAAATGCCACCATAGAACAATGGTGTTTTTATTCATATTGAACCAGTAGTAATCGAAATCTTCAATCAATATTATTGGTTAACCTTGTTGCCCCAAAGAGGCACTACAGAGAGCATTGAGATAGTACCAAAATCTGCTGGTAGATGGAACCACCATAGCCTGTTATTTTCTTTCCTATGAGTACCTTCTCATTGGAAACAATGCAGCGGTGAATGTCACAGTCAAGGAGGAAAGAAAAATATGTTCTAGGTCTTTTTTCTTAGCTGTGAATAAAAAAAACTTGCCATATTTGGACTCTACAAATTCAGTGCTTAGGTAGTTAAGTAAAAAAAAAAAAAAGCCATTGATAGATATAGATATTTACTAAGCTTACCTAAGTTGGGCTCATGGCCAAATTATACAAAATGGGAGAGGGAGATTTTATTATGTTTGTTTTCCAAATGGAAAGAGCCTGCCTTGAAAATCAGGATTTAAAATCCTTCTTTGTTTTTTTTTTTCACGTGTCACAAACACTAACAACAGGCATTGGTCAAAAATGCAATACTACCGCAGCCACTAAGCAGGTCAATGACATTTACTAAGCTTAGCTTGGTGTGACTCAGGAAGTAGGGGAATGCTCACTGAGGATAGAATTTCCTTTATTGAGAAATGGTCTGTAAGGTGAGTTTGTGAAACATCACTTTACAGCATGGTATAATCACTGATGCAAGTATGGCACAAGGACATCGCTAAGTAGAGTTTTTACGTATAGTCATTTATTAAGCCTAACTTGGTGGAGCACCCAGTGAGGATGGGATTTCCTTCATTGATAAATGATAATCACAGGAACAGGCTGGCTTCAGAAGAAGTTACTCAACCATTGACCATCTCCATTCGGGGATTCAACTCAAGGAGAAAGCAGCTGAATGTCACTCACTGTAGCATTTGTTGACTTCAAGATGGCCTTTGATTCAGTGGAAACTTCCAGAGTCAACAATGCAATCGTACAAGGATTAGACATTGTATGTTAGAGTTCTCCAACATATCTGACAACTTAGCAGTACCTTTATCAGGCTGCATAAAGACTCTTAGACCTTCCACTTTGAAAAAGGAGTAAGACAAGGTGACACTAGGTCACCCAAACTCAGCTTACCAACAAATGATCTTCTGAAATTTACAAGGGAATCATTATTGATGTTGATTTTCCAAGTTACCAAAGATTTATTGATATCATCCTCTTTGCTGAAAACCTTCATGGACTCCTAATAATCCAAGACAAACTGAATGAAGAAAGCAAGAAAATACATCTTCACATGAACTTCAATAAAACCATGTGCAATGAATATTTTAGAGACAAAGGCACAATGATCAAAATCATATATGCAGGGCTAAAGAAAGTAGACCACTACATTCACCTGGGACTGAGAATCTCCATGAAATCCTGGGGAAAAAGAATCAAACAAAGAATCTCTCTAGTTCGCCAAGCTTTTGGCATAACAAACTTGACATTCAAGAAAAGATCCCATTACTTTAGCAAAGAAAGATATACAACTAATGCATCCTCCCAGTAGTCACTCATGGAGTTGAAATGTGGAACCTAACCAAAAGACTAGCACTCCAACTAGGTATCATCCAATGCGCAGAAGAAAGGATCATGCTTAATGTCACATGGACAAACAAGCAGACAGCACAGTATCTTACAGAAAAACAGATGTTAGAGATATCTTAAAATCTATTTGATAACTCAAATGGCATTGGGCAGGCCATGTTTCAAAAATGAAAGGGCAAGCACTTGACATCACAGCCCACAACATGGATACCCAGAGATCATACACGGAATTGAGGCCAGCAAAACATGAGATGGATTGATGATTTGAAAAAGTTCAGGAGATATTGATGCCACAACACCTATGATCGAGAGGCCTGGCAGATCTAGCAGAAGGTCTATGCCCAACAGCGGATGTTAAAAGGTTGAAGATGAAGGTAAATTTGTATAACATCACTGTACAGCACAGATACAAAATACAGCACACAGCTCCCTTTATTTCTTAATGCGTAGTTATATATTCTAATCTTGCACTAAGGTACAAGAGTGGAACACCCAGTTAGGGTTGGACTCAGTACTACAGTAAATGTGTAATAGTTTTAATGATTGTATCTTTCATGTTGGAGAAAACTCAATAATTTCACACTACTGAATGTGATCTGCAAGGCTCATTCACTGACCATTAATAGGATATTTTGCAATCACTTTGCATTAATGCCCATGAGGAAAGCATGAATCAACTTCTCCTGTTAAAGGTAAAAAGCAGGGAGGGTGGAGTCCTGTAGTCCTATAAAGTAATCCATCTTGGTCATCGGGTTAGCACCGCAGTCTCATAAAAACCAACGATTGCTTGGAGAAAATGACTGGATCTCGATGGGTCGTCCAAGAAAAGGAAACAAAATCATTGTATGACATGGAAGCAACTGTTTGGGGAAACTGTCTCTTATTCTATGGAGAAAGTCAGTTCACAATGAAATATGAAATTAATTTGCTTCATTCCTTTTTCTAAATTTGTAAGAGGAATGTTGATGTTTTATAATTATGTTCTGATTCAGAAATAATGTTTTGTTTGGGGGAAAATATCATTTTTGCCAAATAATGCCAATACAGTCAGATATTATTTGTATTGTTTTCAACCTTTTTTTTTCTTTTTTGCCTATTTCCTCAAATTTTGTTTTTGACTTTTTCTCTTTCTCCTCCTCTTTTTACTTCCCACATCCTGGTCATCTTTCTCTTGGAGTTGAAACAGTTATTGAGTCCTTTACATTACTGGGGGCTGTTTTGCTCAACGGTAAGATCAATGCTACGTTGAAGTGGCTACCCTATCGGTCGCAGGTTTTGATTCTTGCAGCAGCCCCATTTTCTATAATTGTTTATTCTATTCATGCTGTCTAGGTCAAATGATTCATTCACCGTGTAATAACGGCTGTTCATTTCAAATAGAGTATCAATACGATATTATACAATTTATAATCATTTCATTCTACCTCTTTTTCTCTTCCTCCATTTTCTTATTCTTTCTCTCCTTTTCACTTTCTTTTTTTCCATCATTTCAGCACCTTCTCTCTACATCTCATCTTTTTCTTTCCCTTCTTTTTCTCTTGCTTCAGCTTCCCCTCTCTCTACTTGCCTTTCATCACCATATTCTCCCCACCTTCATCATGGATAATGCTTTTCTTTGCACTCCATGTCCCCGATTCTCAAAAAAGTACTTTTTGTCCAACAGAACAAATGTTATTTTATTTTTTTCTGCAGGCGTAATCTTACGTCAGAGGAAGGTGATCTAGGCTAGACAGTAAATTGAACTCCTCTATATGACCTCTGAAGAAAGTGCATAATTCATACTTAGTATAAAATAGTATATAACAAAAGTAGCATAAATAATTTTTTCAAATATGCATAATCACAAAAATCCATTCCTGTATTCATATACTACAATAGATGAGCCAATGGATTAGTAGTAATTTAGATCCTGCTTTTTTACCAGTATCTTCACTCTCCTCTGTGGTTGGCAGAAAATAAGATGGCATGACAAACTAAATAAATTCAGAAAGTACTGGCTCCACCATGCCAATGATAAAGAGGTCTGGCAAATCTTGGGGGAGATCAATGACCAATGATGAGCAGTAAAAGGCTGCTGCTGCTGATGATGATGAAGAGGAGTGAAACTGGAATATCTTGAAATAGTTTACAGGTAAATCTTATAAGATGACTAATGTAATCAAACTCTCATAAAAACAAGACACATAATCTCATATAATCTAACACTCATACAGTCTATAAGTGGTCAAAAGGATTTACATGTTGCTTAGCAACTAAATAAAAATATCTTTTTAAGATAGATGAAAGTGCTGAGACCTTGATTTTATGTTTTATATTTACTTTATTTATTTTTTTTATATTTACTTTATTTATTTTTTTTTTTCAACATTTTGTTAGTCAAAATAGCGGCGTGTCCTTAAGGCCGCAGCATCCTTGATGCTGTGGAAATACGGGATATATTTTGCATTTAGTTTTTTTATTCTTCTTATGCTTTTCATCTTTCTCTATAATTTCATGTTTTTCTACCTTTTACAAATGTTTTTTCTTACTTGGCACTTTTTTCCATCTTTCCCAAACCCAAGTCCAAACCTGAAGTTAACCTTGTTCTCCTATCATAACAAGAAAAATCCTTGCCAAATTTGGGGAGCAGAAATTAGCATTCCCCTTCTATGATTTGAAATAATGACCAACTGATGCATATCCCCAAAATTTATTTTACAGAAACCCAAGGGTATATTTCAATCTGAAGAATGAATACATTTGTAAAATGAGAAAAAAAAAATTGTAATTTTTTCCATTATATATTCAATATAAAAATTGCTGAAATCATCTTAAGTCGGAATTAGAGTAGGAGTAGAATTTCACCCTGCAATATCTCTTTTCTCTTTCATCTCTTCTTTTTCAGATTAATGACAATAATTGAAGGAGAAAGAAAACCTCATTCTTTTGATTTTCTGTTTTTTGCAATCAAACTTTTAATAACTCGTCTAATCTGTCTTTTGAATTCCATTTCATAAGTGATCCCTACTTGAAGGTACAAAGCATTTTACGAGCAGAAAAGACAAAGCATCTTAAGCTGATGCCAATGTCATCTATTTTGATGCTATTGATGATGCATCTGCATACAATTGCAAACTTTCTCACCCCTCTCTCGTTCCTCCCCCCTTTTCATCTCTCTCTCACTTTCTCTCATCTAATGTTATACATTGTGCTACTTAAAAGTTTGGAGAATTTGAACGGATTAATCAATCTCTCCATCTGTCCAGTTTTCCGGTGGTTCTTTCGTCTTGATGTACAGGTCACACCTCTCTCAACATCACTCCGCCAAGAAATAAAGAACTTCATTTTCTATGAATTCTTTTTTTTTTTAAATTCTAGTAGTATCTTGTGGTATTTGACCTACACTCATTATTTTTATCAGCAGCAGCCTCTTAGCATCTTTTGTTGGACATAGACCTTCCGCAAGATGTGCCAGATCTCTCTATCAGAGCCAATACTTTCCAAACTTGTTCAGTTTGTTACACTATCTCATATTTTGCCTGCCTCAGTTTTGCATATAATCTCTGGGGATCCACCTTCCGAAGTATGATGTTCAGTGGTTATTTGCCATTCTTGCCAAATGACCAACTCATTGCAATTGGAGTCTCCTTTTGATTTTTATATTCCTATAACTCCTGTTTTTCTCTAATGTAGTGGACTTTCATATGATCTTTCAATGTGATATTGATTCTCATCTGTGCACGTTGCATGGTTATTAGTATGAGGGTCAATCTTTTGTTTAGGTTTCATGTTTTAGCTCCATAGGTGACTATCGGGAGTATGCATTAGCAGTAGTCCTTTCATTTTTGGATATATAGGATTTTCTTATTCTTGAAAACAGAGCTTGCCCAACCAAAAGCTTGCCATCCTAGAGTGTTTCTCTGCTTGATTTCTTCTTCTCTCAAAGATTTCATTGAGATTCCTTGTCCTGGGTTAGATTTAGTCGTCTACTATCTTCAGCTCAGCATTTTGTATTCTGTCCATTGGGTCTTTTTCCTAAACATTTTTGTCGCACTAAAGTTCATATGGAGACCAGCTTTCTTGCTTTCTTCATTCAGTTCATCTAGTATTATTCGGAGAGCATGAATGTTTTCAGCAAAAAGGACAATGTCCTCAGCAAAGCTGAGTTTACTTATGTATTTTCCTTCTATTGTGATTCCTTTATTTTCCCATTCTGGAACCCAGTTAGATCATCTTGTGGTAGGCTGTGCAATTTTGTGTGAGATGTTATTGCCTTTTCTTATTCTTTTTTGATCTGGTCAAAGGGCCTTTACGGGCTACAAGTCCTCAGTGTATAATTCACTGGGTACTTCCCAAGTTTCTCTCATATCAGATTTGTTAATTGACAAAAAGTTGAACATTTTTTTACTGTTTTATCTTTGTCACACTTTTCTTCTCTTTACGACTGATTTTTTTCTGTCTCTCTCAATCATTCCAAAAGTTTTTCTTACTTATCATGTGTACAGGCTGCACCACTGGAGCTAGAGAGCTTAAAATTTCAATATTTACTTCTTATTATTCATAGAAAAAAATTTTTGTTTTTCTTTAAATTCCACCTTAAATAGGATTTTAGTTTGGGGTTCAATTCACAGTGTGAGTTTATGCTGAATTGGTCCCCTAGTTTGAGTCTGTTTTTTGAAAATTCAGGTTTTTTCATTGATCATGGCTCAGCTAAATGCAAGATAAGTAACTTCTTCCTTGATCACCTTTTTCTAACTTTTCATTGGATAACCCCCTTCCTCGTATAGCATTCTGCCAAAAGATGTCGGTCACATAACAATTTCTATTGAGTGATTAACCAGACCTGTTTTTTCTCTGAAGTTTACTTTGTATAACACTCCTGTTTCTTCCTCCCTCTCTCTGAGTCATTTACTGTTATCCTCTTAACTTCTATCTATACTAGTCATTACCTCCCTAAACAACCACCTCACTCTACCGAATCACCGCAACCCCTCAAATAGCCTGCCAGACCAACCAGCCAAGTGGGCTACAGATTCTCCACTTTTCACTCATCCATATGTGTGTCTGTGCACTCTTAGACACATTTTTCGAGCTACTATCTTCGAAATTTGCAGGAGTACACCATCAAGTACCATTTAAAAAAATTTTGTATTGTTTTTTAAATAAGTGTTTTTTTGGTCTACATGGTCATTTTGGAACAACTATGCCTAAATCTTGTGCTGGTATCATTTTTTTAGACAATTTTAGATAATTTTTTCTTTTAATTATTTTTAGACAATTTTAGATAATCTTTCCACTTAATTATCCCTTATTTTCAAAAAGTTTGAATACAAAAATGCAAATGTGTGCTAGAACTAATTATGTTGGAGTGCTTTTTTTTTTGGTTTTATGGTTTTTTCCAGCACTGCAAACATCCATTCCTAACTTAGAAGAACAGATGCGATGGGTGCTAAGAGCCGGTGGAGCTCTTAGGCCACTGACCCACATCAGCAGTGCACAATCCACCAGAACCCCTCCCAACATGTCATGGGCCAGCGTGGCAGGGCATGGCCCATCACTCCCCATGGTTTGCGCACATTTGCATGGTTGCAAAAACTAGTCTTGGATATTTGGCCATTCTTCTTTTTCGGCTTAAGGCATGAACGCATAACATTTCAGATTGAATAGCCCACTAGACATTTTTTCAGTTGTTCTGATGGCTTATTCAGGATTATTTCCCAAGTTGTAACTGTTATTTTTCTAATCCTCCCACTTCCTTACATTTCTTTATCTTCCTTTCACTATTCTATTTTTTTCCTTCTCTGTATTTTCCTTTTAATGCATCTTTTTCTCTCCTTTTCTCTCTTACATTTGTCCATATCTTTTCCCTTCCTCCCTCTCACTTTTGACCCTCTTCTTTCTAGCACTTCTTCTTTTTCTCTCCCTATCTTTGAATACAGTTTCTTTATCCCCTCCCCCTCTCTCTACTTCTATATGTATTCCTTTCAGTGGATAGTCTTTTTCTTACATCCTATCTTCTTTTCAGCGCATCTTTTCAATCTTCCTCTGAGTATATCCTCTCTTTTTCTCCCTCTCTTTTTTTTTTTTAGCAAATTTTGTCTTTCTCTCTGTCTAACTTTTCCTTATCTTTCTCTTGACATGTTCACCCTCCCTGTCCCTCTCTCTTTCATTTTTTTCTCTATTTCTCCTCCCCTCACATAAAACCTACCCTTTCTTTCTTCTTAATTCTTAGCAATGAGTTTTTCTTTTCTTCTCCTCCTCTCTTACACCAGGGTTTCTAAAACTGGGTTCCATGGAATCTTGGATTCTGAATCATATATTTTTGGTTCCATAAACAATTCACAATTTCAAAAAGAAATTTATGTGGTATTGATGCAAAAAGTCAAAATGTGTCTGTTGTTGGTTTTCATTTAGGAAGCCAAGCTTAATTTGGAATTAAGTCTGACTTTAAATATAGAGAAGCATAGTCATGTATGGCTTGATGGCTTCTGTACTCCACTTTATTGTATGTTGACTTTGGAACTTTAGTTTAGTGCTTTGGTACTTTCAAATTTTATGTTTATAGATATATGTATATATCTATCTTTTAAGTTCCAAAAGTTCTTTTAAATTCTAGAAAATGTTCGCTCAGTCTAAGGGGTTCCATGAATGTGAAAAGTTTGTAAAACCCTGTCCTAGACAACTTCTTGTTCTTTTTATCTGAATTTCTGAGATAAGGTATTATCATTGTTACTATAGGACATTAGGCCTCATGGAAAAGTGCTTTGGTTAAAGACTGCTTTGTAACCTGCTAATCATGAGTTCAATCCCTGCGTCAAGTACTGTAAAAAAAGTCATTTACTCTGGTTCAGTGGAAGAGGCAGACAAGCAACATCACAAATCAACTTGGAACTGATACAAGATATCCTCTGGAATGGTCAGTAGGATAAGAGCAATCAACCCCTGTGGGACTCTGTAGAAGTTTTGGTTTGAAATTCTTTGAAGGTTACCAATAACTAAAGATACCTTAAGAAGGCTGGAGGGTACAATGGCCGAAACATGACTTTAAGACCTAAGATGTGAAGATGAGGTCACTAGTCCCATTGAATCAGTGAATAAACTTCTCTCTCTCTCCTTTTTGCTCCTCATATGCACATTGTAATATTATTTTTTTCCCCTTTGGGATTCACTCTGTCTTTCTCTGTACCCATTAATTCCTGTTTCTCGATGGCTGTTGGCTAATTATCAAGCACTCCCTGAATTCTTTCTACATTTTTGTCTCTCTCTTCAACCTCCCTCTCTTTTTCTTTGTGCCACTTTATATATGCGCATAGATCTTTTCTTTCTTTCTACATTTTCAAATTCTTTCTCTTTTCTCCCTCTCAAACTTTTGATCCCTCTCTCTCACCACTCTTTCTCCCTTGTTGGTACATTGGATATTTCGCTAGGCTTACCATAATACCAAATGTGGTAGGAAGATTCTGTTCGATTCAATCCTCGATGTGGGTGGGGCCTGTCTGCCTGCCTTGGATATTGGCATTTAGAATCCCAGCTTTTTACCCTGGTTTGTATGCCAACCACTCGCTCTAGTAGGATTTAACCATGAGGCAGGCTACAAGGATGATTTTTCTTGGGCTTGAACACCAACCACTACTGGTGACAGTGAAAAATTTGCAACTATTTCAGCCGTTAAGCAAACAATGCTTGCTAGTCATACAAAGGTATTGTTTGATTTCTCTTCTTGTTGGCTTTTCTTTGGAACATTTCACCGTCTGTATTTGCTAGCCTATAAGGTGGTTGGTTGACAATTGTATTTCGAGGACTATATCTCAGTGCAACTCATCCAAGCTTCATAGTTTTCGATTTTGAGCTTCTGTAGCCGGTCTTCTAGTCACAATACAACCTCATTGGTCATTGTAATGTTTGCTTTGTTTGTTACATGTACATCTTATCTGTCAGCAAATATGGTACTTTCTTTCCCCTCACTCTCTTTGCCCCACCCCCTATAATTTCTTCTCACTGTTTGTTTTTTTTCAGGTTGCTCTTCTCTTCTTTCTTCATCTGAATCTCAGTTTTTACTTACATGTCTTCCATTCACTCTACAAACTTTCTTTTTCACTATGTCTCCAATTCTCAATATATGCTCTCTACCCCACCTTTCGACCGGTCTGTATTTCATCTCTCTCCCTGCTTTCTCTCTATTCTTAGTTCTCTATTTGTCCACTCAGATGTTGTAATGGTTAGCACGTCTTCCTCAAACGCAGAAGGTTGCAGGTTATCTCTCAGTGCGAGCAAAGAATGTGGAGAACTGTTCATGGGTCAAAATTACCCTAGTTATTGGTAAAACAGCATGGCAGATTGGGATCCCTAGTTTTGGGGAGGCAACCAGTCTAGGAAAAGGACAGTTCTGATTTCAAACCAGGGAGTGGAGCCCCTTTAAGTCAGTTTGACACCCAATTAGACGTCCTTCCGGCAGATCCTGCTGCCAGACTGCTGCCAGACGTATTATTCTTTGCTGTCCTCTTGACTACGTCAGCGTGGCTGGAGATGTGTGTGTGGTGTGTGCTGATGACTGGACATCATGGGATCTCCAAACAGAGACCGTTAATTTGCCTTAACATATTTCACTCGGACTTGTCTCTATCTCTCTCTCTCTCACTTTAAACCTTCAAGTCTCTTTCCTCTATATCACTAATCATCTCGCTCATCATCTTTGTTTTTTAACATCTTTCTGCATATTTCCTCCTCCTCATCATCATCATCATTTTAACATCCATCATCAGACCTTCTTCCAGATTTGCCAGATCTTTCTATCAGGAGTCAGTACTTTCTGAACTTGTCTAGTTTGTCATGCTCTCTTATATTTTGCCAGCCACAGTTTTGCATATCATGTCTGGGAATCCATGTTATGAGTCGTGAGGTCCCCCAATTTTTTTGACAGTCTTGCTACATGACCATCCCATAGTCATCTGAAGTACTCTTATGGATTCTATTATATCTTACTAAGCTGTCTTTTGATCTCTCCATTTCATATTGGGAATGATTCTCTTGTAATAGTTCAATAAATTTTTAACAGTTCCCCCACCCTTCTCTTTTTTCAAAAAAGTTTATCCATTTAGCCCTTTTTCTTCATTCTTTATCATATTTCGTTACTCCTTCACAACTTACATTCTTTCTATTCTCCCTAAAAACTTTCTTTAATTTTCTTCACATTCCCCTCGTTCAGATGTTTCCGTTTCTCTTGAACTTTTCACTTCTCCCGTCTCTCTCTCTCTTTATTGCTAACCCCACTCACTTTGTAAGCCAAACTTGCTTCCCTTGTGCTCATCATTGTCAGCCCAGAGGTTTCCTTCTCTCTCCTCTCATTCTGTTTCCCTCATCTCTTTCAAACTTTCTAACTTCCCTCTCTCTCTCTCTCTTCATCTTTTTTATCATTGTTATTATTATTATTTCCATCTCCATGCATTTCTCTCTTTCACTCTTCCTCAAACTCTTGCTGCTGCTGCTGCTGTTATATTGATTTTAGCAAGCTTGTGTCCATAGCAACGGAATGGGATCTGTGTGCGTTACAGCACACACGACAGTCATATAAGCCAAGGCAGTGATGGCTGAATGAAGGAAAAGAGAGATTTAGTGGGTTTCACGTTATTATCACTAAACAACAAAAGCCGGTCATAAACACACTGGTGGGGGTGCTTGCATCTGGGCAGACAACACCACATCTGGCCAAGGAGCAGCGGCGTGCTGACCACAGGTGACCCGGAAACAGGACCAGATGGCCTGTTGCCAAGAAAAGATGAAAACACCGGGAAGCCCCCTCCTGTGATCCCTCATTTCAACCACCTTGCCACTCCACATGCATTTGAATGTGTCGTTGTGGATTCGTATTTTTAACGTTAAGGCACCTATTTTGTTTACAGAACTAAGGTAAGTACAACACCCTGATATTTTAGTCTACTTACTATATACTTAATTACTTTACATATTAGTTGAGTTACCTTGATTGTTATCTTCAATTCATTCTATAAGCCATAAGTGTTATTTTATACATTATACTTTAATAATTAGTTTCTTTTTTTTATACATATATATATATATAGTTTACATACAAGTTTTTTATTTTCATTTTGTAACTCATACATAATGTCAGTGTAGTATCTGTTCATCGGCATTTTATTTTCCCCTTCTCTCAACTACCTGTGAAGAAACACCTGTAGGTAGTTGTACCTGTTGCAATAAGAAGCTCTCTCATCATGGAAGGAATCACTTTCATGATGAGCATCTCTTATCACCAGCTGAAATTATTTTCAAAACATCTTCCTTTCAAAGAAAGATTCAGACGAATAAATGAATCTGTTTGTTTTAGTTCAAATCATGTATAATTCAACTATTTCTGCTTCCACATGTGTACATTATGTACTTACATTCATAATTTTTCTAGTGATGTTATCTTATTTTCAGATCTCACTAAAAATAGAACTCATTTTTATTTATGTATATTTATAGGTATTATTGATATCATTTTTACTTTGACAGATTTTTTTTACTTAACAAACAGAATTCTATCGGTTTTTACTCTACTCTCCTTTTTTATTTCATGTATCAAATCAGTCCAAAAATATTCATATGGCAGAAAAATGAACTTCATGGCACACAATAATCTGCTCCACATGTTCTCTGTTCATCAATGGGTAATGTAAGAGAGTAGCACCAAAATAAAATGTTAAAAGAAAAGAAAAAGAATAGTTAGTTACTGTTGATTAAAAGAAGTTTTTTATAACCCTTTTTGCCAAATATTAATCATAGATAATTTATTATTTTGTTTTGTGATCATTCCTCCTTTAGGAAGTATGATGACATGAGTCACGATATCTATAAATAGAAACAGGGGAAGTAAAAACTGACGGAGAAAAAAAATCCCCAAACTTTTCAGAAGTTAAATTTCTGCTATATCTGGAAATTATTTTATGTTAAACACACAGAACACGTTTATTGTCTGAATATGAGTTATTGAATAATTCTGATATCAATTTGTTTAATAATGTTTGGTTTCTATGAACTAACGAAATGAGCATTATCTCTACTTTGTTTATTTCTGGAAAATGAATCTTTTAAGTCTGTATCAACCAAATAAAAACATTGTTTAATGGATTCATATGTAAACATAGAAAGTTAATATATGAAATAATTGGTGAATTCCTGAAAAAAAACCACCGTGGTTTCTAAGATTTAATTCAATTTTTGTTTTTAGTGTCTAACTACTTCAAGATATTTTTTTCTTTTCAGCTTGAATCTTTCATACAATTTTTTACATTTTTTTCTTCATTCAGCTAATATAATAATAATATATACATCAGTTTTGGGAATTTTAACATCATGGACTTTCTTGGATCCAAAGTTCTGAACTCTATATCAGAAATTTCCCAACTTTTTACAGTGACACACTTTTCAAAGACCAAATTGCACATTGCGTAAATTTTGTTAGCCAAGCCAAATATACAATGTCATCCCAGCAAGTTGATTGACTCTGAAAAAGTATCTTTTGACAGATATAAAAAAAACTATACTTAATTTTGCAACACACCTAGATATCATCAGTGAAACAATAAAGTGTCACAACGCACAATTCAGAAAGCTCTGCTCCAAATCATAGATAGAAAACTCTTTGTTATTGCTAGAAAAATTTTGCAGAACATAAACTTCAAAACTTTGTGCAAGACTTTGCAAATTCTTACTACATAATTACTATGAAGGATGACATTTATCTTGAATGATGTTTTCAAATGATTTTTTCATCAAAATCAGTCTGTCCCAAACGCTTCATTTAAAATGAATTAGATATTTTCAAAATTGGGAAAAAACAAAAAAAAAACCCAAGTCTGGTTAGTCACTCAATAGAAACTGTCATGTGACCAACATCTTTTAATCGCATATCATAATGGGGGTGATCAAAAAAAGAAATTTGAAAAGGTGGGGATCAGTGAATAAGTTACCTCTCCTACCTTTTGTTGGACAGTGATCACTAAAAAAATAGAATTTTCAAAAGAACAAGCGTGAATGCTGCAGGACACTAATGAAAGGGATCAATTTAGCATGAATTAGATTACAAATCCCCCCCCCCCTTGAAAAAAAAAAACTACGAGGATGGGGCACAGAAACTTTTTTTTCTAGACATAAGGAGTAAATGTTTATATCTTGAGCCCCACTAGCTCCATTGATACAGCCCATACGCATGATAGATGTACAGTCAGCCAGCCCTATGTTGAAAAGAAACTGAAGAAACCTTGGTTGACAGTTTCAAGAAAATTTTATACTAATTTCTAACAAGAATACAATAACAGAACAATGAATTTATACCGAAGAATGTAAATTGTTCTAAATTTTGTATTCTTTGCTTAGCATTATCAATTGGTTATTGTTATTCAAAAGACCATGTCCCAAAGCAATCAAAATAAGTGACTTCCTTTGTATATTAAGGTACTAATTTAGTCAACACGTATTAAAAGCCATAGAAATGTAATATGGATTCATCATGATACAGAATAATATAAAAAATTGATAGTTAATACTTTTTCATATGTTTTCATATTTTAAGGTTAAAAGTAATTAAAAGGAATTCAAAAATTCATTTTTAGAAATCTGAGAATGAACTTCAAGGAATGAACAAACTATAAACTTAGATTATGTTGAAGATAAAAAATGTTTTTTCAAACAGCTGTTAATAACTTGCATCCCAATCTGGCATTTCTGACTATATTGATGTTTTCATGTTTGTGACTACTTTTCAATGTTGTCATGCCTTAACATGTTCACTTGTTAAGCTTGGGTTATTTGGTGTGACCGGATATCAGAAATGGAACCTAGAAACTTGACATTGAATACAAACTTGGCGGCGATTGGGTCGAACTCCCTTGCTTTATCAGAATATAAAAGGTAAACAAAACAGTATTCAATATCATTCTATATGTGTCTCATTTCAATCATTTTAGTAGTTGTTCCTGTGACTGAACAAGTTGACTTGAATTGAGAAAGTGAATTCTCCATCAGATTTCGTGCATGCAACACTTATTTATGCTGTCATGACATCATTGGTTTTTGGTGGGATCACTGTCATTGTTGTGACAAACAAAAAGTTAAAACTCAATGGGAGGATTTTGATGATAAGAATTATAAAAGTAGAGGATATTAGTCAGAATACGACATCTCATCATCAGCTTATTAGCATCTGCCATTTGACATAAACCTTCCCAAGATTCATCAGACCTCTCTATCATGGGCGTTGCGAGCCAATACTTTCTAAACTTGTGTAGTTTGTCATGCTGTTATACATTCTTTTGGCTACGATTTTGCATATGATCTCTGGGGATCAACGTTGTCAGTTGTGATATCCAGTGGTTGTCTGCCATTCTTACTTCATGAGTTTTGCGATTTGAGTTTTTTAATGGATTCAATGATATCTGTAATCCCTGTTTTCCTCTAATATATTGTGCTGTCTTGTGATCTCTCTGATGTCGAGCTTGATTCTATTCTGTGTATGTTGCAGGGTTCTCAGTTTGAGGGTCAATCTTTTGGTAAGGTTCCATGTTTTCAACTCCATTGGTGACTATCAGGAGGATGCATTGGTTGTATACCCACATTCTTAGGACCCATAGGATTCTCTTGTTCTTGAAGGTTCAGCTTGCTCTACTGTGGGTTTGACAACCTGGACTGATCAATCACATGATTTCTTCTTCCAAGGCTTTCATGGCGATTCATTGTCTAAGTTAGATGTAGTGGTCTCCTTTTTTTTAGCCCAGTATTTTTCATTTTGATCATTGTGTCTTTGTCTTCATTATGTTTGTTGTACATTACATAAACTTTAGAAAAGTAAATGTAGAGACCAACTTTCCTACTTTTCATCTACTTGTTCATCTAGTATCACTTGGAGATCATGTAGGTTCTCAGAAAAAAAGGTGTCATCAGCAAACCTGAGGTTACTTAGGTATTTTCTTTCTATTTTGATTCCTTTATTTTCCAAGTCTAGGTTTTGGAAAATCATCTCAAGGCAGGCTATGAAGAGTTTGGGTGAGCTGGTATCACTTAATCTTACCCCTTTTTAAAGGTGAAAGGGCTCAGTCTTTACGTAGCCTGATAAAGGAGCTGTTAAGTTATTAGATATCTTATAATACTATGACATAATCAAGGTCTGCACCTTGTTGAATGATAGCATCAATTACCTTAGGGATTCCCATGGAGTCAAAGGCCTTCTTGAAGTCATCAAAAGCTTCAGCAGGTGGCATTTTAGATTTTGCTGTTTTTTCTCCTAATTGATTGAGATGATCAGTGGGAAAGTAGCTTTTTTCTGAAGCCAGCATGTTCCCATGGTTAGTTTTCATATAACACTTTATTGATCACAAAGTTTGTAGAAGTTTTGATGCCTAAAATCAAAGAAGATGAAGAAAACTCCTTAGAATTTCTACTGGAAAAAATTGCCTAATCTTATTATTACAAGCAGTCCATGGAAAAATTTTCTATGTGAAAATTTCACCTTTTTAATTGGATAGCCTCTGGCTTTAATCTCTACCACTCAGCTATATCAACAAGTATAAATTTGAGTGTTCAAATATTTCAGGTTAATTTTATTTTTTTTGGTTCTTTTAATATATTTCTCCTCTTTTTCTGAGTTTTAAAGATGTTATGACTGTTTATTGAGTTTTATATCATTGTGATATATCAATTTGATTCTTTTTTCAACAAGGTGATTACTCCTTTGAGTTCATTTTAATAGAGAATCAACAAATATCGAATAAATATTTATTGGATTTAATGATGATCAAATAGAACTCTCAAACATAAATAGATTTCAATATTTGCTCGAAACCCACTAACTTCTGTTGACACATGATACTTGGTTTATTAGAGAATCAAAGTTTATGGCAATAGCCAAAGTTGCATGAACAATTATACAAATTCCCTTTAATATTCCTTCATTCAAACATACATACATACATATATATATATATATATATATATATATATATATATATATGTATATATATTAAGAAAAAGTAGATTTTATAGAGCAATGTTAAGAATGACTCTTAGCGGTAGGAAAAGATCAACATGGATCTGAGAGAGGACCAGAGTGACGGGCATATGGGAAGAAGGGACGACAGATTGAGCAAAATGAGACAGTAAATGCAGTAGGAAATGACCAGACAAAGGATGGTGAAAGGAGAGAGAAAAGTTTGCCAGTGAGATATGGCAGAGATTAGTACAATCACACTCGTCATGGAGGAGAAAGGAAAGGGGGTTGTCCAGCAGTTGACTCATATCACTAATGATGATGATGATGATATATATGTGTGTGTGAGTAATCAAGAAACAATGGGTTTTTGGGTGTTGAAAATCAGAATAAAATTATAATTTGCATGATTAATTTTCCAACTTGAATTAGTTTTCAGTTTTTGCAGTAAACTTTATTTATGTCTTATATATTTAACTTTGTTCCATATTGTTTTGTACTGAACGTTTGAGTTTGTCTTTCAAGTGTTTAATTAGTTCTGAATGTTATAATCTAGTTTGAGGCATAACACCTTTTGAAGATCATCTGTACAAAATATTGTTAGCAGAAAATCCAGCTCTCTCAATGCTTTGGGGACAATATTCACCAACACAGTCATTTGAACTTTCCTAAATGCAAGCAAACAGGAAATGAATAGCTTTCATAACAATCTGAAAAACTAGCAAATTGTTAGAAATATAGATTTGGAGCAATTTAGATACAAAGAGATTAATTAGTAAGTAATTATTGATTATTAAGTATTGTCTACCGCTGAATGTAAGTTGTACAATGGGAATGAGTCATTTTAGTAAAAGTAGTTTTTCTGCCAATGATTGAATTCATTCAGACAAATGCATGTAATGGTTGTGATTATTCCAACTAGTCCATGACCAGTTGCTCTGTTGAGGGTCATTATGAGTGTTTGAAAATAGGTTTGGCTGATGGCTGCTACTGATACTATGAGTCATTTTAGTAATTGCCGTTTTCCTGCTGATCGTGGAATTCATTCCGACACAGGCATGTAATGGTTATTTTTATTCCAAATATTTTATGATCTTTTGCTCCGCTGAGTGTTATCATGATTGTACAACAACTGCTTTGGCTGAAGGCTTGCTACACGTAACTTTGAGATATTCACAGGAGGAGGGAAGAGGGGAGAAATAAAGTTAGGTATTTCGATTAGAGGGTAAAACAGGAGAGTTGGGAAAGAATTAGGTAGTTTAACGAGAGGATAAACAGGAGAGTTGGGTAAGAATTAGGTAGTTTTATTAGAGGGTAAAACAGGAGAGTTGGGAAAGAATTAGGTAGTTTAACAAAAGGATAAACAGAAGAGTTGGGTAAGAATTAGGTAGTTTTATTAGAGGGTAAACAGGAGAGTTGGGAGAGAATTAGGTTGCTTGATAAAAGGATGAGAAGGGAAAGGGGAGAAAGTAAGGTGGTAAATAGAAACGGAGAAAAAGTTAGGTAGTTTATTAAGAAAATTCAAAGGGAAAGAGGATAAAAATGAATTTCTGCAATGATGGCAAAGCTATAATGTTGGATTTGGGTGATAGCTTTTCTTCCTTTGTTTGGCTAGGATTTTCCTATCTTGTCCCTGTTGAGTCGCAGAAGTCATATTTTGCAGAACTCTGCACTTGTCTATGATACAGTCAGTCAACATGTCGATTTGGGCTGCATCCTTATTCTTTTGTCAATCAAAAGACAAAGATTATCTAGTAGGGCCTGCTTGGTAGATGAGATGGTTGTGTTTTTGCCACTGGTGGGTATTTGAGCCAATGGTAAAAGTTCAGATTTTTTATGCTCATTTTCAAGGTAAGGAGGCACGCCTTCTCTACATAGAAGATTAGTGAAACAGAATCTTTGTTTACTCTGAAAATCTGTGCCAGACTAAGCCAAACTTGAATGCTTGATTTTCTTCGAGAATATATAAGAAACCGTCTCCTAAACTGACCAAATAAGTATCTTCAGTTTTCAAGTTAGTCTAGCTGGCTGGCTGGCTGGTTGGTTATGTATCATGTAAACTGCACGTATGGAGCTAGAGGGATGAAATTTTCAACAGTTAATCCTTATTGTGTCTAGAAAAAATTTTTTTATATTTTGCAATCTCCCCACCCTACCACCACCAATAGGTTTTTAGTAGGGGAGTTCAGTTTACAATGTAAGTTTATGCTGAACTAAATAATCCTTCAGTTTGTGTCCAACAAAAGGCAAGAGAAGTATCTTATCCATTGATCAACCTCTTTCCAAATGTTTTGATTGATCAATCTCAACATGGCATGCTACCAAAAGACTCAAGTCCTGTGACAGTTTCTGTTGAGCGACTAACCAGTCCTGTAAATGTTATATTTTGAAGTAAGTGTAAATGAAAAGTACACCTCTCTCGTTAACTACCTTGGGGTTGGAGACATATGATCTGTTCCGAGGATAAGGGGATGATACGTCATTCTTGTTCAAGGCTTGGTTGGTTGTTATCAGTTCTGTTTCCCCTTTGGTGTACTTGTCACCATTAAGCACCATAGCTCACAGCTGTTGCTCTCTGTGATTCTTTGCTATCTTTGGTTGTCATCGGGTATTGTCTTGCATTTAGTGTGCCCGAGTCAATACTGAACTGTAATCGCATCAGGCTTCCTCATCATTACGTCTGGTAACAGTTCGGAAAATTTCAACTCACTGGGTTATAGTGTTTTTAGACATGCTAGCGTCTATAGCAAAGATCACTGTCATTGACTGACAAATTGATAAAGCAAATGTCTTGCTCCATCCTCACAAAGCATTCCACCCACTCTTTCTATGAATCTAATTTTATGATTACATCATCAGAACATGTAATTTTATTTTACTATGTCTTAACATGTGTCAGTTGTATAATTGGAATTCTATTTCTCTATTATATGAAAGTTAGATGAAGGAAAAGGCTTATAAAGGTGGGAGCTTCGAAAGGAATGGGTTTCTAAAGAAAGGGGCTTTTAAAGGCACTAAAGATCAAACTAGTACATCTATGGTCCTACTTTCAGGCTTGTTATCCCTTAAACCAATGCTTTCAATAACAACTGAGTATATGTTTTATTTAGAATGCTAATACTCAAAATTTATTGAATCAGATCTAATAACTCTATCTGGTCACTGAGTTGATAACCTTTAACTTTTACATATGCTTGGAACTTGTAAATGATGAGGCCTAAGTAAATTCTCAATAAACATGCCAGCGATATCATAAAATCCATCAGAAAACTCAAGTGGCAATGAACCGGCCATGTTGCAAGAATCTAAAATGAACCACTTACCATCAGAGTGTGGATCCCCAGAAATTGTTACCAATAGAAGATAAGATGGTATGACAGTTGAAAATTAATTGCTTCATGAGTTATTTTCAAAGTTTCCATGTATGTGATGTGAAGCCTGAAACCACAACCATATAGTTGTGAAGTTTTCTTTTTATGAGTTGATCCAAAATGATGATTAAATCAGTCATGAATATCAATTTCAACTACTTGAGTATAATATAAAATCATTTTGTTTCTTTTTTTAAGTGCCCAACATAAGAATGATATCATTAACAACTTGCTGATACTCAGAATTTATTGCCTCAGATCTTATAACTTCGTCAGGCCACTGAATTTACCAACACTGAGCCACCAGTTATGATGGTTATTTATCAAAAGGTATATATACCAAGTATAACTATGGTGTTTTTTATAACCAAGAAATGCTTTCAAGTAAATATCATAATCAGCCTTCAAAGATCATTGTTGGATATATGCCTTCCCTAAAGTCTAATGTTATGAGTGTATGGGAAGTGATGTACCTTACTCTGCCATGCAGTGATTTTAGTCTGGTTGCTTAGCCTAGGCCTCCTGGAAAATATAGTATATACTCAATACAGTTCTATACTTCTTCAATCCATGTAAGCTATAAGATTACATCCATTAAGACACAAGGTTTTTTTTAGAGCTTCTAAAATGATGTCCATTTTTGATTGTCAGTTGTGATTAATTTCAAATAAATAATAGATGAATAAACAGATAGTCATATTTTCATTACATCCATTAAAATCTGCAGTTTCCTCTGAGCTTTGAAATGACGTCCATTTCCTTTGATTCACAGACAACAAATCCTTTAAGGAATAAAAATCATTTAATAATGACAGAAAACTCAGCATTGAACATGGCATTGTGGTCAATAGAAAAAAAAAGACAGTCTTAAACAATAACTAAACTTTGTTGCCTTGTATGGGAAGCAACACGTGTGCTACTACCTTTACCACTTGAGCCATCAAGACAACGGATGGGTGAGGTATTGTTTCTTTTCATAGAAATTTTCTTCAAAAGACAACATTTAAAAAAGAAATGACGCTGTTTTATGTTTGTTAACACATGTCTTACGTTAACAAATCCTAGATGACAGCCTAGAAGTTAGAAGAGTGGAGGTTCAAAACTCAGTGCTAAGGAGATGAAGTTACATTGGAAGCAAAAAGTGTTTGTACAGTATGATAAATAAAATGTTTCATACAATGACTGTCTTAATAGGTGCTATATTTAGTTCAAAACAAACTTGATACACCATAGTCAATGATACAAACAAACTATTTATGTTGATCATTGGAAGGGATATATAACAATATTTAGAACAAACACACAAATAAAAAGTATTCATGTGGTAACAAAATGCCACAAAGGATAGTTACTCAGATACTTTTGGCAAGTTTTAGTGAAAATTTCACTTCCATTCATCTTTGCTGAACTTCTCTAATTCTATTATGTTGGGATTTATTTTCCTAACATTCAATTCCCACTATAAATTTCCAATAGGATTTAGAGCAGGTAATAGTGAAGGTAATGGCAAAATATTTTTCTTTTTTTCAATCCATTCTGTCTCCATCTTGATTTATGTTTGAGATCATTATCTTGTTGGAATATCTAATGTCTTCTCTTGCAGAGATTTCAAGTCAAACTTTTCAGATTATCCTTAAGAATGTTATAATATTTTTTTTCTTTTTCATGACTCCTTCAGTCCAAACCAGTTGGCCATCATCTTTTGCACTACAGCAACTCTAGAGCATAATGGTACCTCCTCCATGTTTCACTGCCAGGATAGTGTTCTTTGGCCAAAAGACCTTTGTTCTTTTTGTGCCACGCATATTGCTTGTTCTTAAGCAAAATTTAAGCTAGCTTCCCAGGGCATAGGGTACAGTAAAGGGGTCTTCCTTGCTCGATGGCAATCCTATCCTCTATTTCGCCTAACATTTGCGCCATAAGATTTCAAATGATCAGTCACATTTTCCAGTGTCATCTGTGGATATCTATTGAAATCCCTGACTATCTTGCACATGAGTCTTGGTGAAACTTTATGAGGACAATCAACTCATGGAAGATTTCTCTCCAGCCATCTTGAATTTCTTTATTATGGACCATACCATTGATTAAGTGACACTCATCTCCTTGGAAATCTTGGCATATCCCTTTCCTGTCTTGTGCTTATTAACAATTAATTGCCTCGAATCGATACTGAACTCCTTTGTCTTCAACATAGTGGAACAAGATCGAGACAATTGCTGTATGAATAATATGATGCTTTGAAAATGAGGTTCAATGAAGCAATTATACATGTTGCCAAAAATATTGATCAAGTAATTTATACAAATATGTCAAATAGTTTGAATTTAGAGTAGATTTGAAATAAATCACATTCAAATATTCACCCAATTTATGATGATTTACATACACTGCACTTATACTTTTTGTTGGTATGTTTTTCAAATATTGTTACATAACTCCTTCAATAATAAAAAACATATTTACTTCATTTTTGTGTGTGTTGTTGCCAATGTTGTTTCTTAATTGTGGTGTAATTTCGACAAAGTAGAGTACACATGAAGGAAGTTATTGGATGAGATGTTCAATCTTTCATACTGTATGAATTCTCACTGCCCGGATTGTAGTTATGACTTACCCTTGGGAAGAATATATTTTGTTTTGCAGACAGAGTTTGAACAGAGGGAAGCATAAATTTGCACCATAAAATAACCAACATGAGTTAGATAACTGTATACACACACAAATGCATATATATAAAAGTATACCCACACACACACACATGCAGACTATGATAATAGTATATCATAGTAACAATTTTCTTTAAATATATACTTTTCCATTTCGTTGTGGCCTCTTACTTGCATATACAAGGGCAGATGAATACATCCATGGCTTGGTACAGTAAGCTTGATTTTTATCCGAAATTATCAATGTATTATGTTCAATCTTTGTGATCAATGGAGATCTTGATTTGAGTACATTGACAAAGGATTTTTTGTTAAAAAATAAATATTTATCATGAAAAATAAATGCCTTTTTCATTATTAGGCTACAGACTTGCTGATAGGCTGCAATCCTACATTTATATATGTCTGGTTAATTATGAAGGACGAGAAACATTTTCTTAATTTTTTATTAAATCGTTCTAGTTTCTACACCAGAGAATGTATGTTTGGATTTATAGAGTGTAATAGGTATCCAAAAGTGTTTTCATACCTAGTACTTTCAGCTAAAAAACTTATCATTTTCACACTCTTCAACAATTCCACAATCATTTTAACTCTGGTGTATTTGATTTGCTCATTAGTATGTTGATATGATGTGGTGAATAGTGGGAAACCTGAATTCTTAATTGGGAGGGGTTTTAATTGCAAAATACACTGAAAAATCCTAGAACTTGGCTGAAGAAGATTTTATTCACAGATCGATTCTTCTATTTATTAACTAAGTCTTCCAATATATATTTATGTATATTTATACACGTGTTTATTTGTGTGTGTTTACGTTTATATACACATGTGACAAGAGATTCACAAATTTGATCCAGGAGCCGAAGGGTTGAACCTTGTTTTGTCAGGTAAAATTTTTCTCTGCTGATTCTTGTAGCTATGGGCTGATATCCCTTGAGCATTTTCAGATATTAACTCCTTTGTGCCCAAAGCACCATGTAAAATACACAAATCAAAAGCACCAATATTGCTTTCTATAATGTTTATTCACAAAGAAGATTATGTACAATGTATTTGATTCCAAATTGATGAACATTAACCCTTTTAGGCCATTCAAGTAAAACAAATTTGCAAAACCAAACCAGCCAAGATCACACTTTGAAAAAAAATTAATCCATCAATACTGGTTGTGTTGGATTAAACTTTGCCTTCAACCATTAGCATGTAGAAATTTAAAGTACATGACTCACTAGCAGGTGTGAAAGGCAAATCCTGCTGATGATGGGCTATTCAGCTTATTTCAACATCCAACCATGGAACTGAGGTTGTAAAGATCATACCTGGCACAGTAGACATGGCCAACTGCAAAATAGAAGGGAAGCATATTCCTGAATTTGGTCTGATTTAGAAATCAGTCACCCTCATGTTCAGCCTGGATATACAACATCAACAACACTGGTTTCACCAGAAGCTCAATCCAAATTTGGGCTATCCAGCTCTGACTCACAGCCTGATCCAAGGCTCTCATCAGGTTATATGCTTTCTGGAAATAACCATCCATAATTACACTCCACAGCACTACCCCTGTCATCATCCACGGAGCATGTACATTCTATGGGAAGTTATTCCCATTCATCATCTTGGCAACCCCTCCAAATACTTCTTTTTAGGATATAAAAGAGCCCACTTTCAGCCCTCGGTGAACCTATAACCCCAACAAAACTCACTAAATCATGCATAACCTGGTCAAAAATTACATGTCTTTGAACCCATCTTGTCCCCTATTACATGCATCGCAGCCCTGTAGAGTTGCTGGTTGCATGTCAGCACACTGAAATTTTGGCCTGTTAGATGTGAGCTCTTGTAATTTGGCCATGACTGTCATCATTATACTGGTATCATGATATTGACAGCTTTATATGGATCAGGGTTGAGTAGAACACTTTTGTCTTGGCCTGGGGTAAAGGGTCCTACTCCCTCCCATGTTTTGTATCTATGGAATTCTAGACAGTTGCCCCAAGTGAGAATATTGTTGAGAAAAGGTCAGCCTCTGAAATTTTCCTAATTATTATTACTTGGTGAGCAAGTGACTACTACGACCAATAGTCTGTCAGCATTAGATATGCCAGGCAACTTCAAATCTGATACTGCTGCCTGGGAAGCATATTCCTTGAATCTGCAATACCCTATATATGAACAACAGACACCATTGGAATACATGCTCTAGATAAGCTTCTTGGACACTACCATCTTTCCTACTAGGTCTCTTATTAAACAAATCACCTGGGACTTGATGATTCTAGTTACAAGGAAGGTTATTGTCTGGCTTTGGAGAAACCTTTGCTAACAATATCAATAGAAAGTTGCTCATTGACTCTTGGATAACATCTTTGTTAATGCTGATGCTATAGTTTTTCTTGTCCATATCAATGTACTTTCCATCTTGAATGATTTCCTTGCCAGCTTTAGTTGAGATTGTTTCCATCTCATCCTCGAAATCATTCACAAGTCAGGGACAAGTCACAACTATGAAACGTAATGGTATTAGTCATCCCAGATGAGGATTGTATCAGGAGATCATCGCCATTGTTTGCTGGAGTTCCTAGAGTGGGACCCTCTAAGAAAACTCATCTCCATCAAGGTCCATATAGACCCTAAACAGTTCAATGGAATTCCTTATTGCTGATTGGTCTGCTGTCATCATCTTTACAACTGACTCAAAAGAATGATCTTTGCCGGTGTTGTGTTAACTTCTGCAACTAGTGACCTGTCCTAGGAGTAAACTAATGTTGACAAATCTTTGCTGACAGTCAATGTGGTACCAGGCATCTTCAGCATGGAAATCACCAAGGTCTCCCTGATAATGGTGTTGGACACTTTTTTGCAACATCATTTCACTTTCCTCAAACTTTAATACAGATTTCTTGGTCTTTAAATATCGGCATAAGAATGCAGCCTTCCATCTGAATGGGTTCTTCTTGTCGATTTCAAGATTGCAACACTCACTCAAGAAAATACTATGCTTTTGAAAATCAAAAGGTCCAGCCAAGCCCCTAGCACTTGATCACATTGAAGGAGCATTCGAATCAATTTCTCTGGCTTTCTGACGTTTTTGATGTTTAACAATTATGGCATTTCAGTGGGAATTCATTGTACTTGTCCAATGTTTCTTGAAGCTTAGAGGTACACAGGATAATGTTTGTTATTCAAACTACTCCTGAACAAATCAATGGTCCCTTCTTTGCTTGGCAGTCAAACCACTAACTGATGTAGCACTCCTTCAGCACTGGATCTATTACCACTGTTGAATACATTACAGTCACATTCATCTATCATGGGCAGAAAAAACTGATACAATGAGGCATGAAAACCAAATGAGACAGAAGGGAAATCCAATATGATGGTATGTGTGTTAGTATGAAACCAAATGCAGAGAAGATCCAATGAACACTCTTGAACAAATGAAAAAGTAGCATGAGTTTTGTGTATAATTTATGAGTAATTTAGTAGAAGAATTCTTTCAAAATTTCCAAAAATTTGTCCTTAACGTGGATTTATTTGATAAGTCCCTTTTTTTATTTGACCAAGAAAAAAAATTTTTTTTCACTCACTCAGACTGCTGGTTGTTTTGCTCAAGACCCCAAAACATCTTTCTCCTCCAAAATGCAAGAGTCAATTACTTGATTCAGACTTTTCTGACACTTGGGACTTTTCAGGTGTCTGTTATCTGAGATCATTGAACTTGGCCAAATAAATGTTGATATTAATAACTCAATTTTACAGTGACAGGTGATCAGCAGGTGCTTTTATGAACCCTGCTATATAAACAATAATTCAGGCCAATAGAAAAATTAATACCCTTATGCAAAGTTCAGCCAAAAAAGACCTTCAGTCTCCTAGATTATAAAAGAATTGATATTCATTAATTTGGAATCAACCACATTATACATGACCCCCTTTATGAATAAACATTGGAGAAAGCAAATTTGATTTGAGTTTTTTGCATGAAATTTCATAAATCCCTATTTGTCTTGGATTTTGGCACTTCTGATATAAGGGGGTAAATATCAGAAAATCTTTAAGGGAAATCATTGGGCATCCTCTTGTTCTGAAGAGGTACACTCAAGCTACAAGAATCAGCAGAGGAAAAAAATCTTTACCAGCCAAAACAAGATTCAGCAAAATACCAACCTATGTTTCTTGGACTAAATTCCAATAATATCAGAAACATCAGATGAGTTACAAAATATACTATATGATCTAAATAGGAACAACCTAAAAAAAGGACTAAGATGGATAAAGATAAGACAAGAGTAATTTATTACAATACCATTCTGAAAATGACCATAAGAATAGAGGATGGAAATATCAAAGAATCCATTTACTTGGGGTATTGATAAAATTAGAAAAAGACCATGAATGCAAAATCAAATGAGGTATAACAATTGGTTGGAAAGTATTTAGCAACCATAGAATTTTAAAAGTCCTTCGCTGATATGCCTAAAATGTTAAGTGTGCAATGAAAGCATAATACCAGCTATGATGCAGAAGTATGAAACAAGGGAACTAGCGAAATTACTCGAAAAAAATCTCAAAGTCACACAAAAATTAATGAAAAATGAAATGTTGGCAATGACTCTAAAAGATGCGAAAAGATCAACAAGGATACAAGGGCAGACTTTGGTTAAACTATTGTTGAAGTTAATAAAAAACAAAAATAGGGTTGGACCAGATACAGAGCAAGAAGGATATCAGATGGTACAAAATGTTAGTTGGTTGGTGCCCAAGGGATGGCAAATGCAATCGGAGGAAACAGGACATAAGATGGAGTGATGAGATTGGAAGTTTTGTTGGTAAGACATGGCTATGGTTAGCACAGTCATGGTGGATATAGCATGAGCCTTTGTCTAGCAGTGGACATGTAATGGCTGATGATAATTATGATGATGATGTACATGTAATTGATATACTTTCGAGTTGATCAATTGAAGCATGAAAATGGGCCGATCAATAAATAAGTTACCTTTCTTGCCTTTTTGGGGGTAGTAATCATGAACAAGTCAGAATTTTTCAAAGATCAAGCAGACACAAACTAGGGACCAATTTAGCTTAAACTCACATTGCAAACTGAGCCCTAACTAAAAAAAACTCATATAGAGGGATATTTTTTAAAAGAAAAAAAGTTTTTTGTAGACGTAATGAGGAGTAAATGTTCAAATTTTTGGCCTTCTAGTTCTATTGGTGCAGCTTGTATGTGTGATAGATGTATACATTTGCCAGCCGGACCGACTTAAAAACTTGAGAAACCTACTTAGACAGTTTTCTTTGACAGTTTCTAACAAGTGGTTCTGATAATCTTTAATGATATTATAACCTGTTTTCTTGACTGAAATAAAAACAGCACTTACCTTTCTGTAGTCGAGTAGTTTCTGTAAGAGCCACCCCCACATTTCATCTTCTTCTCCAGACACTTGAGAAAGAGTCTCCATCTCTGCAACTTGTTATTCCTTTGGCTCATTCAAGACACTTGACTTTGTCGTGCTGACTGAGATTGATAACAATTGATGAGCAACTTTAACATAAATCTTTTCTCTCTTTCTGAATCTTCTTACATGTTTTGGCCATCAACAACACTACTGAATGCATAAGTCTTTCTTTTTCTCAGTGCCAAATCGTTAATTTCCTGCTAGTTTGTTTGGACTAGGTTTCACTTTAGCTTGGTATAGCCACGAGATCTCACTTTCAAAAAATAAGAAACTTTAAAGCACTTCTACTAGTTTGTCAGATAAAGGTGTTTTTCCATCACTCATTTGAAACTGTCAACTATGACTGCCACCATTGGTTTCTTCAGTTTTCAAGTTGGTCCAGCTGGCTGGCTATGTATATGTGACACATACACGTTACACCAACTGTACTGAAAATTTCAAGCAAACTTTTTAGGTTATCATGTGTTCTCACATTTATATGTATATACATATATATATATATATATATGTACATATATGGACTTTACCTAACCCAGCTGTTTGTGGTAAAAACTAGAAATTGTTGAGAAAATGTTTTCTTTCTGGTTTTTTGAAAATTCTCCTCCAAAAGAGTTTTTATTTGGGGTGAGGTTCCGTTTTCAATGCAAGTTTTTGTTGAATTCACTCTTTAGTTTGCGTCCAGCAGTTTTGGTTTTTTTTTTTTTTTTCAAATTTGGACTTTGGAATGGAAACATATATGGGTGGCGGTGATTCATAATTCCCCTTATGTCTACTAAAAACAGGTTTTTTTTTTTTGGTTTTTTTTTTAACCCCCCCCCCTCAATTGGTTTCTGGATGGGAGCTCAATTTGCAATGTGTCTATGCTAAATTGATCACTTAGTTTGTGTTTGCTTGTTTTTTTTGAAAATGCAAACTTTTTTAGTGCTCACAGCCCAACTAAATGATCCCTTTTTGTCCAATCAATCAACCCAAATGTAACACACTGCCAAAAGATGTTGATCTCGTGACGGTTTCTATTGAGTGACCAAACAAACCTGTTTATAAATTAGTTCTTTTTACACTGAAGCTTGTGGAGAAGGCATGTATCCATTATTCCTCATACTCTGTCTCTTGGCCAGTTATAACAAAATGTCTTGTTACTGACATGCCATGATATTTGATGTAGTAGAGAATAGTTGAGTGAGCACTTTCATATGGTCAGCTGGAACTCTTTTGTATATGAGTTCATAAGTAGCTTCTGCCAGGGTACATGTCTGTTTGTACAAATTACTCTTTCTCTTTACTCTTTTCTATCCATCAATCTACCTCGTGGTTTCTGATCTCTCAGTCTATAAACCGCTATACTTTCGTTGAAAGAATCTAAAATGTATTTTAAAAACTGAAAGGTAAAAATTTTTGAAAATACAACGGAAAGACAGATGTTGCTATTTTGTGGATTTCCAAAGTTAAATTCAAAAGCCACATGACATTAATTAGTACTATTTATCATGTTTCCTTTTTTAGCCTTAAGCTGGCATCTGTATGCACGGAAGAACATTAGGAAGTAGCCATCAAGCTTTTAGATGTGAAATGATTTTTTATGTATATATATATATATATATATATATATATGCGCGTGTATTATTAAGAAATGGATATATGATCCAACAGAATGATTATAAATTGTGTTATATTATTATCAGCGACTGTTTAACCCAATGGTAAGAGCAACATTACGTTTAATCAGTTACCCTTGGTTGCAGGTTTGATTCCTGTAGCAGTTTCACTTTCTTTAATTGTTTACTCTATTTATGTTGTCTACGCTAAATGATTTATTCACTCTGTAAAAACAGGAGATCATTTCAAATAAGAGTTTCAATATAATATAACACAACTTATAATCATATATATATATATATATATATATATATATATATATATATATATATATATATATGTGTGTGTGTGTTTGTATAGTTTTACAGTAAAAAGTTGAGACAGAGCCAGTGTGTGTTGTCTATATGGAGTTGTTTATTCACATAGAGTGATCCCAACAAGTTTCATCTTCAGTGGAAAAGTCTAACATCTCCAGCATTGGTAGAGCAGTAGATGGTAATGTAAAATCAGTAAAATGAAGCATTTCATTGTAAGTCCATCCTGCTGCTGTGGGTCAGGGGACTGGATTGATGATGGCAATAGCTGTTTAAAGAATAGGTTACTGATGTGTGATTGGGGTCATCCAGGAGTCAGGTCTCCAAAAGACTGGTTGCTATTGAGACATTCCTGGTGGGGAGAGAAAAAGGGTAATAGAATGAAGGGATAAAAATAAGGAAGGAATGATAATTAGGAATCTGGAAGAAGAATGATTTCAGATAATTTAGTGAATAGTTTTGATAGGAAATGCCCCAGTTATTGAAGGTTCTTACATTATTGTAGACTCAGTTAATTCAATCTTCCATTTTTTTTTTTAGATTTGTTTATTTTTTTATTCATTTTATTCTTTTAATGGAATTATAATTTTCCATTGCTGGGTGTGAGAGTGGGTGGGGTGTCCTTAGGGTTGTTATAAAAAAATATTTTTAGTCTTTGGTGTATAACATTATCTTTTGGTTTGCAGGGGTGTGTTAGTTAAGGCTTATGAGAAGTTTGGGTATTCGGTAGTGATGGTGATAATCTTATGGATTGGAGTTAGTTGTCAAGTTGTTCATTTTGTTAGTTTATTTGGGGAAAGTGTTTGCAGAAGCAATATCCACATGTTTTCATGATTCTCAAGGATTTTTGATCTCATACATATATATATATATATATATATATAATCAAAAAATGGATATATGATCCAATAGAATGATTATAAATTGCGCTATATCATATTGAAACTCTATTTGAAGTGACTTCCCGTTATTATCCTGTGAATGTATCATTTAGTCTAGACAATCTAAATAGAATAAACAATTAAAGAAAGTGGGGCTGCTGCAGGAATTAAACTTGCAACCAATAAAGCCAAGCACACCACTCACTTGTTTGTTCTAACCAATGTAACTTGATGCAGTTTCTTTTGTATCAAGGGCCGAAGTCACCACTCCACAACACATTAGTGAACATGCTTAAACATCTAATTGATGCACTGTTTTAAAAAATTGGTCTCATTTGGACAGCCCTCATGTTTTCTGCCTCTAATATTTCAAATTATTGTCATTTCTTATTCATTTCAGTCAGGTCATTATCTGTCCATCTCAGTCTGTTATTAATTAATCCATCACAGTCAGTCTATTATCTATCCGTCTCAGTCTGTTTGAAACTGTCATCCATAGGTTTGTTCAGTTTTTTAATTGGTCCAGCTGTCTGTCTGGCTATGTATGTAAGACACATACAGGCTGCATCAAAGGAGCTAGAAATTTTGAACATTTCATCCTAATTATGTCTCCCAAAACATCTTTCTACCCATCCCCTCAGGCTTTGGGGGTCAATTTACATTGTAAGATGATACTAAATTGATCATTTGATCTGTCTCTGGCAGCATTCATGCATGCCTTTTAAATATTTCACCTTTTTAATGATTACTGTGCTACAAAAGGTGAGAGTAGTAACTTATATTATTCATCCCTTTTTCAAAAATGTTATTGATCACAGCCAACACAGCCTGCTGCCAAAAGATGTTGGTCATGTTACAGTTTCTATTGAGTGACTAACCAGACCTATTTTCTATATATCCCTTTCAGTCTGTTTGTTGATTCTTCATCTCAGTCTGTTTGTTATCTATCGGTCTCTGTCAGTTTGGTATCTCCCCATCTCTTCTGATCTACCTATCTTTGTTTGTTATCTATCCATCCATCTCAATATTCATTATTATCTACATGTCTATTTTCTATTTTGCTTGTCAGTATATATTCAATCCATGGTGCAATTTTTCATTTCCCTATACATTTAAAAAAAAAAAAAGAAAATTCAAGTCCTATTTGTTTAATTCTATGTCATTCAATCTTTGTTCATATCAAAGTGCTTTGTTGTTATCTTCCTTTGAAAATTTTGTTTCTGAGATATGTCCTCAAATCTCTATCACTCTCTTTTCGGTCAATCTGACAAAGTTACATTAAACACTCACTTCCGGTTGGTCTATTGGTTGGTTCTAGTTATGTTCAACAGAAAGAGAAAGGAGGGAGCTTTGGGTCTTATTCACCAGCTGCAATTATGTCATAAGAGGTTTGATGTCATGAAATGGTGTACTGTCATTGAATCTATTCAGATCAGAAAATGAGGTTTCAAGCATTTGTTTTTTACTGTTGCCAAGTATCATGTGTTATTAATAGCTAAAACTGTCTGTGAATTGGCTAAAATTAGCTAAGCTTATCAATTTCCTGCTAACTTTATTGCTAAAAATATATTTACTCATATAAAGCCAACATATCAAAAAAATAACCACCTGCTAAGTGTAATTTAAACTTGATAACTATTTTATTATTAACCAAATTTGCAGGTGAACCATCCTCACCTTCCTCTTTCTCCTGTTACTACAACCACAACTAGAAATGCTACTACTACTTCTTTTAGAATCTCTTTAAAATCAGAAATAGATATTGACGTATGGATTGTGGACGCATTGTTGAACTGATAGTTCTTGTTTTGTAAAGCCTTTCTAAATTGTAATACAATTTTGAAGTCATAAAAGAAGCTTGCAAATGTCACCTTCATGAATTAGTGTTAAATATTCAATGGACCTTCTGTTGTCTCATTTTCTGCATATTTTCTCTTACAGAATTGTCTTAAGAGAAATGCTGACAATGGCTGAATACAGTGAATTCAAAATTTAAATGGTTCGTTGATGTAGTTGCTTAATGTTGACCATACTTTGTGAAAGTCTCTGAAAATCAGTTTCATTTCAAGTATTCGATTTAGGCTCAGAAATGTATTGGGTAGGCACATTTAATGCTCTGCCCTTAATATGAGTAAGTTGAGTTTCTACACAAATCAATGACTTAAATCTTGTTTTAACTTTTGCACAACTCAAACGACTTTAATAAATTTTATGTCATTTTGTTTATTCTACTTTATTCTGAGTAACTTTTTTAGTTATACAGACTCATGAAAATTACTCTGAAAATATTCTTCAGGAAATTTTAACTTCTAATTTGTAAACATAAAGAGAATTCTAGTGTTAGAACAAGGAAGTTTTTGAAAGCCAGGCGCAAAAGATATATATTGAAAAATAAATCATTTCTAATACATGTGATGCAGTTGGTCTCTGTGTTTTGTTTTGAATATGAGAGATTGGTGGTTCGAATCCACCTGGAAACTACTTTTTTTTCAACAGTGGTAATTTTAGTTGAGGTTGTGTGTATTTATTAATATTAAAGTAAGAAAAATGCAAACTTGCAAAATGTATTAATATGATTGTAAAAACATGAAAAATATCAAGCAAAAATTTCTCAACATAAAATAGACAAAACAATATTAATGCTGTGGCAAAATTTCATTTTTCCAAAGTTTGGTTACATATAGGTACATGCCACTAAAATTGGTTATCTCTACGACTGCATTAATATTTTTTTGTTTATTTCCTGTTGAAATATTATTGTTCAGTATTTTTTATAATTATAATAACACATTATGCAGGTATGTATTTTTCTGACTGGTTTTGATATGCTGTATTGTATTTCAAGCATAAAATTACCAATATGTTAGTCATAAGTATAGCTTGTTAACCACCACTCCAATTTGAAACTCTTGCATCAGGGTATCCGCTCTTCATGTCAGTTTTGATAGTTTTAAAATTCTCAAACTATCAATCTATACTATAATATGCTTGTTTGCATCAACCTATGCCCTATGGGCTATTTAACCCTTCATTCTTTAAAAACACAGAAACTTGACAATCTCATGTCACCTCGCTACCCACATATTCCTTAATGATTCCAGCTATGCAATTTAATGACTATTAACGGATCTCCATAAAATCCTCAAAAGAGGACAAAATCAAGCGAAGAATTTCTCTGGATTAGCAAGCTTTCAGTAGAGCAAGCTAAACCTTTGAGAACAAGAAAATCCCATTAGTCCTTAAAAGAAGGTTCAATGCATTTTCTCTATAGTAACTCTATAGTCTCTATAGTAACTTATGAAGCTGAAACATGAGGCCTAATCAAAAGATAGATCCTCAAACTAGAAATCATACAATGTGCATGGGAGAGAATAATGCTCAACCTCCTATGAAGAGTCTATGAGACAGAAGTTAGAGATATCATAGAAATTAATAGAAAACCCAAATGGAAATAAGCCTGTCATGTTGCAAGAATAGCTGGGTATCATGGCTTATGATGTGGATCCCCAGAGATCACAAGCAAAACTGTAGCAAACAAAATATAAGATGGTGTGACAAACTAAATAAGTTCAGAAAATATTGGCTCCGCAAAGCCCATGATAGAGAGGTCTGGCAAAGATGATGCTGGTTTGAATCCAATTTGAGGCTTTTTCTTCATTTTCCGATCAACTTGTTCATCACTGGAGAGTAATGTCTGAAGAAAAAGTTGGGATAAAAAAGTAACTAATAAAATCAAGATGAAAATAATAATTAGTCATGATAATTCATAAGAATAATAATGTACCATGGCAATCGTATATAGTTTTTGTTAACCTATGACTTGATAAATACCTAGAGTCAAACTCTAAACTTAATGATCTTAGTTGCTGAGCCTCCTAAATTACACTGTGTATGTATGAAATTATTATGGAGGAGCAATCTCTGTTAGCTTTGTATAATAAACTCCAATGAAGCATTGTAAAATGAAAAACCACAGTGCAGTTATGTATATCACAAAGTATGTGACAGTTGCTTGAGCAAGCTGTAAACAGCATTATTATCTTTTCCGCTTCTCATCTGCCTCAGCTCATAATATTCACTGGCTTGCTTCCCACATGCAGGTCTTTGTAATGTCAGCACAATCTGAGAGGCAGTCAATTTTGATACATGATTTTTGCCTTGCCTGCACTTGTCAATGCAACAAATCATTGGTAACTGTTCGGAATGTCGGAGATTATTTATTTTGATTTTTTTCACTTTTTGTGCATTGAAATGCAGATAAACCATCAAAGAAAGATATCTTCACCTGTAAAATTTATACATCATTGTTTTTTGTGATACCTGACATATAAGGTGTTGAGCTGTGGGGAAATTTCCAATATGAGTTATGTTAGGAGAAGCATTGCTCTGTCTGGTTCAAATTTGAGCCAAGATTTCTGCCAAGCTATAATAAAAAATGAAATTACCTAGACTTAGAATAAAGCTGAGTCTTGGATATGTACCAGATATTGATTAAAATAGAAACCCATGAAAAGAAACTTGTGAGATGAAGCCGATATTATCCATTTAATTTTGGGAAAAATCTGAAGTTGAACTTTCCAGCAAATAAGCTATTACAATAATTACTAGGAAACGTCTTTCTGTACATAATATTTTGTTGCTATGTCTGATTTTGATATATGTAAACCGATCTCAACCAAATCGAGACTTATTTATGTATAGATATCAAAGTCAGGTCAAATAATTTTTCTTTTGGGTTAAAAAATACAGCAAGAGACTACAGTTATTTTCTTAATATATACAAGCCCAGATATTTGAATAAGTCAATTTTTTAACATAGAGAAGAACATGCAGTTCTGTCAAGATGGAAAATTATCAAAAAAGTGTACACAAAAATTAACAAAATTAGAAAAACCTTTCAAATTAGAAAAGAAGTTGTACACAAATTTTTTATGTTGGGATTTACTCAGTCTTCATGAAAATATTTTTCAATCTCTAACAGTTACTGTATTTTTTGTATACCTATGCCAGATTAAGAATGAAATGATTATTTATTTTTGCTACTATTGACCATCATCATAAATTTTGATTTTATTGCAACTTAACTCAGGGTTATTACTCTTCAGCTGTGGGTAAATTAATTAACGTCATGGATCGGAATGAATAGTAAGTTTTAGGTGAGGCTCGAACTAATGACCCTCTATAGCGCAGGGTGACTTACTCAATGTACAACCACTAAACTACTGAGACTTAGTGACTAGTGTCAGTCCAAGTCAAACCCTTAAACTCACTCCCTACCCGTGAGAGGGTTGTGAGTTCAATTCTCAACTGGGACTTATTTTTTATTCTTATTCACACTGTCAACTTATTTACTCACTGCTGGAAGGTACCCAGCCTGAGTTTTGTTGCAATAAAAAGCAACAACAATCACGATAAAGGTAGATAGAAGCAAATAGATAAAAATCCTTTAAAATACTTCATTTACTAAAATGAATAAAAATAAGATTAAAAGTTTAATGTTTATTCATAGAAGAACATTTGATCAGATCCTTTCACTCAGATGTAAGATACAGTGTATTAGAAACTGTCATCCAAAACTATCAAAATAGTTTTTTTTCAATTCTTAAGTTCGTCCAGCTTGCTATGTATGTATGTATGTATGTATGTATGTATGTATGCATCATGCACACAGGCTGCACAAAAGAAGCTTGAGGACTGCCTGCATTATGTCTGGGTAGAAGGTTTTTTTGTTTTTTTAAAATTCCCCCATACAGATTTTTAGTTTTTAATGATTGGTTCAGTATACAATGCAGGTTTATGCTTAGTAAGCGTCCGCCTGTTTTTTTTTGTTTTCTTTATAAATTCACACTTTTTTAGTGATCACTACCCAACAAAAGGCAAGAAAAGTCACTGGTCATTTGATGGTTTCTATTATTTCTAATTTTCAATATTGTTATTTATAGCTATTACGATAACATACGCCTGAAGTGTAGGTAGCCGAGCAGTTAAAAGCAGAGAGAATCGGATTGGCAAACCATGTCTAGACTCTGGCTGACTTCGTGCTCAGTTTTCATTAAAGCCTTTGGTAAAGACTTGTATCCATCTCTTCCTCTTCTCCTATACATCATGAGCCAACATGCCAAAGTGAACCCCATCAACCTATCTATGTCTCCTTACTTAGGGGAGGGAGGCCTATGTCCAATACTTTGATGGGCCTGGAAAGCCGGAAGTGGATTATGGTAGATTGCTCTTGTGAGATAAAAAAGAGGGAAGTAATGTGATCACTGCTTACACCTTCCGACAACACCTTATATGGAGGGAAAAAATTAGCAATAAATCTTGCCTTATACTTATCTTCATAGAGAGCTATCAAAAGGAAGCATGTTTGACAGGAATATGAAGACTAATTTACAGCTATCCGGATAATAATGAAGCCGAGGTTCAAATGCACTCTTTCTTGGGATTGATGAGTGATGGAAAATATTTTTGTATGTTGTGAGTTTCTTAAAATGAGGCAAACATTAAAAAAAACCCAGATGTTAGTGATTTTTATTTAGATGGAAAACATGGCAACCAAAGATATAAAGTGAAAACGTTCTTTATGGAGAAGTTGTCTATATTCGGGAGCAGAAAAAAATCATTTTCGTGGTGTGCTACTTGATATATCAGTGTAGTATCTATGAAATTGACTTTGGACAACATAATTTTGCTACCTTTTTGGACCACAACTTTTCCAATATATATGGAGACAATGAAGTCATCCTATGTCATTAATTTATTTTATTGGCGTCACTTTATTAGGTGTCACTTGATGCTGCTGTCTCTTGGTTGGATGCTTGTCTCATAACTTGAGTCTTGAGAGCTACCCTGTCGTTGTTTATTAGATTTACTGTCAGTTAACAACCACAAACGTGGAAGGAAGCATCATCTGCCCCTTTCCTTCTTATTTCACTACAAATCACGAGCATCAAAATGATTGTAGAAATGAAGTTTGTGTTCAAATTAAGTATTGTTATTTCATGGGAGGACAAAAGACTTTGAACTTTTCATCGATTCTTATAATAAAATTTAGCAATAATCCCAACACATACTCAATCTTTTTTTTTCTTATGATAGATGGTTTACAGTTTTCAGTAACCCTGCTTCAATTTTTTTAAAAAAGTCTCCCACTTGTACTCAATGTGTAACTGGTGTATGAAGACAGCAGTCATGTTATTCTCCTTTATTTTACTTGTGCAGATTATAGTATAATCCACTTCCGGCTTGCTAGGCTTGCTGAAGCTTCACCCTCTAGACTCAACTCTGTCCATTGTCAGCTTCTTACAATACTGGCACAGGAGTTTGACTTTGCAGATTTGCATTCAAAGTTATCTGTCTCCTACATTATTCACTAACCAAGACTGAAGAGCCCAGTCTACCATGCCATTTATCTGGGAAGAGAAGCGATGGATTCATACTTTTTCCAAGGGCGATAGTATGGAATAAATGCAAATTGTCTCAGTTGTAGCTTGAACTTGGTTTGTTGATTCTATTTTTAATGCTTTTAATTGCATCTCGCTTCAAGATTTTGGAAGCAGAAAATGACGAATTAGGTATGTCTTTTTCTGTTTGGGACTTAGTTTGCTTTTCCCCAATGTTCAATGAGTGACAGCTGGTAATCTGAAAGTTGAACTTTTTTTTTAGTCCATTAAATCAGGAAGTAAATGTTACTGGCTTCCATATTTTTGAAGACATCGATTACTATCCCTCTTTTCCGTGCAAAGATATTTGTAGTACATTTGGAATGAATTGAAAACATTTATTTATCTTCAAATTTTGGTTTTACTATCAACGATTGTCAAAGCAGACAGTGTTTAGAAACAACTTGGTAGTTCAATTGAAAACATACCTAATATAAAACCGTTCTCAAAAATCCTTTATCAATTATTGTTAGATCAACTACCAGAAAATGCAAATTGTGGTATTAAGGTGCATGTGTCGTTTTATGCATCCTACTGTGTATCTTCTCAATATTAATCTTTATTTCATTTGCGAAACATATGGTGTTTTTTGACAGATGATATAAAAAAAACAGCACTGAAGTTCCATCTTGTACATGGAATTTGTCTGCCTGATCATTAATATTGAAATAAATAGCAATACAATGAGAGCTAGTATATGCTACTTTTGATGATCCAAGAATGTTCATTATAAATATGGACAAAAGTGGGTCAAGAGAAAGGCAGTTTGTATAATTCAATCCTGTTACTTTTGTATTAGCATGTTATCTGAGTCCAGGTTCATTTTATCAAGTCATTAGACAAGATAGTATTTTACTACATACCCTTTAATTACAACTGACAGTAGTCAGTTGTAATTAGGGGTAAAATAATATACATTATATATGTATTCAGTTTCCTTATGACATTAGAAAATTAACTCTTATTCTAATTAAATAGGATAGTTTATAACTTTACTTACTCCATTTTATCTAAGCTCATTAATTCTGCTCGCTATCTCTTTGTATCATTTTGTATTTGCTTACTTATCATTTATGTATATAAACTTGAGTAAATGAACAATAAGAATAATTTAAGGCCATATGAATAAACATTTAACAATGAACAAAATCAAGTGTTCTGAGAATGATGTTAAAATAAAAACATGGAAATATTAACAAAATCAATTGCACTTCTTTCAAAGATTTGTTCTGACAACTGAACTAGTTCTTTGTGCTGCTGATATTGTTATCACAACGTTCTGGCTTATTCATTCTGCATAATCAGCATATATTTACTGGATGAATCACAAACTAGATAAAAATGTTATGGAAACCTTTTGATAATGAACAGCTTTTCCAACTTTAATCTTCAAAAGTATAGATTTATTTGTGTGATTTGATTTTTTACTTAATTTGATTCAAAGAAGGAATTCATGTTCTCATGGCACTATCCAAAAATTTGCAGAATTTAAATAGGTTGATCAATCTGTTCATTTCTCAAGCTACCCAGTGTTTTGTGAGTCTTGCTTGCCTTAATACATCTCTCAAAATCACTCCTCCTGGGAACTGAAAAAACTCAACATTTTCTATCAATTTTTCATTCTTTGAGAAAAGTATTTCGTATGTTCTGGTTTTTATGTCATCACCTCTTCACTTTTGCTCTGCAGTTTGCTTTGAAAAGAGGGGTTGTCTGGAAGACCTCATTTTGCCATATCTCCCTGTCAGAAGCCTCTGAAGTCCACTAGCATGTTCATTACACAAGGACTACTTGAAGAGTGTCCATATTTTTCTGTGGTGTCCCACTTCTCTGCTGTCCACAGACCAGTTTGTCAAACAGGAGGGTCTTCAGAAGGTGATAGTTTTCCATCACTAGGTGACCTGCCTATTACTTGTGGCCCTGGGTGACATGAGGACTTTAGTGTTTGGGATGAAGTCACTCCAGTGCACTATGAGAATGATGTGGAGGCAATATTGATGGAGGCATTTGGAGAGCATAGATGGCTTTGGTATATGACCCTAGACTCTGCTCCTTGAGAAGAGGCAGGCAGCACAATGGCTTTGTAGACTTGTTTTGTGTCTTTCCTGAGGTTATTATTTTTCTAAAACACGTTTGGACTGTCTATCAAAAGTTTGGGGTGCCTTTGCCAGTTTGCAGTCAATTTCTCTATCCATCCTGGCATTAGAGGCTACTATGCAACCTAGATAAGGGAAGTCCTGGAAAGCTTTCAGCTTCTTCAGAACTATGGAGATGGAGAGTGGGTAATTGGTATAAGTTGATGGAGGATTGCAGTATTCTTCATCCAACTTTCAATTGTTCTTTGTCCTTTGTAATGCAGTTTACTAAATGCTTAAGAGCCACCTTTGAGTAAGCAGCTAGACCCACATCATCAGCAAATAGTAGCTCCAGCTTTTTTGGTGTAAGCTCTAAATTGCTTGTTCGACAGTTTACTTAGTGTGTGTGTCTATATATATAGAAATATTTACTAGGTATCTCCCCCGCCCCTAAAAGGCTAAGGATTTAGTGAATTACAGTCATTAAATTATAACTCAAATCATACTTAATTGTGTTCATAGTAATTCACTGAGAGTCAATTTAACAATGAATACTTAATTTAGCAAGGGAATCGTTGAGATCTCAGCAAGGCAAAACTACAAACCTATTTTAGTGACTATAGTCTACTAAATCCTAAGCATTTTTCTTTTGTCACCTAATATATATAGGTATGTATAAGTATATATATATATATATACATAAGTTCTGTCTCAAAAGTATCCAGCCATTTTGAATATCTCAAGCCAATCAGAGAGAACCTTACTGCACATGAGTGAACTGAAACTCTTCTGTGTAGTTATTCAGTTGGCAATGTAATATCACTGAATGAGCTGATGCACTGAGTGAATGTCACATTCACAATGACTGGATTAGCTATTCTTCATATTTTGTGCAATTTTTTTTTAATGAAATGTCCATTTTGACACAGTATGTTTAAACAACTATTCGACTGTATCCTCTTCTATAACGACCCCTACAAGCATTCATACACATTGCAATGTTAACTTGGGCAATTTTTTAATAAAATTGCCTTACTCAGTAACATATTCACTACCATAGGTGAAATAATTCATCATAGCAAGTTGCCAGTCACTTGCCATAGACAAGATAACTCATTTTACAATAGTGTGTGCTTCTTCCACAAGATGGCTAAACACCACTAGATAGTGTAAAGTACATTAACAAAATGCACAACAGCAAGTGAGTAGATACAAACGTAAGGTGGCCTTATGTGTATTTCCCTATTTTAACACATGAAGTAAAGTAAAGAAATATGTAGATTCTGGAGAATTTAGACGTTATTTTCACTGCAAACATCAAATTTAGAGTAAGGAAAATATCTAGAAACATCTTGATTCTGAAAAGTCAAGATGATATTATTAAATTTATTAAAATAAGGCCCTGAAGAGGTCAAAAAGTCTTCTTTTCTGAAAATGAAATTTTTAAAAATTTTGGAAGTACTGATGCCAATTTTTAAGTCCATAGACATGAAGGTGTGGCCAGGAGCACTGGAACACACAATAGGATCCTTTGCCATCTTTGGTGGCTATGATTGTTCAATATTTTAACACATTTATGTATATATAATATTTACTAGATATTCTGGTGTACAGATTAATTAATTTTCATAGAAATAAAACCATTTTAAACATAGAATGAAAACTTTCTATTTTCATCAGTTTAAATGTTTTCTCTCAAAAAGGCTTCTTCTTGCAACTGACAGAATTTTTTAGAAAAATATTTTCACAATATGATGCTTGAAAAAGTACCATATTTTCTCTCCAGTTTTGGGTAAATGCTTTATGAAGAGCGGTACCAAGCTTATAAAAGCATAGGGAAAAATAGATGGATTTTGAAGAAGAATAAAAACGCAATATCACTTTAAACAGTAGTCAACAAATTGAAATGTTTATTGGATTCATTTTGTAGGACTTAATTTTTGTCATTCCAAATCCAGATCATTGCTTTTTTGTCTTTTTTCTCTGGAGAAACCATTCAGAATGTTGTCTGCTCTTATTGTATAAAGACAAAGATTAACTGTTTCTATGAAGAAATTTTTATCCAATAGTTTTATGCAATGTGCTGTTGAATAAAAAAAAAAAGGAGCGATTTTTACCGAAAAAAATGAGTATAATAATAACAACAATAATTTTGGAAGATTATATTTCAAGTGATAATTTTATTCTTTCTTTCTGTCTCGACCAAAGCAAGTCCCATAATTCTGAAAGTTTTTAGTATACCTTGGATGATTTAAGTCAAGGGTATTTCATACTAAAACTAATATTTTTGTTGCTGGATGTCTTGCTGGACCTTAATTGTCTTAGCAATTGTATACACGGTCTTTTTTTCTTGAAAAATGATGGATATTGCTGGTGTCTAAAAAATTATTCTGACCTGAATACTGCTGAGAAATTAGGACCATCATGAAGGAGCATGTTAGAAATTGTCTCTTGAACTTTCTTAACAAACAGCAGAATTCTTGACAGCACTTGGCATGGATGATTGATGAAATTTTCAGGAAACAGATGTCTAAAGAGTTCCTTTGCTCATTTAAAACTAATATGGATATCATGAATACTCCTGGGGAGAAATCAATTGAAAAATATTGATTGCTGATTTGGTATTACTTGCAATGAAAATTGATTTAATTTTGAGATGCTCTTGATAAACTATTTATTAAGTCTAGTCTGACACAGTGCAATGATATTGAAGCACTCACTGAGGATCAAACTCACTTGTAAATACTCTGCAGCAGATGTCCTAGGTAGATATTCACCAAACTTTGTCTAGTCTGGCACAAGGCCATAAGAATAGGGCCCTTTAAAGATTTAGCTAACAATGGCTACTGAGGTTTCCTTGCTAAGCACATGGAACCTTTCAAGTGAATGCCGTATTTCAATTGATGAAAGCATAAATTCTTCAGCTCACTTCAGAGTAACCAACTATCTATTCATAATCCAGTACCTACTGTTGATTTTGATTCTTGTAAAATCTTTGCTATCATAGTGGTATAATGAGAAACTTTGTGAATCCTTCAGCTTGCCTATACTATTCTTAGTTCAATTTAAATAGTTGTTTGCTATTGCTTAGTATAGTGAATTTAATCTATTTTCTCATTAGGACCAAATTTGGTGCTTTCTTCAGTGAATCACTGAGGGGACATTTAATAACCTCTAATTTATATTGGCTGCCAACTTTCAAAGGAAAACATTTTTCAATGAACGTAATCAAAATGTAATTTGGTTATTTATTTATTATTTATTCAGACTTTGAAATCAGAGGAAACAAATGTCTTTTTCAAATCTCTGGAAGAACAGCATGACTGAGTTCAAGTTTTGGCTAAGGCTGCTTAAGTTCACTTTGTACTACTGCCCTTGGGAAAGGTATGAAATCACTTCCCTTCCAGCTATGAGTGGATAGTTGGATCCCTTGAGATCTGTAAGATAGTCTAACAAGCCTAAGTAAAGGAGGTGGGTTGGGCCTGGAGCAAGTGAAAACCTACTCACTACAGAAACCGCAGCAGTGTTATCCCCAGTGATTGTCTGCTAGTGTGGTATGGATGTAGCCTCATGCTCCACAGGGAGTCCACAGGAATAGAATCAACTATAACAATAACTTTCTGAACTTACTATCAAACATTAGTGATATGACGTTACCTATTGAATGACTTACCAAATCTATTGTCAAAGGCTCTCATGTAAAACTAGCCTTTTCATTAGTGATACATTAAGGGAAGACTTTTTGGTAAATCAGGACTCTTTCACTAAACAACCACACATTGGAAAGCTCAAATCTAAATCTCCAAGAAAAATTCAAATCAGTAAATCTCAACTGAGATAGCAACATTTTAACAGCTTCCATAAATTAGAAATCATTTTGCTTTAATTCCAGAAAAAGTTATGAATCTAAATTCGGTTATGATCTGTCTCATTCTGTATTTTCTAACTTGGAGCTTAAAAATTATCAAGAATAGGTCTGGTTAGTCACTAGATAGAAAGATATGCAACCAATACCTTTTGGCAGCATGTTGTGTTGGAAGTGATCAATGAATAAATTATAGCCCAACCTTTTTGGGGCAGTGATCACTGAAAAGTTTTAATTTTTCAAAAAACAGGTGGATACAAACTAAGCACAAACCTACATTGCAAAGTGAACCCTCCACTAAAAACCTATTTTGGAGAGGAATTTTCAAAAAACAAAAAAGATTTTTTTCTAGATATGATAAGGAATAAATCTTTAAATTTTTAGCCCTTTAGCTACATTGATGCGGCCTGTATACAAGATATATACATTCATACATATAGATGTATGAGCTGAAGTGGGGGGGGGGCTCTCCCTTCCCAAATTCAGGCAAACAAGAAAACTCAAGCGATTGATACTTTTGCTGCCAAGAAAGGAAGAAAACAATATTTCTTTAGAGTTGCATGTTGTTCGATTTGTACTGTGTATTGGCAATCGATGGAAAGACTTTTTATTGAAAATTAGTTGTGTTTTTCATCTGTGTAAAATTTTGGGTAAATTGAGCCTTCCATCTCCCGTATTTGTTTTTTTTTTAAATTTGTGTAAAATTCCTGCCATCATTATCCAATGTGTTCCTATACATGTAGGCATATACATATATATTGCCAGTCTGAAAAGCTTAAAAACTGAGAGAAACCTATGTTGACAGTTTTGGTTGACAGCTTCTAATTCATCTGAAAAATAATTTGAGATTTACTTTAATGCCTGAATAAACTAATAAGAAACTTACACTTTTTTCATTTCGAGAAATTTTCAGCATGTTTGCTATTCTTACAGAATGACTGCATCAATTTACCTCTACCAAGCAAAGGAATTCCAATCCCTACTAATCTCTTTCATTTCATCTCGTTCCAATCTCATATATTGAACTATTATGCTTTCACTCTTTGCTCTCTTGATATAACTATTGAGCGACCACATGTTGACACACCCAATTAGGTTAGATATAAATCTCAAAAAGCATTAATTTTACGCTCTTGTTATATGATTCAGCATGCTCTTTTAATGTATATGCCAATATGTGGCACTTGACCAAGTCCTACCACTGTTGCCAAGACAGGTTTCCTTCCATAACCTCTGTCGCAGCATAACAACTCATTTATTCTATACTACAAATTTTTATCTTTTGTACACTAGAGAACTCAAGGCAATTGGAGACATTGCTTTAAAATCAAGATCTCCTGGGCTGAAAAAAATATCTCTTGGCACTTGTGGTGGTTAACTCAGATTACTACACTAGGAAAATTGCTTAAGGATGTCTATGGCTTTGATTAATACTTTATATGACTCAGTCATCTCAAAACTACTTCTATATTAACACTTTTCCCCAAAGGAAATTTTTCAATCTCATTTGTTTCCCCTGCTTTCTCTTTTGTCATAAGTTTGACATGAGTCTTTGAGGATCAGTGTTTAATAGTTATTTGCCTTGGGCACTTGGATATGTCTTCCTCGCAGCATCTTCCCATAGGTCTCATAGGAGGGATTCAAGGCATTTACTGCTGACTGCGGTTATCACCTGGGTACTAGGGGCATGTTATAGATATACCACATTAAAAAAAAGTCCTGTGCCATATTTCTTACCACATGGGTGATGGATAAATACTCATATACACATCAAACTAGTATTCTTACTAGTGTATAACTTACCGGTGATCAATGACAAAAATAAATCATCAGTCTATGTAAGTATTACAAAGATATAGGTTTTATTGGAGTTTCTCATTCCTTTATAGTTTTCTTGTCATCTCCAGTATGTAAAAAGTGTCATAATTAAACTGACTTTTTATGCTATTCTTGATATGATATAATTGTCATTAACAATCATGCACATGGGATTGCAAATATTTGCATAAAACTGTGAAACAAAGGTTGTCTCTGCTTTTAAAAAAAAAAAATTCAGGTCAGCAGGGCAGTTGACTTTGTTTCCTGCTTCCACTAGTTGTGTGAAGGCAAACATGACCCTAGTACCCCAGAATAAGGGAGAACTTGATTATTTTCCTGAAAGAGTGGATTTGGCTGGTGGCCAGGAAATCTATCTAATCTCAATGGTGCTAAGAATCTTGGGGCCATCACGAAGGAGTGAGTTGGAAATTTTCTCCTGCATTTTCCTGGCAAGCAACAGCAGTCAATGACAGCATTCAGTAGGGATTGGAAAAGTTTTTGAGGAAATAAAAGATAACAACAAATGTTCAGTTAGAAACTTCCTTTGCATATTTAAAAATAGGTTGGATCTCATAGAGGTTTCTGGTGAGAAATCAATTTTAAAATGTTGATACTATGATGATTTGGCATTGCTTGCAAAAAAAAAATCTTATTATTTCCTAATTGGCTCTCATATGCCACCTGCCAGAGAGAGAGAGAGAGAGAGAGAGAGATTATGGTTATGATGGGTTGTTCTTTTTTTTCTGATTTTATTACTTTTTTGCATCGACATCAAAAAGTATTTCTATGTTTACATTAGGAGAAGGATAGAAATATTTCTTAAATTATTTAAAGTATTGTTGTGATGTGCAATGCTTGTAGCTACATCTTTCTTGGGTTTAATCAAAGAAGAGCTGGAGACCTTGAATAATGTAGACAGTCGACAGAATACTGAAGTAGAAATACAAAGGAAGATTGTGAAGACTTCTCTCCTTCAATAATGAAAAAAAGTTATTTTATAGAGGAAGCAGTGATTGAATTAAGCAGGCCTTTCAGTCAGCACTTTCAGAGGTCACTTCTTTTCACTAGAAGTACTTGTTTCATCTCATTTCTTACCTTTTGCTGGACATCAACACTTCATTGTCACTTTTATTCTAACCCAGTCTTGACTCTAAAATGCTTTGATACCAAATGACTTATTAGTGTTTATCAGTCATTTATTCATTGGTAGATATTTCTGTACCAGTATTGCTCTCTCTCTCTCTCTCTGTGAACTGACTATCCCCACTCCTTCAAACCCTGGAATCCTATTTTTGATCAACTAACGATGACCATTTCTACTTGCATACGTTATACTCATAAGTTTTTTACTGTCAAACTTATACTCTAGTTTCATCGGAAGAAGATGCCACCAACAATATCATTGCTGCCCTACATTCATCATCATCATCATCAACCTTTTAACATCCATTACCTCCCCAAGATTTGCCAGATCTCTCTATCATGGGCATTGCAGAACCAGTACTTTCTGAATTTATCTAGTTTGTTATGCCATCTTATTTTCTGCCTGTCACAATTTTTCATATGATCCCTGGGGATCCATGTTTTTGGGTGTGATATCCAGCCGTTGTCTACCATTCTTGCTTCATGACCAGCCCATTGCTATTTGAGTTTTCTAACAAGTTCTATGATATCTCTGATTCTTGTTTTCTCTCTAATATACTCAGCTGTCTTCTGATCTCTCCACATGATGTTCAACATGATTCTCTCATGTGCGCTTTGCATGGTTCTCAGTTTGAGAGTAATCTTTTGGCTATGTTCTATGTTTCACTTTACCTCCTATAATTGAATTTTCATCTTGTTTTCAAGAAAATGCAAATTAGTATAGTTATCAGAAAACTTTAAAAATGGAATCTGAACTTAATTAGACACTGTCACTTTCGCACTAATTCTTTGATGAAAGGCATGAGTACAACTCTCCCTGCATTTTTCCTCACCAATCCTCTCAACTATTAGTTATATAGTGGTAACTGATAGAGAAGAAACTGTGTGGATAAGCACGTCAGCAATCCATTATTCCATGATTGCCTGTCCAGGTAAAAGTAGTAAAAATCATATGAATAGGCAAAGCAAAAATTAATCCAAATTTTTAAATTTCTAAAAGCTAACTTTTTGAATATATCATAGGAATATCAGACTTGTGAAGAAAGTTTGAGATTAATCACTTGTCGCCCTCCTGCATCTTGGAATTTTAGTCTAGGATTGAATACTGCTCTTATCTAATTGCACAAGTCTTACAATAGGCTATGTTCTCCAAGAGATTATATACTGTCACTTTCCCAGCAGTCAGTGATATGAAATTTGAAGCCTGATCTTCATCTGAACTTAAATGAAAGTTGATGTTGGATCACAAACTTGCACTTGAGTTTTTCACTAAAATACATTTTGTGTCACAATGTAAAAATGTAGATGAAGGAGAGTGTATCTAAATGATATCTTGAATTTCTTCTTCAGTACAACGAGTAAAGCCTCTTGTCAATTTGATCCTCCAGAAAACCCAGTGCTTCTCTTCATGTATATAACATTCACATTAGCTTTCTTGCACTTAATTCCTACTGAGAATTTAAATAAATGTGTAGAAATCTCTTATCCAATGAAAGGCAAGCTAACAGGGGTGTATAGAGCCAAATGTCTGCATGAGGTTGCAGCGGACATTAATCTGTCCTTGTTTTGGGGGTCAAACTGGAAATCTTATTCAAATCATCTCGGATATACTTGGAACAATGGGAAGTGAAAGCAAATGACAACTACTTATATTAAAAATATGGTAGCAGTCATTGACTGTTGATGTATTTTTATCACACGTTGTTGCCATTGTTACCATTGCTGATTGAAGAAGGTCAGTCAGTGTGCCAAAGGCCAATTTCGTTCAGAATACTAGTATGAAATAGCATTCATATACTAAAGTTGTATTTGACCAATCAACCATTCTTCTAAGGATTTTGTGTATTTTATACAAAACTCGTCATTAACAGCATATCTAAGCAAGTCAATCTGTCCAAGTCTGAGATATCCTTCTTTTTGGAGATGGTCACCCTGATAGTGACTGGTGTGTCTTTTTAGATCTTATAAGTTAGGATTTAGTTTTATACATAGCTTTTTTTACTAGAAAATATTTAGTGATGTCAGTTTTAGACAGCAGTGTTTCTGACTCAATAATATTAGTTTGAAATAATGGTGGGTTAATCTTGAAGAGATAAGTCTTTGAGGATTAGAATAAATTATTTATATAAACTTTCCAAAATACAGTTTTGTCATTGAGAGATCTGAAGTTCACAATACAAGAAAATACACGTAAATCACATGAACTCTAACAAATAATGTATTTATCATGAATTTGATTGATATTAACCATTGTACTCAAGGTGCTTGAAAGTTTGAATTAGACAAAGTAATTTATTTTGTAATTGTGTCTTTGTAATGAAAATTCAATTCCATAAATTTTTGAGAGCTTTTGATTTTTTTACCAGTGCCCTCATTTTTAGTTAGACCTTCATGAACTTTCAATTATTAATTTTGACTTGTATTTTTTTATCTTAATTTTAGTTGCTTTATTTATGAACTTGTTCAACAGGAAATTGCTAATTTTGTTTCAAGCTTGTCATGTTTTCCATTTTGTTGAAAGTGATGAAATATTTCCAATTGATATTTCTTTTAAAAGAAATATTTGTTGACTATTCAGTTAGAATATAAAATCATTCCTCTAATTTTTTTTAGACAAATTTGGAAAACCTATCAAATCATGATTTTTTACTTGTTTGAGGCTGCAATGGTGCTGAAGCTGCAAAAAACACTGATCTTGGCAAATAAAATCATTGTTTGGTAATAAAAAAAGCTTAATGAGTGGATTCTATTTAAATTGAATGAGGAACAAAAAAAATCAGATTTATGGTAGCCTGGATTAATAATTTTCAGTAACATGAAATCAATCATTACATTGCATTATAAAATCACCTGTGACGAAGAACAGAATTTTGTATGATGACTTGTGAAAATCTGTAGGATGGATGGATGTGAGTAGGAAATTAAAACATCAACTAAAACCAAATTATAATCTCTAGAAGGTCATGGTGAGAGTTTGATGGAATGGGAATGATTCATTATATTATAGCTTGCTTTGAGGTTGTTAAATAATTCACACAGATGTGAAGACCTGCTAAAAAGAGAGCATTCAAAACTCAAACTGATTTTATAATTAGAAATCATGTCATTTTGCTGTATGATAACAAATTGCAAAATGTTATTACATGTTACAAAGATGATATTTCTAAAGCTGAATCACTTGAAGTCTTTGTTGTTGATATCAGCGATGCCATTGTTGGTCATAGAAGTAAACTGTCAGCACATTCCTGTCGCATTTTTTCCACGGGGAACGTGTTGACGGTTAGATCTATCATAGTTGTCAAGCCAGGGGATTAGTCCTTTTCTTTTGCACCTCAATCAGAATCAGTTCAAGATAGAGACTTTATTGCGCCCATCAAAACATCTACTGATAAGCAGTTTTTCAAGTGTGTAGACCACTCTCAAGCAAGCACTCCCATCAAAATCAATTTAAAGAAGAATTCAATTATTCTATCAGTTTTTTCTAATGGTGATTTTTTAGGAAAAGAATCAACTACTTGTGTGGCGGAATAAATGTATAGAGACTAAAGAAATATATTTTGATTGAATCAATTTCATTTTATTTATAAACAAATTGTTTTGTTTTTTTGTATATTTTGATAATTCCACTTTTCAGCTTGTTTATTCTCCAGCTGACATCAGGTGGAGTTTTAATATGATAGTGTTTTTCTTCTAGACTATATCATAATTATCACTAATGGTTTTTAGAATTGTTTCTCAAGTATTTATTAACATATGGGGATCTGTTTGTTTTGTTGGGTCTATGATTTGATCCGGCTGAAATTATTTCTTATTAAATTTCATTGAAAAGGGAAATATTCTCTTATTGAAATAAATTCAGTAAATGTCCCCTTGATCTAACCTAATAAATCATTTTAAATCTGGTCAATTTAAAATTGGCGAATATAATTCTTTTTGATCTTCTTTCAGACATTTAACTTTGGAAATGATTAATGGAGAAATCAGATTCGGAGGGCAAGAGTTGATTCTACATATTAATCATTCTCAAGTTACACAAATTTCATATATGAGTCCTCGTTTGTCAATTTTCTTAGAACAATGTATTATTTTGAGCTTAGATAGTAATTACATAAGCTGATGAATGGTGTTTCTTTTCATCATTTTATTGAAAGGTGTTAAGATCAAGCACATATTGATTCACCGTAGCCATGATCACAGACCTGACCAAACAACAAACAAAGTAGCAAGATATTCTTCCCTTGTCACTTGGTTGTTTTTGTTGTGTCATTACCACTTGATCTTTAATCTTGTAAATTAGCATGAGTACTCCACTAAACATCTTCTAAAAGTGCTTATTTTTAATTTTGGAAATTTCCTGTAATAGAAATTTTTTTTTCCTTTTTAGAAATGTGTCAGTGCTACCAGACACACTATTTGAAACTTATGAATTCACTTGAGTAATCCACTAAACATTTTCTAAAAAGAGTTTTCTAAATTTTTAGAAGTTTTTTCAATGGAATTTTTGATGACTTTTGTCAGTGCTTATGAAATCATTTTTTGGTTTAGAATTTTGCAAATGTGCATAAGAACATATTATAGAGGCCTTTTAGGAATGGTCCTTTAGATTTTTGGAAAAAATGTTTTATTTATTTTAAAAAGCTATGTCTGAATACAAGTATCACTATTTTCAAATGAGATATTATCAATAAGGCATGCATGACGCCCACACGCACATCCTCATCCTTTTTTAAAGCAGGCAAAATCAGGTCAAAAAGGTAGAGATTTTTTTATTATCTACTTTTTATTAGTTAAAGTATTGTAAACTAAGGCTTCTCAAAGTCAGGTTCTCAACACTTCTGGGATTCTGAAGAAAATTATTAGGGTTGCAAAAAATTTTTTAAATCCTCTTCCAATGAATAATGAGTTTTTTTTTATTTTTTGAAAAATGCCCTTTTTGCGAAAAAATATTCTGTGGTGGTTTTTGTATGATTGTGTCAGAGCTATCGAACACACTACAGTGATTCACTTAATCACTGGTTTGACATTTTACTGTATGTTATTAATTTATATATTTCATCACCTGTGTATTTATCGCTTTTCTTCTTATTTTTTCATCGTTGTTCCATGATGTAAAATAGAACTAAATAAGTGTTTGATGCATTCTTTTATAAGATTCGTTGGGTTTCTGGATACTGTTCTTATTTTTTCTGTCAACCTGTGTCTCTCTTTGTTTATCATTAGTGAAGGATGCTGCACTTGTAGCTGAATAGACAGATAAAAATATTATGTAATATATGTCAAAGAATCATCTCCTTGATCTAATGCATTCATCAAGCCCTCATTAACAATTTCATACTCTCATGAGTCTGTCAAGAATGACCCATTTACACACATGTACTTGACACCAGTAAGTAAGGTCTTTCCACCCACAGCCTCCTATATATCTTAGTTTTCACCAGTTTATCTCTCTGATAAAATAAATATACTTAGAACTCCTATCATCCAGTTCACATCAGTCAGCAAAGTGACTCTTGGACACACTGGGAACATGACACCACATCAGATAAAGTTTTTCTAACCACAAACCAATTAACTATATAAAGCTACCTGACCTGAATGAGATACTTCTGCTTACATATTAATTCCAGTTTATCTCAAATTAGTTCTATTGATCCAATACACACATTACTCCCAGGGTACATGATATTCCTTTGAGACCACAACACACAGCTCAACAAAGTAACTCACCAACCCAGTTTTTTTCTGGACACTTGGAAACTACAAGGTTTAATTAAAAAGTGGTCAACACCTTTTCATATCTGGGACATCACGCTAAAATAGGTGGAGTTCAAGTTCAAGCTGTTTGCATCCATTTTGCACTTGGAAAAGATATGAATTCAATCCCCCAGGTATGAGTCAATAGAAGGACGGTTAGAATTCTTTAGCCCTATGAGGTAGTCCATCTAAAAGAAGGTTATTTTGACAGAAAAAAAACCTACCACTTGGCTGTAGCCATAACTGGTCCCCAGTTGGGTTGAAGGTTGAGGGTTGATTATGAGGCTAGCAACTCCAGTCCCTAAAACCTAGATGCTACTGAAACCACAGCCGAGGGGGTACTGCCCCATGCTCCAGAAGGATTATGCAGAAATAAAGACTAAGAACCATTCTGATGTAACAAACTAGGATGTTATAATTCATTACATTGAGGCAACTTGATAATTGACATGTGTTACTTGATTCAATAACTACTGAAAGTACTTTTATTGTGAAAAATATGGCATGGAACATCAGATCACTCGTATAGTAACCCTTTTCTTTTACTGATGCTTACATTAATTCCTGACCATGGACAATCGCTTTCTACCTGATTTCCAGTTCACAACGTATAGATTGCTAAAACAAATCTTAGATCAAGAATTGAAAAATTTGTTCATAAGTCATCATGGATTTTTTCTTTCCAAACTTCTGAAAATATTTAGTTTGTTGCTGCAAAAAATAATAAAAGGGAGTTTATTCAAAACGAGGGTTTAGTACATCATACTTGACATATAAGGGCATTGTTACCTAATTTATTACTTACTTGATAAAGGATTGGGAGTATGCTAGCTGAACACAATGAAAAGATGAGAAAATTCCTCTGAGTAAGGATCAACTCCTGTTATATTTTTTTTGCTCGTGGACACAAATATAGTACAATATTTTCTGTTCAATAATGCTGTATGGTATCTGCTATCAAATCATATTGCATATATGATTCTGATCAAATCTGCAACATGTGAGTCATGTAACGTGCTGACATTTCATTACAGCTGAATAATATACTTTTGGCAAAAAAAACAATTGATTTCCTATAAAATTCTGCTACTGATTAGGAAGGGAGTGTTCAGTATTTGATTAGGGCCAACCTGATCAATTCTGTTTCTTATTTGCTTTGCCATTTGCTTGTTCATGGATGGTGTACGTGCCATGATCAGCCCGTGGAATTCTTTCATTGCATACAGCTTACAGTATATTACTTTTAGTCTTTCAGTGCAGCGAATTGTTGTCCATTCTTTGATAAGAAAAATATATAAACGTATCATTCTTTACAAATATGTAAGAAGCCCAAAAGGGTAGAAGCATAAATGTGTTTGTGTAGCAAGTCCATTATTTCACTATATTTAAAGCTCTACTTGAAATAAATGTTTGTGTGTAGAGTGCTTTATAAAATAAACCCATCACACGTCAGCTCTTGATAGTCATCTATGGAGCTGAAACATGGAACGTAACCAAGAGACTGACTTGCAAACTGATAACCATGCAATGTACACATGAGAGAATCATACTCAAAATCGCATGGAGACACCATAAGATAGCACAGTATATTAGGGGAAAAACAAGAGTCCAAAACATCATAGAAACCATTATGAAACTCAAATGGCAATGGGCTGGTCATGTTGCAAGAATGGCAGACAATGAATGGACATCACAGCTCACTACATGGATCCCCAGAGATCAAATGCAGAATGAAAAATGCTTTATGACTGCAGTCGGATTTGAACATAGAAATGCCTGCTGATAGCGAAGCACAAGCATACCCACTGTAAGAGATGGCCATAACTGCTGATTCTTTGTAACACTTTTATAAACAAACATAATTTAATTTTTTCTACAAAATAAGTATACATGATAAATGGTGTAATCCTATCTCAAATACTCTATTCGATCTTTAGCTTCTTTTTTCTGTGTTTTCCATTTCAAGTTACAAAACCAAATTGAAATTTTGAAAAATGTATCTAAATCAGAATAACTGTAGATATTTTATCAGCAGCAGCAGCCTTTTAGCATCTGTCATTATACAAAGACCTTGGACATAAATCTTTCCCAAGATTCACAAGACCTCTCTATCGTGCACATCACAGTATCTGTACTTTCTGAACTTGTCTAGTTCGTCACACCATCATAAATTTTGTCGGGCTCAGTTTCGCATGTGATCTCTGGGGATTCACATTGTGAGTCATGAGGTTGATTGGTTGTCTGCCATTCTTGCAACATAACCAGCCCATTGCCTTTTAAGTCTCTATGGATGCTATATCTCTGACTCCTGTTTTTCCTCTGATATACTGGCTATCTTGTGATATCTCCATGTTATGTTGAAATATGATTCTTTGTTAAGCACATTGCATGGTTCTCAGTTTTAGTGTTAGTCTTTTGGTTAAGTTCTACGTTTCAGCTCCATATGTGACTATCAGGAAGGTGCATTGGTTATATATCCTTCTTTTTAGCATGAGCAGGATTTTCTTGTCCCTGAAAGTTGAGCCTGCCCCTTAAAGTGATCCCTTGATTTCTTCTTTTTTTGAGGATTTCATGGAAATTTGGTGTTATAGGTAGATGTAGTGATCAACTATCTCTAGTTCTACATCTTTGATTTTAATTATTGTGTCTTTGTCTTCAACATATTCCTGGTATATAACATTCGTTTCACTGGAGTTCATGTGAAAACCAACTTTCTTGTTTTCTTCATCGTTGCAAATTGAAAAAAATACTTTTGAAAGTTTGAGAAATCCTGCTAAAATCCTCTATTATCAATTTTTTAATACTATTTGCCTTCATCCTATTTTTTAGGTAATGATTTCTGGGTAATCTTTGCTTATTTTGTGCTTGGAAAACCCTTGCTATAAAAAGGCCAACTTAGCAATTCAGCTACTTCCATTTCTTTTTTGGAGCACTGTCGATTTAATTAATTTTTGAGGCACTTTTCATTACATTATTGAAATAAAATAGATTAAATTACATTGTCTCTTCTTTGATTTCAAATACATTTTTTATAGTCTTATTTTCCTAACATAATGCTGAAAAAATTATGATTCTTTCTTTTAAAATAAATTGTATGATTAAAAATGAATTAAATTGTTTCTTCCTTGATTGAAAATTGAATTGTTTCTCGTTACGCAATGATTGTTTGTTTCCTCTTGCTTGTAAAGAATTCAATTATTTTTTTAATAAAAAACTTATAACTCTACCTGCCATACCAGTAGCACTAAACAATTTAACAACTACAATCATGCAAGTTAAATAGAAGTAGTTATATTGCTGAAGTTGAAGAGAATTAACCATTATTTATAGCTAAAGGATAACTGATTTCTGAAAAACGTATTGAAAATTTGTACATACATATATATATATATATATATATATATATATATGTATATATATATATATATATGCTTATGATGTATCAAGAATATTTCAACTTGTGTATATGTAGGAGTATATATACATGTATACATGCTTATATATGTGTGCATATACACGTGTGCATACATATATATATATTTATATGTGTGTGTGTGTATATGTGCCTATAATGTTTCAAGAATATTTCAGTTATTGTATATGTATATACATACAGGGGTATGGATTAATAGTTAATCCAACAGTATGTAAGTAAAATGACCACATCGGGTATCTGTTCAAGACAAAGGACACTTTATTTCAACATTCCATTCTTTAAGCTTCGTCAGGAAATTCAAATACCACAAGAAACAACTATATATACACCTGGTTTCCTGTTACATCTTGATGAGAACAATACTAGAATATACAACGAGCATGTATCTATGTATTAATTTATTGAGTATATTTTGGCTTTAAAAAAAAAAAAAGATCAATACCATCAGTTGAGCGGTTACGCTATGATGAATGTCTAACCAGAGAAATATTGTACATGGCAAAGATCTCTGCATGGGAAAATTCTAAAGATGAGATTTTGTAATCATGAAACCAGAGATTAAGGCTAGACTTATGAAACATAGTTTCTTTTACTAAAGAATATAGGAGCAAGGAGATGGCACTCTCAATCCATTACTGGAAGTTGAAAAAAGAGGAAAAAACAGTTAATCAATTGGAGGTCAGTAAAAAAGGCTAAAACATATCTAAACTCAAGATGTGACCTGTGTCTGGAAGAAATATGGGGTGGTAAAATTAACTTTGGTTAGAAGGAGCCATAGTGCTGAAATTTCAATTCATAAACTTAAGACTATGGCAGGAGAGGAGGTGAGGTGAGGTGAGGTAGTACATCTACATTTTTACCTGTCAGACATACCCTATGTTTGATTTGAATCTGTGATCTTACACTCGATAACGAAAATGAAAAGAGCAAGTGTTCATGCAGTGACCCAGTCACCATCATAAAAGTGAGGGAGGTTGAGGCTTGATCTGCATTCTGGGACCAAATATATTAGCTGGCTTAATTAAAGACCTGACTCTATACTAAAATCCTAATAATAAAAAGTGAATTGGTAGCCTTTTAAGAGTAGCTAATGTGACAAGAATTAAAACTGAATACCAAAAGTTAAAAGGAGATATATATATGTATATATATATATATATATATATATATATATATATATATATATATATATGTACAAAATATTTATTTTAAAAAAACAAACAATTAATTAAAAGATTTGAGGAAAAAATTCATAGTTATAGTGATAAAAAAATGGATAAAGATGAATAAATTAATCATTGATTTGAAAATCTTGAAGTGAAACAGGATGTACAATCTGAAAGGAACCATTGAGAAAATCTTTACTCATATTATATATATATATATATATATATATATATATATATATGTAACAGTCTCCAACATCACCGTCAACGAAATAATACATTCATCATAGAAAGACCACTTGACCTGAACAAAGGATCAACCAACCAAAACACGCCCAGGAAAAGGGAGGAGAAAATACCCTCAAGATCAGAAACCCTATGAAAAGAAAAACAAAAAACAAAACAGCGCCTTTGTTGAATATAATGGCAAAATAAAAACAGAAACTTATCAGTGACAACAAAACTGTAAATCTCTCTCTCTCTCTTTCTATATATATATATATATATATATATATATATATATATATAATCACTGCTTGGGCACCATGTTATTTAAAAATGTTTTTGATATTGTTGTTGAAAGCTATAAAGCTTTTTAGACATATATGGGCTGCTGCAGGAAACAAACCTGCAACTGATAGGGTAGCCTTGCTCTTCCCATTGAGCCCTATGCTCTCACCGGTAATGCAGGGGTCCAAATAACTGTTTCAACACTAAATTTTCATTTTTACTCAGTGAATGTCAACATTTCAAGCCTAATGCACTCTTCAGCCACAGACAAGAACAAAACATATTGCTGGTTGAAGAGTGCATAAGGCACAAAATATTGACATTCACCAGGTATATATTCTTTTTTTTATATATCAATAGCTCTCTCTCTCTCATATATATATATATATATATATATATATATATATATATATATATATATATATATATATATATAATGTGTGTGTGTGTGTATTAAGAAATGGATTTATTTGATCCAACAGAATGGTTATAGATTGCATTATATCATATAAAATCTCTTGTTTGAAATGATCTCCCATCATTTGCTGTTAATATATCACTCAGCCTAGACAATATAAATAGAACCAGCATTACCAGCAGCTGTTTAGCTCAATTGTAACAGCAACACTACATTGAAGTGGCTACCTTATCAGTCACAGGTTCAATTTCTGCAGCAGCCCAATTTTCTTTAATCATACTAGCTATTTATGTCGTCTTGACCAAGTGACACATTAGCCATGTAATGACTTGAGATCATTTCAGATAAGAGCTTCTATATAATATAGCGCAATTTAATATACACACACACACACATATGTATACTAGCTGAAATATTTTTGATGAATTATGGTGGACTCTAGAAAGATGTATTGAAAATCTCTGGCCCTGTCTTTATGTATAAATAAATGCATGTTTAGAAATATACACACACACACATATATATATATATATATATATATCCAAACTGAAATACTTTTGTCTCATGACAGCTTCAAGGAGATGAAAATGATGACCTTGTCCTTCCACCCTTTCCTACTACAGAGTCATTGCTCTTGACAAAATAACACATTTTCTGGGGGCATGATGTCCAGAGGACATATTCTTGGGTTTAATGGACTCCTTCCCTTTTTCTTTTGAGGAATGAAGCCAATGATACATAAAATGGTGTGGATGTTTTTATTCAGGATAAAGTAGATAGTTCAGGTACCCCTTATGCCAGGGCATGTGAGTAAAAATGATATTTCCAAGCTACTAAAGTATTGAGCTAGTTTTAGATCAAGTTAACCCAGGGAGTATTAGATTACATTGGGTGGCCAGAAAAATGCTCACATAATAGAAGTCCACACAAAAATTCACTACAAATAAAAGCCCTCGTGAAAAATTTTTTGTTACATTTAGATAAGGCTCCACATGAATCCAGATTGATATTTTAGAAACCAAAAGCTCTGTTTATAAAACCATTCTTTATATTTGGTATTTTGGCAAGTGAAGGATAATACATCGTATTCTAAGAAGGATTCAATGAAAAATACACATGATAAAAGCTCACACCAAAATTATTTTCCATTTTTTTTTCTATTAAAAAACTTAATTAAAAAAAATATTCATCGGAAATTAATGCAATAATGAAATTAAACACTTTTTTTTTTGTTCTTCATCAGATTGCACATAGAATCATTTGGGTTCTAGTTCAAAATACTGTAAACGGACAAATTCATTCTGGCAGGAAAAAAGTCTGATGTTTAATTTCATTTGCATTAATTTCTGATAACTGTTTTGATAAATTGTACGTCTAATGCAGAAAAAAACTTTTGGGGGAGCCTCTGTACGTATTCCTAATTTCTATTTCTTTCAACTATATACCTCTCACATTTCTTGTGTGTATGAAAACATTGTAGGTGCTTTCTGGTGGCATGTTCAGTTTATAGGTACCTCCTTGAATAGATATGGACTATTTTTATCAAAGAATTTTTTTTATTTATCAAGAAATGTATAATTTAACAAAATCTTATGTTCTTGAATTTTTACTATAATTGATTCAACTTTTTCATTCTATAAGTAAAGCAATTAGTTAATATGTGAGACCAGCTCAGAATTAATTTTCATAACTTTTGCTAAGTATTGGCAAGGTGAGGTGTCGCAGTACACCTGTAACTTTTCCTTTCTTTGGTAAAGGGTCTAATTACCCTAATCAAGTGCCAAGTGACTTCTATTGAAGACAGTTTTAAATTTTCATTAACTCCCTAAAAAATAGAAAAATGGTTGAACATATTTGCCAATATACCTATGTAAAAAAAATGGTTTTGTAAACAGAGCTCTCGGTTCCTATGCATATTTATAACTGGGTTTGTCTTTTTTTTCTGTGAAGATTTTTTTTGTGGGTTTTTTTCCATGTGTGTGTTTTCTCTTTCTATGCTGGTATCAGAGCCTTGGCATGGCATGTTGTCTGCAGTTTACTTCTCACTCCATTTATCCCCCATCTTCTGCGACTGCTAATTAAAAAAGGCCTCTTTGGAATATTATTAGTCATTTTCATTCATTTCTTTATTTATTTTTCCTGTCCACCATTGTCAACACAACTAGCTGTACTCAAGTCTTGTCAGTGTTCATTAAATTCCTTGATTGATTAGAATTTGATGATTTGTATAACATTCTTGCCTGTCTTACTTGCTTAATAACCTCGACCCTCATGCTCTTCTTTTGTCCAGTAAGTGATCACAGATCAATCACTTCATGGTGTCACGCTTTGCTGAGAATTGATAGAGAATATCACAGAATTTGTTTAACAGTTTTCCAACTTGGGCAAATTACAAAAACAGGAATATTTCTGAAAGATTGGTTATATTTTTAGCAGAATTTTTGGCAACCAGTAAGATAGTGTCCCACCTATCAGTAAATAATAGGGCAGTTGGAGCCCATTGGTCAAGATTGAAAGTGCACTGCTGGAGAAACCAGATCACTATATCTACCTCAGTGAACAATCCTCCATGAAATCCTCAAAAGAAGAAATCAAGCAAAAGTTGGCAAGCCTTGGGCAAAGTAAGTTTGATCTTCAAGAACAGGAAGATCAAATTGTTCTCAAGAAGAAAAGTCTACAACCAGTATATCTTCTTGATAGTCACCTACGGGGATGAAACATGAAACTTGGCCAAGAATTTGGCTCTCAAACTAAGAACGGTATAAGATAAACAGAAAAAAATTGAATATCACATGGATAGATCACAAAACAGCACATTATGTATGAGAAAAAAAGATGTCAGAGATATCCTAAAGGCCATTAGAAAAACATACATGGCAATTGGCAGGCCATTTTGCAAGGATATCAAACAACCACAGAACATCACTATTCACAGCATAGATCCCTGAAAACCATGGGTGAAATTGCGGCCGACAAGAAGTAAGATGTGATGATCTGGACGAAATCAAAACGTTTTGACACCATGATGCCCCAAAACAAGAAAAGAGTTTTAGATAGTTAATTATGATGATAATGAAAACTCCTAGTCAATAATTGAACAACTCTAGCATCAAAATTTTGAAGTCATGTAAAAAAAAAAAAAAGAAATTTTATCGAAGAATATGGTCAGAATAAATTCTATTTATGACATCTAAAATAGAGTAAAAAAACATCTAGATTCTCCAAAATGTAGATGTTATTAATAAACCCATCAGAAGAAGGCCTCAAATAATCTTTTTTACCAAAAACTTTTAGATGGTGTCTAATGGAGTACTGATGCCAATTTTCAAGTCTACAGACAAAACAGTATGATCAGGAGCATTGGAATCAAAGCAAACAAACACATAAGCATATAAAAAAAGGATAGAACCCAGTGCTTATGAAATAAAGTTATGTAATGTTATATAAGTTGATGCTGTTAAATAACTAGACTGGGCTCTGAGCACATGCGTGAACCAATCCTTTGGAATAATCAATGACTCAGCATCAGATGGCAGGAAAATATTCGTTCAATTTTTTTTATCTTGACGTGTACTTGCATCCACAATGTTCATCATCTTTGACATCCTCTCAACCTCCACAACATCTCTTGTGCCGCTTGAATACCCATGCACATGATATGCATTCCTTCTCATAAACTCCAGTTAGCATACAAAAAGATCTTGTGGCCATTTTGTTCAATTTCATTAAGAATTCAAAATGATGTGTTGCTCAATTTTTGAATTATCCATTTTTATGACACATCAGAAAAAAATATGTCTATTCCAAGCAGTGTGTTGCAGAGAAACTTTCAGGGGTTGTTCATACTTGCCCCATTGGTCAATGGTCAATGTATACCATGTGGTTTGTGCATGCCTGACTGACATAAGCCCAGGTTTTGTTATTTTATAGCCATACCTAGTATGTGACTCAATGAATAGGGATCAAACTTGGAATGGCATTGCTCCTATGTTTTATTACCATTGACTTTTCTCAACTGGGTTACCCGGGGGTTTTTGTAAGAGATAGTAATAACATGTAATATAGAAGATTAGTACAGAATTATAGATTGCAGTTTGAAACATGAAATTATTTAAAGCAGGCTTCCAGGATATAAGAAATAGTTGACATAACTCATCTACATTATGAAAGGTCTGAGGAAAAAGTATACGATTGTGTATGAGAGGGAGGTCAGAATTAAACAAATTTACCAATTTTCGAAAAGACATTAGGGCTCATCATCATCATCATCATTATCCTAATCACCATCATGATCATCATCATCATAGCTAAATCGTAACAAAGCACAAAGACAAATTTCTGCAGGATTCTGATTCCTAATTTAATGAAATTCAATCATCTTATTATTCATTCAATGGCACCTAATCATAAATGCTAAAGAAAGAGGAAAAAAAAGTCCTATTTCATTCATAGGACAGAACCTGAACTGGGTTTGCTTCATGGTTGAGAGAGTTCTGTTTTTACAATCAACAGCAATAACCAGAACTTGAACCTAGGTGAAAGCCAGGATTTCAATTGGTGATTTCAAGGTAAGTGGCCCTGACCACTTCGAAGATTGATGCAGCACAATCTTCCTACCCTCTGGTTTTTCCTATTTTGCCTCGTGTTAGACGGGGCTAAACTTCTTGAATATCTAAGGAAATATGAACTGATAATCTTACAGTGAAATAGTCATCATAAAAATAGATTGTAAACTAATTAACATTTTCATTTTCATTGGATAGCATAATCATAATTAATTTTTTTTTAAAAATGTGATTTGAAGATTTGAAGATGGCTCGAATAACCAGAAAATGATAACAGGTAGAATTGTTGGATCATTGGTATCAATGCAGAGCAGTTTTCTTGCATGTTTCTGTGAATAATATTCCAAAATGAAGATTCTTCCAATGGTTTTGTCAGCTATAACTAATTGAGTTATGGAAAACTGTGATTGACTGACATCAATGTGAATATCTGTTGGGTACACTCACTACTACTGTTATTGCATTTGCATTTCAGTCTCTAAGTGACTGTATCGTTGTTGGGCAAGGGACATGTAAATTGAATCTGGATGGTCAAATAGAGGTTAAAAATTTCATGACAGATATTTAACATGATCCCCTAACAAGAAAATTCCTTCTAGGAAAGGAAAAATAGTAGTACTCCGAGGGAAATTATGAATCTTCGCCACCCATATATGCTGCTTTTTGAGCAGGGATGGTGGTAAAATTGTCATCTTTGAAACAGGTCTGGTTAGTCACTCATTAGGATGATCAATTAAAATTTGGGAAAAGGGGAATCAATGAATAAGTTACTTTTCTTGCCTTTTAGTCACTAAATAGTACAAATTTCCAAGCATATATCCTGTTGGGACTAACGGGACCAATTTGACATGAAAATTTCATGGTGAATTGGACCCGCCTATAAAAGTCTATTGGTGGGTTTTCAAAAAAAAGGAAGGTTATTTTCCCTGCTCATTGAGGCAAATATGTGTGCAAAATTTCAAGTTTCTACAAAGAGTGATTAGGGCTAGCAAAAGCCTGGATAGACAGATAGATAGATGAATAAATACATGGATAGATATAAATGTTAGAACACATGAATAAGCTAAAACCAGCAACAGTGATTAAACCAGTCTGGTTTGGGTAACAGTGATTGATCAACTCTTGTTCAAACTTATCCCATTATTACGAATTTTCATGTTTATAAAACCTGACCCTTCTAGCACTTCTTATTTGATGGAGTGCCAAGTCTTGCTTTGAATAAGAGGTGCACTTGTAGGCAAGCCTCACTCTGGGAGCAAGTGGTTGAAGCTATGTTGTAAACAGGAATGGAGATACAAGTCGTCTGCTGAATGACAGATAGTGAACCAAGTCATGGTTCAAGTGATCTGAAGTTATTTTATTACTTTGTGTGTCCTGAGACAACAAGGACAAAAATGCAAGAATTAGCCAGTCAGGACTGTGCCAAAATAATACATAACAAATACAGAAAACTGCCTGATACCATAATATCACAGACTTGTCTGCTATCACAGTCAATAATTGAGTTACCATAGCATCAAAATTCCAAGACACGTAGAAAAAATCCTTCAAAGAATAAACATGATCGGAATAAATTGTATATATGACATCACTGGCATTATTCATTGAAAAACATTTAAAACAGAGTAAAAAAAAAAAAAAAAAAAAGCAACTAGAAACGTCTAGATTCTAGAGAAAGCTATATATGAACATGTCAGAAGAAGGCCCCAAAAAGGGAAACACTTCTTTTCCAAAATTTGGAAAAAAAAGCATTTTAGAAGGGGACTGGAGGAGTTCTGATGCCAATTTCCATGTCTGTAGACAAAATAGTATGGCCAAGAGCACTGGAACACACAATCTTATTAAAAAGGGATAGAAACCTTCACCACTGGTGGCTACAATTGTTCAACAGTTAAAAGCTATAAAGGGAGGCAAGTGGGTCTATATATAACAATTCAAATATTTGCATAGTCCAGGGTCATTACTTATTGCATTGTTTTCTTTTTCACCAAGCCTGTTAAAGCAGTTATACGGTGGTATGTATATATATATATATATTGATAATTATAAACTGGTCAGCATTTTTTGTTAAGTTTCAGATTTTCATTTATTGAAGTAAAAAATGACAAAAATCTTTGGTGAATGATAATGCTTTGAACTTAAATCTGAATCTTCATAACCTATATGCAAACTGAGTTATTAATTTCCTTGACTGGAGTAATCATTATAAATTTAATTGAATTAGTAATTGAATCTTAGAAATTAAATACTTTTTTTTTTTTTACCAAGTATTGATTTCACTCCCATGTAGTTGAACAGACAATGAAATAATGTAAATAGCATTCCAAGGGAAATTATGAATCATCATATATGCCATCTTGGGGGTGATCAGTTAAAAAGTTGGAAAAATGATATAATAATGAATGTAACTTTTTCACACCCTCGATGGGGCTCTGATCACTAAAAAGGGTCCAATTTAGTGTAAGGTTACATGCATACTGAACTTACATGGGGGGGGAGGGAGATTTTCAAAGAACAAAAAAGACGAGATTTTATTTAAAGAAGTGTCTGTGTAAAGTTTCATGTCTACTATGAATAGTAAGGTCTGGGTGAAGGATAAATTCTTAGATAGATGCATACAAATGTCAGAACACATGAATAACCTAAACCCAGCAACAGTGATTAAACCAGTCTGTTGTGGGTGTTGATGATTGATAGGTTTTATTTCAACATTATTCACTCAAGTCATTTATTTCAAACTTCTTTCTAAGTATAACAAAACATATTTATCATCTCAAGATATCATTTAACTTCCATTCCAATTTTAGCTGTCAGCCAATCCTTTTCCTATAATATGATCAGGAATGAGTGTTTTAAGCAATAAGTTCACAGAAGCAATTAGAGTGGAATCCTTGCACACTGAGTTATATTTTAGTAGAATAAATTCATCTTTTATCAATTTAATCAAAAAGAATCTTTCCTCTTACCGCGGTCTTCAGGCAAGAAATAAGAATTTTTTGAGTCATGCTTATCATTAATCTTATTATATATTGAGATCAGGCTGATTCTGTCAAGAGAGAAAAGACCATCTCAGCAATTCTTTTTTTCTGATCTGTGAACTTCAGCAAGACGAAGATCATGTGCAACAACCACATTGGAGATAAGAACACTAAGATCGAAATTGAGGACACAGAACTCGAGAAAGTAGACCACTACATCTACCTAGGGCAACGAATCTCCATGAGACCCTCAAAAGAAGAAGAAATCAAGCAAAGAATCACACTAGGATGGCAAGCCTTTGGCAGAGCTAGCTCAACCTTCAAAAATAATAAGATCCCATTAATCCTAAAGAGAAGGGTGTATAATCAATGCATCCTCCCAATAGTCACTTATGGAGCTGAAACATGGAACTTAACCAAGAAACAGACCCGTAAGCTGAGAACCATGCAACGTGCACATGAAAGAATTATGCTGGGCCTCACATGGAGAGACCACAAAACAGCACAGCACATCCGGGAAAAGACAAGAGTTTGAGACATCATAGAATCCATAAAAAATCTCAAATGGCGGTGGGCTGGCCATGTTGCAAGAATGGCTGACAATCGATGGACATCACGACTCACAACATGGATTCCCCGAGACCATATGCGCAACCGATGCCGGCAAAATGTTAGATGGAGAGATGAGCTAGACTTGTTCAGGAAGTACTGGCTCCGTGACGCCCATGATAGAGAAGTGTGGCAAATCCTGGGGAAGGTCTATGTCCAACGACGGACGCTAAAAGACTGATGATGATGATGCTCACTAATGGCTGTAGAATGACAATCTGGGAGTTGCTATGAAAAGCAACAGAAAATAAGATGAAAGAAATTCTAGTAAAAAGAAATAAGAATATCTGAATGTTGTAGAATCTGTTATGCTTTAAAGTTCAACTATTTATGCAGAACAGCTGTGTCTGTCCGCAACCTCTCCCTGTCTGAACCAGACTCATTGCTAAGGGGGAGGTCAGTAAGGTTTAGTCCCTCCTGGAAATCACTTGCTCCCCACCCTTATATGATGTGAAATAATTTCTTGTTGCTAATTTTCATTGCATGAATCAATTTTACTATTCATCTCCTGCACTTGAAACTGCTTCACTTCTCATGATACACTTGACCATGGCCAGCTAAATTAACACAATAAGTGTTTAAATATTTTGGCTATTTTTTGGACCATTTTTAGTATACTTCATGCTTAAAGTACATGGGAAATATATCTGTATTCATACCAGAGGATTTGTAGTCATTCATTATGCTTCTTTTTTTAAAAATTCCGCTTTCATGGTCTTTCTTTAATATTATTATCTATCTGAGGTAAATATATTTTCTAACTTCTTCTAGATCCTTGCCCTCTTTTCTTATGGTCTTTGGGGACTTCATCATTGAACATTCCTTTTGTCTTTGTTCTGTTCATACCTGAACCTACTTTTTACTCTCCCCATTTGGATCAATCAACATGTTTTGTAATACTTCCGATGCTTCTGACACCAAAAAAACATCATTGGCAAATCCCAAGTGGTTTATTCTCTGTCTATCTTTATTCCTATTCCCAATCAGTTTTCTAAAAGATTCTCTCAAAGCTTACGGTTAATAGTTAAGGTGATATTGTATCCCCATGTCTTAATCCTTTTGCTATCTCTATCTTGTTTGTATCTTTGCATCATCTAATTATTTCAGCACCATTTTACTATGTATATACATCTATCTAGGACAATGAATCCCCATAAATCCTCAAAAGAAAAGGAAATCAAGCAGAGAATCACTCTAGGATGGCAAACCTTCAGCAGAGCAAACTCAACCTTCAAAAACAAGATGATCCCATTAATCCTAAAAAGAAGGGTATATGATCATATGTGGAGCAGAAACCTGGAACCTAACCTAGTGACAGACCCACAAATTGAGAACCATGCAACGTGCTCATGAAAGAATCATGCTCAACCTCACATGGAGAGATCACAAGACAAGGAGACATCATAGAATCCATTAGGAAACTCAAATAGCAGTGAGCTGCTCATGTTGCAAGAATGGTAGACAACTGATAGACATCATGACTCACAACATGGATCCCTAGAGATCACATGTGCCACCGAGGCTGGTAGGATACAATATGAAGAGACAAACTAGACAAATTCAGAAACCATTGGTCCTGCAATGTCCACAAGGTGTGGCAAATCCTGGGGAAGGTCCACGTCTAACAACGAACATTAAAAGAATGATGATGATATGCACATACTGTGGATATAAAATCTAATTCATATACGCAATGTATAGTTTGGAATTATGCCTCTACTGTATATATGAAATATACAAAGGTGTGCTAAAAAGTTTTAGGCTTAAGAAACAATATTGTAATAGAATAGGGGAGGTAACTGTGATTAATATAGGAGTTGCACATCCTGAATTTTAAACTGGTGTTACTGGGCAGATAAGCATAGAATGAATATGCAACCAACAAAATAAAAAGCAACAGAACATCAAAACATACATTCAAAGCAAACTCATACAACGAAATATAATAGATGAAATAAAATGAAATAAATAGATATAGAAATTGTGGAATCTCAGAGACATGAGATTTAGAATTGGAAATAACTGTTAGAATCATACTCCAAACTCTGGAAGGGAAATTAGTGATCCTGCATGTGTTAATGATTTCTTTTAAAAAGTAAGTGATCTCTTCAAATTTTTCTCTCTATCTCTTACAATCAACTTGAGGGTTGACCAAATAATTTCATCAACCATCACGTTTCTGTGCTTTGCCATTCCATAGACAAGTTGTGTGCCTATCTTTCTTTTTTGGGACCAGAAAGAAAAGACGTTTGGATGAACTTTTGTCCGCAAATACCAGGAAATTTCAACGATCTATTTTATTTTTTCACCCCCCCCCATCCTGCTAAATATTTCATTTAGAGTCGAGTTCAGTTTGCAAAGTAACTTATATTGTTAACCTAAATTGATCCCTTAGTGTGTGTCCAGCAGCATTCACGCTTGTTTTCCAAAAATTCAACCTTTATTTTTAGTGCTCACTGCCCAACAAAAAGAAAGAGAAGTAACTTATTCATTGATCACCCCCATCATGGCATACTTCCAAAAGTCATGTGACGGTTTCTATTGAGTGAATAACCCAAGCTGTTATCATATCAACTTTGTTGGCAGGCAGCTGAGACTTTATTGTAATCTCATTCCTGATCTTGCTTTCTTTAATGGTTTTCCCTTTTGTTTAAACTAACCCTCTCACAATGGGGAGATTGGAGGCTGCACTCTACCCAGATTATTTCAGAGATGGTAATCATTACTAATGGTACTGCTTGTCATCAAACCAAATAATACCAATTTCTTTTCAAACTAAAATTAGAAACCATTAACCAAAATTGTTTCCCAAACATTCTTCAGTTTTTAGGTGAAATATTTAGCTGTACTCAGTATCTCCAAATCATCACTTCATAGTTAGAGCATTGAACTAAAGCCCCCTGAATTTGTTATTCAAACTTTCATATTTCTATTACTTATTAGTTGCAACCTATTAGGAACTGTAGACCAAATTGTCAACATAGGTTTCTTCAGTTTTTAAGCCAATCTGACCAGCTATGTGCATAAATGGAACTAAGATGCTGAAATTTTCAACAATTATCCTCTTTAGTCTTGGAAAAGAAGCTTTTTCTAGTTTTTTGGAAAATTCTGTCCCTAAATAGGATTTTAGAGGGGGGGGGTTCTATTTATAATGTAACTTAATGCTAGATTGATCCCTTAGTCTGGGTCAACTTGAGATATTGGTCACATGACAGTTTCTATTGAATGACTTACCAGACTTGTTATTTGTAAAGTCCTTATTAAAAGCACTGTGTTTAGAGCTCCAGATTGCAAATGAAAAGTTCAATTCCTCATAAGCATAATTATCTTTTAGCTTCATAGCTAGGATCAGTCTTTGCTTGAAGCACAAATTAGGTCACCAGAGATTCTTACTCTGAGACAGTATCTACCCATTGCAAGAAAAAGAATTGGAATGTAGGGTATACTCTGATGTCTGCAGCAGTGGTAGTGGGGACTGGGCAATTTCTGCCATGACCCACAAGCAAGTATTTGGGCCCCTCATTGAATTAACCCTGTGTCCTATTTGCCCTCATGGGTCAGCCATTAAATAATCAGCACAGAGCACATAAATAAAGCATGCGTGGTCTAGGGTGATTCAAACTCCAAAACAGTACCTCCCCATTGCACTATAAAGAGTTGGGCCTGTTGACATGTCCTGACCCACATTAAAACTACCCTGTGTCCCATTTGCTGTTGTGGGTGTAGAGAAGTGGCTTAAACAAAGCAAAACTTTGCTTACCTTCAATGATAGTATCAGAAATGTCCTCTTAAGTCTTACTTGACAGAAATAAATATGGAAGCCCTATATACATGTGTCACACCTTCTTCTACTCAAAATTTCAGTTGAGTAAGAACTTGCAAACCTTTTCATTCAACCACTATATACCTTTTGGCTTGAGCTACTTCTGGTTCCATTCATGAAGAAGCAAAATTCATCTCCCCTGGATCACCTCTCTATTTTTTTTTTTTTTCTCTTCCTTGAATCCACTTGGAGAATCACCAAAGGTGCAACACTCGTTTTAGAAAACATTTACCATTTTACTTGTCAAACACTACTATTGAGTTTTGACCTCATATACCATAACAATGACCACTCCATGAACCAGTGAAGTCATGACAGCACAGAAAACACTGATGTATAGAAAAACCAATGACTAATTCACTCTTCCACTTGTAAAGGAGTTGAAACGGGACACATTGTTTTTGGATGATATTGTATGGAGAAATGAATTCTGTTTTGTTTACATTTTAGATTCTAATGATAGAATGGAATTTTAGAGCTTAGTTTGTTTTTTCTTGTGAAAGACCTCGCTGGTGTCATCTTAGTGAAATTCCTTCTAGATTGGGAATAAGTTTTCCAATTATCAATATGGATCATTTTAGCATAATCCCCCTTACCACAGAGTGGCCATTTGAACATCATCTCCCTTCAGTTTTGGCAGTTAGACCCCCACCTCCCCAAACGGTCTAGGGGGGCGAGAAAGCTTTATTTGATTAAGGAAGTCAAAGAAGATATTGTTTGCTCATACGGGAATTACCAGAATTGTGTTTCAAGTAATTCATTATTTTAAAATGTGGAAGACGTGCCTGGAAATTCTAAGCTGATATCATTTCTCTTCTAAATTAGTTGTGAATAATTGATATTCCAAGTTGAGATTCTTTGTTTCTTTCTTTTGAATGGTGCACTTTCTGTAAAACATGTTAGTTATGTTTTGTGTTAAAGTTCAGTGACAGCTATATTTTTCTTCTGCCTTCTCTTCATTAGTGAAATCAATGGAGAAGGGCCATATCCATTGAATCTTAAGATTTTACAAAAAAGAAAAATACTGATATTGAGATATCTCCAAGAATAAAATTTATTGTTCAATTACCTTTAAACGTTCCATATGTTTTTTTTCCCAATATCATATATATATATATATATATATATACATATATATATACATATATATATATATATATATATATATATATCAAGTTGTTCCCTTCTTTAGATAACATTTTGCCCAGTTCAGTGTTTTATTATTGGGGTTTATTCTGTTTCTTATTTGGCCTAATGGCTATGTCATGTTGTCCGGGTGCCTTTTCGTACTGAGTCTCAACAATGCTGTTATCAATGTCTATTGATTCCTTTTTTTTCTTTTTTGTGGTTTCACATCCACCCCAAGTAGCTCATTCAGGAAGGAATGTTTTTTTTATTCTCCGTGAGGTTTGTTTAGTTCCAAGCTTTTCCATTGTTTTGCATTGTGGGAAATCACAAACAGCCAGTGTTGCTTTAGAATAATGTTCCCGGGTTGTGTTTGCTTTATTTTCAGATAAGTTGAGTGGATTTTTTTTTTCTTTTTTTTACTACCTCATATATAGCAGGAATCTTCACACTAGATTTAGTAATGCAAGTCTTTGATAATGCCATGTCCTGATTCTCTGTGTATCCATATTTTCCTGAGTGGTTCTCTGTCAATTTTAGTGATTTTATCCCAGAGGGAGCAATAATCTTCCCTTTCCTTCCATTTATTACCCCTGATGCCCAATTTTAAAGTCTTGTTCCAGATAAAAAGTTCTGTATAAATTACCGTGACATCTATGAAAGTAGGTTTATTTTCTTCCATCTCCACTATTCCTGAAAATAGCCTGTCGCATATATATATTAAATGATTGTTTTTATATATATATATATATATATATATATATATATATATATATATATATATATAAATATAGTTCCATGAAAAATGCTCACATAATAAAAACCCTCACTGAAACTCCCTACATAAAAAAGTCACAGTCATAAATACAAACAGGAAGAGAAGTCAATGCAGAAAAAATTTTTTGTTGGATTCAGATAAGATCTTTTTACATATATATATATATATATATATATATATATATATATATATATATATATATATATATATATATATATATCTTGTTCCATGAAAAATGCATGTTATAAATGCATACAGAAAGAAAACCCATTTGGAAAATGCGTTTTCTTGTATACAGGTAAGGCCCCACATAAATTCAGATTGATATTTCAGAAACCTAAAGCTCTGTTAACAAAACCATTCTTTCTATGTTCAATGATTTTCCTTTCACTTGTAGAGACATGATAAAAATTCAGAATTATCTATCCTCAATAAAAGTCACTCAATACCCAATTACGATAATTAGACCCTTCACCAAGGTTAACTTCTCTTGATTAGGTGTCCTGTGTAGCATGTTCTAAGTTTTTCATTGTAAGTAAGAGAAGTTGCAGGTGTACTTGCAAGTCTTTTTGATGCCATCACTTTGCTAGCAAAGCTTTGAAAATTAATCCTTATTACATCCCTAATAGAAAAAAAATCAATCATGTAAATTTGATAATTGCTTCATGTATATGATAAAAAAAAATTGAATTTTATTGAAAATTCCAGAATATTGGATTTTGTTCTCAATAAATAATACACACTTTTATTTGATAGCAATATTTCATATTTATTCACTGTGAGTAAAGTTGTTGTTTTTTTTTAATTTAAAAACATTTAAGAAGACTTGGCCATTATTTATGCCTACCTCTGAGGGGGTTAGGGGGTGAAGGGAAGTCGGGTGAAGGAACTCTGGAGAATTTCTGAATAAGTTTTGAAGTTACTTTTTGTTCATTTGCATTCAATATACATGGAGTTAGTGACAAATTACAATAAAGACACTTGTAATCTTTTTTGTTTTTGAGAGAGTGATATAAATGGAGGAGACTTCTTACAGTAAACATAGACAGCTTAGTTTTTATTTGCTCAATCTTGAAGTCTACAATATATCTTCTTTTTTTTTAAAAAGCAATTACAAACCGTCAGAACAAATAATATTTTAGTTCTATCACATTATATTTCCCTAATTCTGGTCAATTTCTTCATCTCTGGAAAAACATTTCAAGTATAACTTTGAATGATTTAATTTCTCCTCGTGAACATATAAATTGAATATGCATGCCAGAAGGAACCTATTAAATGTAATATTTTTATGCCCATAAGAAAGATGAAAGGTAGGTAAAAGATATAGAAATTGGAGATACTTGCAAAGTTTCCAAAAAAGTATGCATTTTTCATTGAAAAGTATAATAAAATATTCATCAGCATTCTATGCAAATGAAATCAAATGACTGTCTTTTATTCCTTACCAGATTGCACACAATGATTTAGTCCATTGATGCTATTTTGAGCCTGAACTTAAATGAATTCATGGAGTGCCATCTGATGTAGAACAAAAGACAAGTATTGAATTTCATTATTGCATTTATTTCTGATTAATTTTTTTTTTAAATTATACTTTTTAATGAAAAAAAATTATAAACAAAAAATGATGTTGGCTTTTATAGAGTGAGCATTTTTCATCTAACTGTTTTTAGAATGTGATTTATTTCTCTTCCATTACAGCTCATTCAAAATGGTTAAACATATTATCCCAAAAAGGTAAGTAAAAAGAATGGTTTTATAAATAGAGCATCTTGTCTCCAGAATATCAATCTGAATTTTTGTGAGAGTTTATCAAAACACAAGAGAAATTTTCCGTGTAGGATTTTTCCCCAAGTTGGCTTTTTCCATATGAGCTTGTTTCTGTGTTGGCTTATTTCTTTGGATAATTTTCATGTGGGTTTCTGTCCTGCGATCATTTTTCTGACCATCATTGTCTGCATTTAGAAAGAAATAGAGCAGATATAAACAGTGAATGGAAAATGTACGAATTAGGACAAATGGCAGTTATGTGGACCTTTGTTTCACTGGCGGACTGTTTAACTCAATGGTTAAGAGTGACGCTATGTAAAAGAGATAACCTATCAGTTGCATGTTCAATTTCTGCAGCAGCTTATATATATATATATATATATATATATAATGTGTACTTTAGAGAGTGAGACAGACTCGGGAGTGAAGTTTTTGGTGGTAAGGTTTATCAATCCTTATATGTCAATAGTCCATACATGTTTCGGGATTTCTCCCATCATCAGTGGTGCGTGTTGTGTGAGTGTGGATTAAAATGTACCATGTGGAACCAGAGTCATTCAAAACAACCTCTCATTATTACACAGAGAATTTGTTGTTTTGCCCTGATACCATGTATAAAATAAACATTCAAAGAAATGGGCTGCTGCAGGAATGAAACCAGCGACTGATAGGAAGCCACCTTGTTGTGGCATCACTCTTACCTTTAAGTAAAACAGCTCGCTGATGAGTCAATCATTATTATGATATATATATAGTGAGGGTGAGGGAAGAAGATGTGTGGGTGTGTGTGTTTAGATTACAATAAGGAAAGAAAATAATGATTGCATGTAAATTTTAATTTATCCCACTAACATGTTCATCTTTTCAGCTTCATCAAAGTTTTGAGTAATAATGTTTAACAATAACACAACATATGAGTTGCAAAAAGTAATTATCAATGATAATTTATCTATAAAAACAGTATTGATCATGAGTATTTGAACAAGCACAACATCTATTTTTATTCCCTGAGATTGCAGTGACCATTGAAATTTTTGAGCAGGGAGTATCAAAATTAACTCACAAGTTTGGTAACTCTTCCATATAGCAATATAAGTTCACTTTCTAATCTCCTTGATCAATTCTGAACAAGATTTTAGGAGCATAGAAATTTAAAAAAACCTGTTTGTTAATTCTCAGATCCAAGCAATTCAATGTATAATGGCTGTTTGTTCAAATATTCATGACACGTATTGTCTGTACATTATATGATTTGGTATAAAAGATGTATTCCCAAGAATTAAAAGACATTTACTAATCATAACTAAATAGCAATCAGAGACAACATACTTCATAAAAAAATTTGATGAAAATCAATTCAGATATAGTTATGATTAGAGGGATATAGCTTTGATTTTTTCCACATCTCGTATGGTTGGGTAGTTGACCTCTTAATATAAAAAAAAAAAAACATCTCAATAAAAAAAATTCCAGGATTCATCCCAAATTGAATCAATTCTTCCTTAGCCCATGGCATATCCTCCCACAAAATGTTATAGAAATTCACAGGAAACTTTTGTTGGGCTTATTGTTTGGACAAACAGACATAAAAAATGAGTCAATGGATATATCTCCTCCAACTTTGTAGACA